>WOVY01001290.1:70000-249270 GCA_013436015.1 Rhipicephalus annulatus | reverse complement strand
AACAAGTAATTTGTGATTTTTGGAATTATCAACAGTGCCAGCTTTCACTGATGAAAGGTATATGTACATGTGCACTCAGGCTTGAAGATAACGTGAAATAGCCCTTTAAAGTCTTTCAACAAGTTGCGCAGGTCAAGAGCATCAAAAAACGACAGAAATGTACAAGCTGCTGTTAGAAAGGTAATAGCCCACAATTCACAAAATTTAAGACTTTCCAAGTGTTACTTCTATAGTGAGGTTTCTCCATCGGCTACAAAGATCTTCGCGGTTAACTGTCACCACTGATTCAATACAAGTGGCTGCTATTGCACATATTTGAGTTTCAGTCAATCACTTACATGGTGCAGCTGGTTGCACACTGGGAACAGCCATTCTTGTAAGCCTTGTGTGCCCAGGGTCCATGAAACTTTGAGCAGTAAAATGGTCGCTTACAAACCCTGTACGTTGCGTACAATAGGCTGGCTGGCTTACTCAGGAGATCATCGCGTCCAGCATACTGCATCCATGCTTTCATCCTGCATTGGCAATGGAACTATCAGCTGAAAGGGGAAGTGTTTGAATAGCGATTTTTTATTGTTACCCTCACTGAGCAAGTACGAACAGTAAGCCTAAAGACATGCAAACCATACAAAAGCTTTAACACACCTGCCGTCCCGTGGTATGCGGAAGAAACTCGTCCCAGGCTTCTTGTGGGTTCTGCCCTTGTTAAAGCACCATGATACACAGCGGTAGCTGCCGTAGCTTCGACCACCGGACGGCATGGCATCAGCGCGGCCTGAAAATGTTAGTAAGTGGATGCTTCGCTGTTAAATGTCGACAAAAGATATGTGCACGTCATAAGTGTACCAGTAAACCCCTTTGAATGATTAGCTAATCGATGCACAATACAAAACCAGTGATACATCTCTGACCCATGAAACTCTGACTTACAAAGATAGACGTCAAGACCACGTAGAAAGATCTTCGGAAGTTTCCAGGCCGCTATCCCTTGTAATGCAATGGTATCGCGGCCTGGGAAACTTTAGAACACCTTCGTGCGTACGCAGTATCAGCAGTACATTGGGAAGAAAAATCGTAGTTGAAATTCGTGCGGTAAAATTATAGTGGAAACGTCAAAAAAATTTGTGGGCAGCTTGCACTAGTGGCACAACGCTAGTGAAGAAACGAAGATGATGGCCACTTGGCTAGTCCAGATTTGCCTCCGGCACACCAAGAATTATTCGTGTTCTGAGCCTTCGGGAAACGTGTCGTGAAGCATGCGAGGCCCAGCGAACGCTTCTCAATATTTTGCACCGAGCCACCGAGCCTATGACCTAGCTGCCAAGCTATGCTCAGCGCACATGCTCTCGCGTCCGTGGCAGACACAGCACGCGTCGCCTCGGCTGGACGCCGTGCCGCCTTTGCTATACTGCATACGTTGCACAATGTTCCCGTCTAGCCGCCGCATAGAGCCGCAAACTTTCTTTTTAGCGAACCTCCCCGTCCTTACAAGCTTCAGAAAAAGGTTACAACTGCGTGAATGAGACGCCACGTAAGAAACAAACTCGCACACACAAAGCGCAACGTGTGTGTGTGCATCTTTCTATGTTTGTTGAGGGTGTCTTATTCGCGCAGGTGTAACCGTTTTCTGAAAAAAGACCCAACAAGCCAACAACATGTCATTCAACAAGCTTCGCTTGAAAACGTGCCTCACCTTTTATCTCACGCACTAAAACGCCGACGCAGCCGACGTTGACGAAAGCGACGAAAGCTTCCCGCTGTCAGTCATGCATGGGCTTGTCACTGGGTGGATGGTGTTTATGACAGCACGGCTGAAGAAAAATAATCGCGTAAGGTGTGTTGAATAAATTGTTTTTATGTATAAAGAACATGCCACATTTGGGCGTATAATTATCATTTTGCAAAAACAATTATGTTGCATTGATTATAACTGTTTTTGTTTTTGCGCTTGCGTCCTCTGACGTTTGGTGAGAGCACTAGTTCGTTACGTAGTCGTGACGCACTTCCTGGGGCCAAGTTTCGCGGCGTGTCCTCTCTTATTTTTTTCTTTCTCTATGCCCCCGCCCCGCAAACCGTACAGCGTGTTCCATTGTTGACCCTCGGGACGGCTTAAAGCTCTCCCATAGTAGAGTACCCTGTGTTCTAAATCGTTACCCCCCTTTCTAACCCCCCCCCCCCCCCCAGTCGCAGGTGTTGCTTCTCTATTCCTCTTGGGGATGGCTTTTAGCTCTTCTATAGTAGAATACCAAGTACTCTAATCGTTAACCACTTTTTAAAAAACACAGCTTGATTGCCTAGGACCACGGGACAGCCTAGTGCTCTCCCAGAGTAGAGTACCAAGTACTCTAAATCTTTAAAGGGCCACTCACCAGGTTTGACAATTTTGAGCTGACAAGAGCAATGCGTAGACGAGGCGTTCATTATCACGGATGAAAGCTGCTCGCCCTCCCCTCTACCGGCGCACGCGTAGAGAATGAGGGCATGACGTGGGCATAGGAATGGCACTACGTACACGGCGATTCAGTGATTTTGGTTCTCTACGTAGAAGAGTCTACCGTGGTCTGCACTGACGTTGTCAACAGCATACCACGTGGCATGGCAAATTTATTTAACGCAACATGTGTAGTTTACGTACTTGTTGCTTTAAGAGATGAATAAAACTTGAAATAAATAATGAGACGCAATAAAAATTGTGCACGTTTTTCTTACAGTTTTCCCCGTGAAATGCTACAAGCTGCGGGGCTAATGTGCCAGCGTTTTACATGCGTTCGTGTCCCCGCGGTCAACGCATTCAGCAGACGACCGCCGTGGAACGCTCCTACGCGTTCGCGCACTCATTGTGCTCATCTACTCTACTGCGTCTAAGCCAACGTTTTCAAACAATCCCGCAGAAACAGGCAGAAGACCACAAAATAACGCTGGTCAACAAAGCAGCGCCACTCGCGTGCACGGGGGCTGGGCTTGTTCGGGCACGTCATGCGAACGTCGCCTCTTGGTGACAGAACACCTACCGGTGTCTTGGTCGGATGCCGGAGAGGGTGGGGAAGAGGTTAGGCTTGCGAAGGATACGCGGAGGAGCAGCAAGGGTTCGAGCTCGTCTCCTCTCACCCTCGTTTCGCGCCGCTTCAAAAAACCTGTTTTCTCCGCTCGTAATGAACCGATCTGAAAAAATTTTTGTGGCAAAACGTTCGTCATCGAACACACAACAACTTCCACTGTCTAACTAAAATTCAGTATGGGGCCTGGTGAGTGGCCCTTTAACCACTTTTTCTAAACAAACAGCTTGATTGCCTAGGCCCACAGGACGGCCTAGTGCTCTCCCATAGTAGAGGACCGAGTACTCTAAATCGTTAACCAGTGTTTTATAAACACCGGTCCACGGGACGGATTTCAGCTCTCCCAGAGTATTACCAAGTACTCTAAATCGTTAACCACTTTTTCTAAATACACACGTTGTGTGCAAGTTTGTGTATGTGCAATCAATTTTGTGTCTTTCAAGGTAATTTAAACTCACATACTGTCGTGAAAAAGTTCCCCTATGTATGTAAATAAAACCTCCCTGAATACATACAAAAAACCCAGTCCTTTTGGGGAGTAAATATTTTGCTCCCTCGGGGCATGCGCTAAAGGACAAGAATTGGAACACAGCTCCGGTGAGAATAGCCGGAAAACTATATTCACCTGGTCAGGAAGTGACTGGTCCCCTCTCCTTCTAGCCATAGAGTTTCCCAAAATTAACTAGAGGGAATTCTGGCGCTGCGATCGTTCAGCGACCATGGGAATGATGGGTAGCACACACATTTGCCTAGTCTTCGTACTTGCGGGCGGCGAATCGTACTTGCGGCTTTGTTCATTACTGGTTACGGTTTGTTTTGAAAGAAGGAACGAACCCTTTTGAACTTAGGGACTTGATTCGAAATAGTAAGCTTAAAAGAAGAAGGTTGTGAAGCACAAACGGTGAACATTTGCTACTTTATGTTTTCGTAAAAAACAGCTCCAAGCCACACGAACACACACGGAGCCAGAAGCAGGCCAAAACAACGAAAATTAGACAAATGTGTGTACTACCCATCATTCCAATGCTCACTGAAGCGCCGTGTGTTGCAACTCCCATAGACACTAGCGCCAGAGTTCTCTCTAGCAAGTATTGTGGGAAACTCTATGCTTCTAGCCACCATATCCCGGTGAAAATAGCGCAAACGCTATTATCACCCAACTTAGCTTGGATCCGTACAAAGCTATGGCTTTTAGAGAATGGTGGGTCAGGCAACCTAAGGTTCTCTGCAGAGTTAAATCTGGATCTCTGGGCATATTTATTTCGCGTGTGGCGTGCTGTGGCTTTTGGTTAACAGGGGGTCAGGCAACCTCAGGCTCTCTCGGCGTGCACCAATTGGTAGTGTATAGGTGTTCTGTGGCGTGCATAGAACACCTTGCGGCGTATGTGTGCGCGTGCGTGTGTGAGATGAGCTGCACGCGATCGCGAGCTGAACACATCTGTGTTGTGCCGGACGTGCGCTGATTGCGTTGTCCTTGTAGTGGGCGTGGGCACTGCGATTGAGCTTATCGTTGTCCATGTGCTTGACAAACGCGGACGGTGTTTGCAACGCTTGAACTTGCACTAGTGTCCCTTGCACTAGAGACCATATTCGCACTGTAACTACGTGCTCAGTGCTATTTTTGTGATTGCTAATATTTGATTTTTTTTGTGTGTGTGAGGTAGCAGCGTTCGTTGGACAAATTTTACTGAGCATGACAGTATGTTTTTCACTGTGCTTGATCATATGCTTCGGCAACTTGCTTTTGACTGTTTGGCCGCGTGCTCATCGAATGTATTAATTAATTAATGAGTGACATTGCAGCCATTTTATTGGTCAACGAGGCCGATTTTTTTGTCTCGGTTAAGCCATGCAAGTGTTACACGATATAATTTCGATTGAGATCCTGATCGTCACTGCGAAATGCAGAAGTGAGTCGTTCCTGCTTCAGAAACACGAATCAAATTGAAAGAGCCTGTATGACTACTCATTCCTCATACAGCTGCATAAAATCATATTTTCGATAGTTGTACATAAACAAGTGTTCGATGCCTAGGTATGCAGTACGTGCGGTTTGCACCCCGCAGGTTTTCCTGCCTGCACGTGGCTCATTTTCCGGCCCGAAATGGCGCCCTTGTAAGCAATAAACAAACTAGTATCAATTCCTTTCAGAGATAAAACAACAGATAGGCATCTGTTTTGTTTTTTCTGTAATTGGAAAGTAAGCGAATTTTAAAGAAATAAAAACTTTGTCCGCGTAGGATGACAGCAAAAAAAGCACTGAAAAAAATGGTGACTTCTTTTAATGTATAAAAATGTTGTACAAAGACATAATTTACAATTTGAGACTCACGTATATCATTGGAAGATGGTGAATGTGGTGTATTTAGCAAAACGTACTAAATGACATTAAACATATTGTGACGATGGAACGCGTTTATTTACAGGAAATGGTTGAGATCGGTACAGCTCAGAGCCAGAAACCGGAGACCGAGCTGCTCGTGCCCAGACCGCTTCGACCTCCTCCTCTTCATGCGCCCATCGAGGTGTGTCAATTCCCCCGTTCGCAGACGATGCCCACTGGGCGAGTCAATAGGAAGGTTGGTGGTGATATGGCTTGAGGCGCGCGACGTGTGTCAGCTGTGTCTTGCTAGAGCGCCGACCATTGCTTGTGACGCCGGAGATGACGTATGTGACGTCACTGAGACGGTCAATGACTACAAATGGTCCGGAGTAGCGGGCCAGAAACTTTTGGCATAAACCACGTTTGCGGACAGGTGTCCACAACCACACCAGGTCACCCTTTGTGTAAGCAACGGAGTGATGGTGGGCGTCGTACCGGGTCTTGGAGCGCTGTTGAGATGCAATGGTTCGAAGGCGTGCGACGCGACGGGCTTCTTCAGCGCGGCATAGTGACTCGGCAACCGATGTTTCCACATCTAACGTAAAAGGCAGAATGGTGTCGAGACAACTGCGAGGGGGAGCGGGCGTAGAGCAGGAAAAAGGGCGCGTACCCTGTCGTCTCGTGTTTCGCGGTGTTGTAGGCGTATGTGATATAGGGCAGTACTTCGTCCCAGTTTTTGTGCTTGGCATCAACATAAATTGACAACATGTTCGTTAGCGTCCTGTTGGTCCGCTCTACGAGGCCATTCGTCTGGGGGGTGATACGGGGTTGCGTGGCGGAATTGGCTGGCAGACAGGCGTAGGATCTCTTCAACGACGTCAGCGACGAACTGACGTCCCCGGTCGCTAATGACGACTCGTGGAGGGCCATGACGGAGAATGATATGCCGAAGCATAAACTGCGACACGTGAAAGGCTGTTGCAGTAGGTATAGCCGCAGTTTCTGCGTAGCGCGTCAGGTGGTCTACGCACACGATGACCCATCGATTGGCACTGGCTGAACGCGGAAACGGACCTAGAAGGTCGACACCAACAATCTCGAAGGGAGAGCTAGGAGGTGGTACGGGATGGAGAAGTCCGGGTGATGTAGTCGTGGGACGCTTGTGACGTTGACACTGTTCGCAACCCGCTACGTATTTTCTGTGTCGCGTCGCATCTTGGGCCAGTAAAACCTTTGCTGGATGCGATGAAACGTTCTGGCGAAGCCCATATGCCCACTGGTTGCGTTGTCATGGCAGAACCGAAAAATTTGGGGACGTAGAGTGCGTGGAACTACCAGAAGCAGACGGGCGCCTTGGCCAGAATAATTCTTCTTGTAAAGGACGGCGTCCTGAACTACAAAAGAGCTTGAACTGGCCGGGTCATTCGCGGAGGCAAACAGGTGATCTAAGCAATGATCCTCGTGCTGTGCTGTCCGGAAAGCCGCGATGTCAGGAAAATGAGAGTCGATAGCTGTGATAAAATCGTCAAAATTATCAGCTTCACACTCGGTCGTTGGTAGAGGAAGCCGTGACAGGCAGTCAGCGTCTGCGTGGCGATTACCGCTCTTGTAGCGGACCGTGAAGTCAAATTCTTGTAACCGTATGGCCCATCGCGCAAGTCGACCAGATGGATCACGTAGGCTCACCAACCAGCAAAGAGAGTGATGATCGGTGATGACTGAGAAACGACGACCGTAGATGTAGGGGCGAAACTTGTGTACGGCGAAAACGACGGCGAGGCACTCCAATTCGGTAACCGTATAATTACGCTCTGCCTTGCTCAGGGACCGGCTTGCATAGGCGACGACGTGTTCAGCATTGTTGTGTCGTTGAATAAGCACCGCGCCGAGACCAACTCCACTGGCATCGGTGTGGATTTCCGTGGAAGCAGAGGGATCGAAGTGGCATAGTATTGGCCCGGAAGTGAGAGCGAACTTTAGTTGCTTAAACGCTGACTCACAATTTGGTGTCCAGTGGAAAGGGACGTCCTTGCGCAGCAAGTCAGTCAGTGGCTGGGCCGTTTCAGCAAAATTAGGTACAAAGCGGCGAAAATAAGAGCATAGGCCCAGAAAGCTTCGTAGCTCGCGGATAGACTGTGGCTGCTTAAACTTGCTGACGGCGTCCACTTTCTGCGGGTCCGGCCTAACACCAGCTTTGTCCACAAGGTGTCCTAAAACCAGTGTTTGCCGTTCACCGAAACGACATTTTTTGAGTTCAGTGTCAAGGCGGCTTTCTCCAAACATGTTAGAACAACGTCAAGGCGATGATTATGTTCCTCAAAAGTTCGTCCAAAAATAACCACATCGTCCAGGTAACATAAACAAATTTCCCATTTAAGGCCTCTCAAGACGGTATCCATATAGCGTTCAAATGTTGCCGGAGCATTACACAAGCCGAACGGCATAACATTAAATTCAAATAGACCGTCTGGCGTTACAAAAGCCGTCTTCTCTTTATCAACTGGATCCATGGGAATCTGCCAATACCCGGATCGCAAGTCTACCGAAGAAAAGTAGGAAGCTGAATGAAGGCAGTCAATTACGTCATCAATGCGGGGGAGGGGGTACACGTCCTTCTTGGTTATAGAATTGAGACGCCGATAATCAACACAGAACCTCCAGGACCCGTCTTTTTTCTTTACCAAAATAACAGGTGCAGCCCACGGACTTGACGATTCTTGAATTACACCAGTTGCTAGCATCTCGCCAACTTGTTCAGCAATAACTTTGCGTTCGGACACGGACACGCGATAGGGCTTTTGTCGGAGAGGATGAGCAGAGCCAGTATCGATCTTGTGACGAGCGCGCGTGGTCGGTATCTGAGCCCTAGGCACCTTCCGTGCAAAATCAAATACTTTAGCATGTCTCGCCAGCAGTGCAACCAGGTCTTTGCGCTTCTGTGAGGAAATGGACTTGCTAACCATTTTTGAAAATTCAGCTTCCATACCAGAAGTTTCCGGACCCGCCCTTTCAAAATCGCTTAAAGCTCCAATGCAGGTGCTGCTCTGCTTTTCGAACAGGGCAAGGCGCATACCAGCCGGTAGTACAACCGACTCGGGTGAGCTGTTTATCACCCATAATTGAGCCGTCTCGTCTGCGAGAGATACAATGCATCGTGGTACAAAGATGTTTTTCTTGAGACAAGCTACAGGCAACGGCTCAATCACTATGTCACGTGAATTCAAACTCGAGTTGGTTTCCGAAGTGGTCACTTGTACGCTGGCCGTGGACCACGCTGGCAGAAGTACATCTTTAGCTACAGTGAGGTTACCTTTCTCACAATCAGGCTGCTGGGCGAGAGTAGACAACAGAACCTCACCTGCTCCACAATCCACGGTCGCACGACACTCTCGCAAAAAGTCTATGCCAAGTATAACGTCATGCGTTGATTGAGCCAGTACTGTGAATTCCGCCTTGAACGTTTTACCGGCAACACTAACAGACGCAGTGCAGACGCCGACAGGACGCAAGAATGCGCCGCTCACTGCCCGAAATGTGGCAGGTTTGTCCCAGTGAAACATAACCTTACGGCCCAGTCGTTGCTTAAAAACTAAACTCATCACGGAAACACTTGCGCCAGTGTCTATCAATGCCATCGTGGGAACGTCGTCAACAAGTACCTGAACCTTATTCTGAAGCATAGAAACTGGTGGAGGCATTCTTTGATGAAAATCGGTACGTCCAGCGACCTCACCTCCGTCGGCCGCGCTGGCTAGTTTCCCGGTGGCGGAGACGAAATTCGTGACCGGCGCCGTGGAGATGGTGACCGAGGTGGACGGGTGGTGGGCGGCGTTAAGCTGCGCACAGATCCGGGCGAATCACTCCGGTTGATCGGCTGGTAGGCGTGCCGCTCGTCAGTTGGGTTGGGGGGCCAGTAGGTGTAGTCAGGCCGTTGGCTTCGTTGTGCAAACGTCGCGGATCTCTGAGGGAATGTCGAACGTGGATTACGTCGCATTGGGCAAAATCGGGCGATATGTCCACGAACACCGCACTGGTAGCAGACGGGCCGTTCACGGGGCATAGGGAACGTCGCTGGATGTTGAGGGTACGCGGCGCTCTGTTCCCACTGAGACGCAAAAGGAGGTGGATGGCTGTTGTAGCCGTAACGACTGTGGGGAGCATAAGGCGGCTCTACATAAGAAGACGTCGGTGGTGGAGCCCTTAGCTGAGGGCCGCGGTTGGGATAGCTGCGCTCCTCGAAACTCGTAGCATTGATACTTGTGGACGGTGTATCGCACGGTGGTTCTCGGGCGTTCAAGGGCGCGTAAAGGTGACGACGAAGTTCCTCACGTACAATGAGGCGAATCGTTGACGAAAGGTCGGTAGGCACGGAGTCTTGGCACACATCGACAGTGGCGACGGTCGTAACATTGGCAAGGCGTCCGAACTTCGTAGTGATGCGGCGAGTCTTCAGGGCCTCAAACGTTCGGCAGTGCCCAATCACATCGGCCACAGACTCAAGACTCTCCTTGCCGATAAGGAAGTGGTAGACGTCTTCCGCAATTCCTTTGAGAATGTGGCCCACCTTGTCCTCTTCCGTCATGTTGGTGTCCACACACTTGCACAGTTTCAGTACCTCCTCAATGTAGGTTCTGCATGTCTCACCACAAGCTTGAGCTCTCTGCGACAACATTTGCTCTGCACGTTTCTTCTTCGTCGCAGGGTCGCCAAAGCACTTCTTGATCTCCTCCATAAACTGGTCCCATGTTGTCAAGGTGTCTTCGTGATTCTCGAACCACACTAAAGCACTGCCATCGAGAAATAGACCCACGTGGGACAACTGGCTGGCCGCATTCCAGCCATTGGCTCGGCTCACCCGTTGATAGTGGCTGAGCCATTCTTCAACGTCATCGCCAGGTTTTCCTGTAAATGTGCGTGGCTCTCGGTAGTGGAAAGACGGCGCCCTCGCGACCGGCTGCTGGATGTCTCCGTCCAAGTTCATATCTTGAGGTAGTGGTGGCAAGCCCGCTAGTCGACGGCTGCGGCGAAGCTCGTGCTCTTGCGGTTCCGTCGTTAGTAGACGGCTGCTCTCCGGTCTCGCTTGACAGTAGCTGGCTTACCCAGCACCTTCCACCACAACTGTGACGATGGAACGCGTTTATTTACAGGAAATGGTTGAGATCGGTACAGCTCAGAGCCAGAAACCGGAGACCGAGCTGCTCGTGCCCAGACCGCTTCGACCTCCTCCTCTTCATGCGCCCATCGAGGTGTGTCAATATAAACAAATGTTGTACACAAAGATATATGTTCAACAGTTACATATGTTTTACATAACCAGCTGTTTACGTTTACATAATGAAGCCAGAAGCAACACAACTGTAATCAACATCAGTTGCGGTAAACTGATATGTAGCGCTTGCGCTCTCAAGGGTGATAGGCCCGAAAGCTGCTAAATAAATCTACCAAAGTGTATGGCACTTAACTACAATCGACGTGAACTGTTCATGACGGCTGCATCATAGGAGTGCATATGTAACTTTTAGAAAATTTTATAGCTAGCAATGCAACTGCAATTGACCTTTCAAGCAACATTGTGCCGGAGCGTTGTCTATTTCCACAGCAGTGTGAAGACCTGGTGTGGCTCTGTGGTATAATACTTGATTGGCATGCGGGATGTTTGATTTTCATTTCATGTGTGAATTAAACCACCGTGAGCACACATTAATGGTATTTGTGCTGCGAAGTGGTTTTTCTGCTAGTTAAAACAAAAAAGTCATGACCCCCCCCCCGAAATGCGTGGCTGGATCCGCCCCTGGATTCACATACACCAAATTTGGTGTTACCTGACATCAATAAATCACAAATGTCTATGACTGGTGCCAAAACTATAAACATGACAAGCGTGTCTTGTGAGAACATGACATCATACCACGTTCATGATGCAGTCACAGCCGTTTTGCTAGTTTCACATATAACGAACTTGGTAATTATGTGACGTAAATGGACAATGAAGGTAAATGACACGTCCAAACATGATAATCATGATATGCATGTCATGTAAAAACTCACTACATGCTACGCTCATAGCTGGCTCCCGGCCGTTTCGCTAGCTCCACATATACGAAATTTGGTATCACGTGGCGTGAATAGACGATTAAGTTAAAATTAAGACATGTCCAAACATAATAATCAATACATGGAAGTCATGTTCAGTATAATTTACGTCCGTTGCATAACATTCTGATTTTAAGCAACATATAAACTTTCCTCATTCGTGCTTCACATATCATCGATTCCCACTGTACGTGGGATCTGCCATTTTTTTGTTAAAAAATGGACTCATTAGCCTATTTCTCATTTTCTGCATTCACACTTTAAGGCCTTAGATCCTGAGTGCATTATCTAGAATTGCACATATGCGCCTAGAACCCACTTAAAAAGTGGCTGTTAATAGGCCTGGCCTACCTTCGATGTGTCTTAATCCGTTATTTCTTTAGTATGCTTCCAAATTACAAGTGCACTTTCACTCTTGCCTTCTTGCTAAATGAACTCTATTTCATTCCTGTCAGCTTCATAATAGGATGTGACAGTATGGTGTGACACACACACACACACACACACACACACACACACACACACACACACACACACACACACACACACACACACACACACACACACAAAACTCCCTTATTCAAGGTAGAGGTACGTGTAGGAGGGAGTAGAGATTAAGTGACAAATTGCTAAAGGGTTCTTAGGGTGGGGCTACCTCGCTGAGCTATCGGAGCCTCTGCTCCCATCCAGCCTCTGCCACTTTTGAACTACAATTAAGTTTTTACTAACTCGAGAATGAGCAGAGTTAAGCGTTCGTGTTGGCATGGAAGCATGTAAAAGCAGCATGCAGAGACCAACGTTAGAAGCATTATTGCATCTTTACCATTCTCAAAATAATTATTTGTTTTTGTAACTGATTTCTCCGGTAATTTTTCAGCATATGGCTATGCGAAGCAATATTATGATGCAAAACAGTGCCAAAATATTCTGTGTAAAGTTAGGGCTGTGTTTTCCGGGGCACATTTAGCTAGTGTGTAGGCTACATTAGCATTGGACTAGATTAAGTTGTGCATTACTTAATGGGCAAGAGATTTAATAGCGCCATAAAGGAAAGGTGGATGAAAACGACACACAACATTTGTGTTTCGCCTTCTATTTGATCTACTGTGCTGTTTGATACCTTCCTAAAAATGCATATTCAGTAGTACACCTGCAATGTGGGCTGCCATGCGCAGTCTAAACAAGTGCTCCACGAATTTTGGAGAGTCATTCGATTCAGAGTACGAGAGTAGATTGATTGATATGTGGGGTTTAACGTCCCAAAACCACCATATGATTATGAGAGACGCCGTAGTGGAGGGCTCCGGAAATTTCGACCACCTGGGGTTCTTTGACGTGCACTCAAATTTGAGCACATGGGCCTACAACATTTCCGCCTCTATTGGAATTGCAGCCGCCGCAGCCGGGATTCGATCCCGCAACCTACGGGTCAGCAGCCGAGTACCTTAGCCACTAGACCACCGCGACAGGGAATTACGAGAGTTGATCGCACCACATGTGGGATGTTTGAATTACATCATTGAAAAAGAAAATGAGTATACTATACTTGCGAGAAAGTTAAAATAATGTCAGCAATGCTAAAGCTGGAGAGAAAGGACAAAGGTTTCCGGTGCTATATATGTATTGGTGAGAAAGATTAAACACACTTTTCTGAGAGAAACGGATTCTCGGAAATGGCAGGATTATAGGCACTTTATAATTTGTACTACGGATGATCTGAAAGTATGGTATGTCACAAATATCTCGGCCGGTGTACATATTTCGCATGCACATCTGCACTTCAGAGCAAAAGTTATTGCAGTGAATTGAGCCAATAAAATTTTCTTTAAATATTTGTTGCAGCTACAGAAACGCAGCTTACCGTGGGTTGTCTCTTTGAGCATAGAAATATGTTACGTAAGATGTAGATTCCCACTGCAAGTGAAACAAGTTGTGCAAAGTCCTTAATGGCGTTCACGTGAACGCATCAATGAAGTCTGAACAACCATAGTTTCCAAGGCATACAGACGATAATTCACTGCATAATATATTATAAATCCCAGAGCCGGCCCACATGAGAGCCATGACTGTAGTTTATAACAGCCAAGTTCATTATATAATTTTTTATATCACTTTTGCTGCAAGAGCCGGGCACGCTCATTTTTAGGCCTTCAGCCGCCATTGCCATACCAGAATTTTTGGAAAACTTCTTCTAAATTGTTTTAGACTATTTGCGCCCTCGGCACGAGTAGTCTTAACTCGAGCTTCCGCTATAACGACGCGTATTTCATGGGGTCCCAATCAGTCAACCTTGTGGACTAGGGACTGTATTAAATATCGTACAGTGAGCGGACGCGTTCGCGGGCAAATTTGTTTATCATACTTATGTGCACAATAGCTCGAGGTAACCATGGCACATCACCACAAAATTGGTTTTTAACGATAACGCTGACTCTGATCTAAGGGCTGGAGTTGAAATTACACTGATTTGACCCGAGGTGAAAGCGGTGGAAATGAAAGTGTGTGCGTTACTTAGCCTTAAATTGTCCTGTTTCAATCCGACGGAGTGCTCTAGCTGCAACTATCTTTATGTGGATTCACATTTGAAAAAGCCCCTTAATATATCACTTTGATGCGCACTTGGTGTTAATTCTTATCGGCATGCTTGTCAAGAGCCACATCGAAGAGGTCCGACACCGATCTTGTCATATATATTTACCTTTTGATAAACGCACCTTCGATCAATGCTCATGCATACGTTTGTTTAGAATTTCCTATCAGCCGCAGCCGCCATTACTTAGGTTCTCTTAGAGCATGCTTAATTTCCAAGATCGAAATTCAAGATATTCGCCTTAGTTGTTTTAAACTGATCGAGTGCTACCATGCACTCATTCATTTATTTGAATTCACTTTCCTCGGCTTTATGTAACCTGAAGCAACGCGTCATTTGCATGCAGCGTTCCCGCGAAAATCAGTCATTTTTCCTCAAGTTTATTAATAAAGTCACTTATTGTCGTAATGTTTCACAATGAATTTTGAATGTGCACAGATACATGCATGATTAGAATTCGTAATTGTACATATATATATATAATTTTTTTCACTAGAACAGTGGTGTGGTGCACCTAATATTTTATTTATCAGGTATATATGATCTATATATCACGTCAACTTATATGTGTGTATCAATTTGATTTATCACAGTACTTTTTTATTTCCATATAGAAATTATCAAGTTTTTTTTCGCATATGCGCGCGCCTTTTGATCCTCCTGCACATGTTACATTTGATGTTCTAATTGATGCTCTAAGGATCAACACTGACATTTGTCTTAACGTTGTCATGTTAAAATTACCTATATTACGTCTTGCCATTCTTGGATAGACGAACTGTCAATCACCTGTGACATATAACCGAATACCTGCAATATGTGTGCCACACATCTGGAAGAAAGGCTTTGACGACATATGCAATGGTATTGCGGCATTATTCACTACCTGGTGGGCAATCATATTCTTCAAACCATCTTACCGTCCCATACTATTTTGGTTTACCCAAAGCTAAGGGTGTGATCACGAGAGCAACCATGCAGACGTAGGCGGCTAGGTAGATAGATAGAAGGACCATTGAAGTCAATTTTTCCTTCTCAGCCAATTGAATTTTTATAATGTTATCTACTCACTGTCGAGTCCTGCTTGTTTATAGGTGTACATATAAATTAATAAAACGGCAGTGAATATTTAGGCGCTGAAAGGTGCATGCAACGCAAAATAGTTCTTAATTCAAATTCAAAACAAACTTCGCTTATCGAGAGAAAAAACAGAGCTGGAGCTACAGATGTTGTCACAATCATAGAATACCGCCGTGGTCATTACACACATATATATCCACACATGGGGAAGGGCCGATCGTACATGCGTTCGAAGAAATATGTTACGTACTGTTGCAAGACAACGTAGCATTTGTTTGGCTTCACCGCAGGACAATACTGTCACGTGGCGAAGCATATTTGAATTGCGATGAAGCATATTTGTTGTTAGCGTACCGAAAGTGGCGCTCCCTGGTGCTTGTAGGAGCTTCTTGGGCAAGCTCCCACTAAGTTTGAACAGCGCGATTGAATGCGGTCAGAAGAGAACAAGCACATACACCCACACAGAATAAACATCCTTGCTGCATGATCATTGAACGAAGGTGTGCCTGTCAAAAATCTAGCTGTATATGTAGTGAAAGGTATTGGACCTCTTGGGTTGCTCATAGCAAGCACACAAATAAGAGTTAACATCTCTTGCGCATGAAATCGATATCTCCAAGCGCTTTCACAGGTGTGAATGCACACACAGATGCACGCATTGTAACCTGACAATTCAGGGCTAAGTAACGCACATGTTTTCGTTTCCACCGTTTTCAACTCTTGTCACAACTGAGCAATTTTGACTCGAACTAGTAGATGAAAAGCAACTTTATCTCTAGAGACCAGATTCGTAATGACATGACGTGACTATCTCAAGCTATCGCGCATACAAGTATGATAAACAAACTAGCCCGCCAACGCACTTCAGCTAGCTGACATGCTTTATATATAGTTTGATGTAGATGTACATCATTCATCAGACATTCAGAACCGTTTCTCATCTGATGATCTAATTCATGCAGTATTGATTGTCATGTGTGTTTATGACGGTATGCCGTTTTATGAGAAAGGTGACCATATCAGCTGTTTAAAGAAGAAACGAGCGTTATCGCGGCGGCTAACGTTGGGAGCACCGTTGTAAAAACTGAGTTAGTAACCAGACTCCTAGCACGTGTCATAGACGCAAATAGTCTAAAACAATCTAGAAGTTTCTCAAACATTCTGGCGCTGCCTGCGCCGATGAATTTTTCATAGATATATCGATAATATCAAAAATAAATTAGTGAGCGTGGAATATCACTGCTACTGTATACAACCAAATCTCTTTTAATTACTCACTCACAACTTTTCTACACGTACCCACCGGGAAAATCAACCATAAAAATAAGTCAAACAAAAAACTTGGCTGTTATAACTAATACAGTTGTGATTGTCACATTGGTTTTACATCATGCTGTTAATTGTCGCCTTTACGTATTCCTTGCACAACTTGTTTCGTTTGCACTACAAGTTCGTTTTGCAACAATATTTGCGGGTGCAAATTGCATCTTGGGTTCTCTCGAGAGAACCCAATATATAAGCATGCAGTTTATGTAGCTGCAACTAATACCAAAGACTTGGTTCCCTAGATTCATCAACTGCAATAAGTTTTGTTGTGCAGTGATAATGCACATGTATGTGCACAGTACACATTAAGAGATATGTCACCATACTTGAAGTCATCTGCAGTATCAACTAAACAGTACTACTGCAGTTCTCTGCAATTCTGATTCTTTCTGAATTGTATATTCAAAGTTTTTTACCATTAAAATACCTAGCATTAAAAAGATATTTCCTTTCTGTCCAGCTTTATATATATAGATATAGAATTGCTGGCATATGCTTTCATAACAGTTTGACAAAAGTGGCATACTTATTACATACCAGATGTAACTGGCTTTGAAAGGAATGACTTCCAGAGTTTTTGTGAAGCACTTGTTTGGAATGTACTTGGTGGCACATGCACAGTGCATGCAGGTGTAGTATCGAATACTACTTTTTAAAAGAGGGAATAACAGTGCTATTGATGAAATAGAGAAAAGGCAACGGGACATTCATGCTCTATCTTTAATTTTCACCACATCTTTCCTTTATATAGTGCTGATCACAAATTCAAGGCTAAATTAAGTCTATTTAATTGCAGCCTAATAATTGAGAAACTTGAATAATGTGACCGAGCAAACATTGTCCTAACTTGATACAGCATATTTTGGCTCTAATATGAGTCATAAGATTGCTTGGCATAGGCATATGCCAAAGAATTACTGGTATATAGATCATAACAAAAGGAAATAGCTACATTGAGGACAGCTTAGGTACAACATTGCTTGTAACCTTGGTCTCTGGTTTTATCTCTTTCCCTGTTGAAACAACGACATATGTATACTTTCTTTCTTTGTCCAATCAACCCAATTAGCGATTAGTCACTACATCCATACTTGTTATTGGGACGTACTTATACTGTAGAGAAGAAAGTGTTTTTTTTTTGCTGTGCTTTATGGATGGCTACAGCAGTACAGGGGCAATGCATACACCCCTGGAACAACAACGCCATAGAGGAAACCAGGTTATGAATATTGCTTTAATTTAAATGCACAATATTGTGATATCCTAATACATATGAGTGCTAGGTCTTCTAATCATTTGTCTTTTCTTACGCTTTAGAATTTCTGGCATGTTTTTTACTTCCTGCAAGAGTGGTATACTCATTTTCTGTTTTTTTTTGTTATAGAACCTAACCATACCAAAGTGGAGCTTCTGCTCCTATACTAGACTCTGATATGAATAACTCCCTAATTTATTGTGTGGAGCACTTTTTCACTATGTGCTTATAAGCACACTCTGAAGGTGTACTACTGAATACATTTATTTTAGGGGAGAATCGTGCAGCACTGTGGATAAATTAGAGAGAAGGCAACAGACACAACATGAGTCTGCCATTTTAACCTTATCTTTTAATTGTGGTGCTGTTTGATTTCTTTCTCATAAAGAAACTGCATGGCAGGATTCAGTCTTGAAAAATGTAGCACAGTTCTATCTTGATATAGGCTACTGTACATAATTTTTGTAGAGCAGGCAGTGCTAAAAAAAAGAGCTTGATTGAAGCTGAAGACGCACGATGTTTTTGCCCCAGTGTATATCAGAAGATGCTCAGCATCAACACATAATAAAAATGACTGTAGAAATTAATTACACCAATAGAAAATAAGTATACTCAGCAGGGCATTAATGCAGTATTGTGTGTTACCTTGGAACTGGTTTTTATTCGTTCCTTTTTGATGCAACCACGTAATTCTGTATAACGTGGAAAAAGCACCGCTAGGAATTTGTCACCTATGTTGTAATTCGCACAGAGATTGCTTCATCGAACATTTACCGTACAGCAGAAATATTGTTTTTATTTGCTGCATTGCATAAAACATGGCTAAAGCTGTGTATGGACTGTGCTTGCATGTGTGGCATCAACAAACCCACACAAGAAACAGAGTTATGAATATCAGTTTATTTTAAGGCACACAAGAATGTGACCTTCTTCTTTCATACTGACAGGTAAGAGATTGGCGAATCCAACTTATTTCACACATACTGTCAGCAAAAAAAAAATTCTTCGTTGCTGCAAACTCGTTCAGCAAGAAGGCAAGAGCCAGTGATTTGTGCAACATGGGAGCTTATAAAATAAGACACACTGATTAGAGGCTCGTTACAAGCCACATCATGTTTGTTTTCCATGAACACATGCTTTATTAGCCTCTTTGCCATAGCTAGAATGCAGTTCTAGACAAGGCATCCAACATGTGAGGCTTTAAATGTACGAGTGTTTTTTGGGTGCATTGGAGACCACTTCATAGACAGGAGGACAATAAATCTATCTGCGATAGAATATAGTACATACCATAGTATAAATGACAATGCACCTTCTCCTGCTCCCTGCAGCAATGTGAAGCAGGATAAAAATAAGGCACATCTTTCCTTTAAAGTTGAATACATGTGGTAATCAACCTTTCAGAATTGAGACGTTGTAAGGCACTGATTTCATAATGTTACGGGTAACTTATTTAATAAATTAAATACGAGGCACTGTGCTCGGCGAACAAGATGGCGACAGTTCATAAACAACCAGCCACCAACGTCGTCTTTTTCTTTCTTCCAGACAGGCTGTGCCGGCTGTTGCGTATCATAACCCCCCGGTGGTAGAAGCACCGTCTCGGTGCTTGAGCGACTCGGATGCGGTAGAAGGAGGGTGATAGGGCTTGAGTCGAGCTATGTGCACGATGTCACTCGAAGGTGACGATGATGACGTTGAATCGGCTGGAACGATCTCGTAGGTAACGTCAGTCACCTGGCGAACGACACGGTATGGTCCAGTGTAGCGTGACAGCAGTTTTTCAGAAAGCCCTACACGCCGAGTAGGGGACCAGAGGAGGACAAGGGAACCCGGTGAAAAGTGCACGTTTCGATGATGAGAATCGTAGAGCAGTCTTTGGCGGTCCTGTGAAGCGTGCAGGCGGCTGCGGGCGAGTTGGCGTGCGTGGTCGGCTCGCGCGATGGCTTCGCCGACATACTCAGTGACCGAGGGCAGCAAGGTGTCAAATGGTAGGGCGGGTTCTCGGCCGTATAGAAGATGGAATGGTGAATAGCCGGCAGTGTCGTGACGTGACGAATTATATGCGAACGTCACAAATGGCAAATGAACGTCCCAATCCCGGTGGTCGGCCGCTACGTATTTAGAAAGCATGTCGGTTATGGTGCGGTTGAGGCGCTCCGTAAGACCGTTCGTTTGTGGATGGTACGAAGTGGCAAACTTGTGCTTGGCAGAGCAAGAGCGCAGGATTTCATCAACGACAGCTGATAGGAAGGTGCGGCCCCGGTCAGTAAGAAGTTGGCGTGGAGCTCCGTGTACTAAAATAATATCATATACCAGAAAGTCCGCCACATCGGTTGCGCAACTCGTCGGAAGTGCTCGTGTGATAGCGTACCGTGTCGCATAGTCAGTGGCGACAGCGATCTATTGTTGCCTGAGCTGGAGATCGGGAATGGGCCAAGCAGGTCGAGGCCAACTCGAAAAAAAGGTTCGATGGGAATGTCGATTGGCTGAAGGAATCCAGCTGGTAGGGAAGATGGCTTTTTGCGGCGCTGGCAGGGTTCACAAGCGGCGACGTAGCGTCGAACAGAGCGGGCAAGACCAGGCCAAAAGAAACGACGACGCACACGGTCGTATGTGCGAGAGACGCCCAAGTGGCCCGCCAAAGGAGCGTCATGAAGTTGGTTGAGAATAGTCGCACGAAGATGTGCTGGTATGACGGGGAGCAAGTCATGGCCATATGGATCGAGGTTACGGCGATACAGGATGCCGTCTTTTACCAGGAACATTTGTAGAGATGCGTCGCGAGGCCTTGACTCAAGTTTGCCAATGATGGTTCGCAGGGAAGCATCCAGGCGTTGTTCGTGCCCAAGGTTGAGTAGCTGCGTCACAGACAGAAGGTCTGGAAAGGTGTCAGTATGGGCAGCCTCCTCCACGGGGTAGCGTGATAAGCAATCAGCAGTCTCGGTGTGACCGCCCTGTTTTGTACGTTACGGTGAACGTGTATTCTTGTAATCGTAGGGACCAACGAGCGAGGCGTCCTGTGGGATCCTTGAGTGAGGCCAGCCAGCAAAGTGCGTGATGGTCGGTGACTACCCGGAATGGACGCCCGTATAAGTATGGGCGAAACTTGGCGACTGCCCACACGAGAGCGAGACACTCACGTTCCGTGATTGAATAGTTGCGCTCGGCTGTAGATAGTAGGCGGCTTGCATATGCTATAACACGGTCATGTCCGCGTTGATGTTGCATTAGCATTGCCCCGATGCCATGCCCACTAGCGTCAGTGCGAACCTCGGTTGGAGCTGATGGATCAAAATGGGCTAAAATCGGCGGTGTTGTAAGGAGCGTCGTGAGCTGGGAAAAAGATGAGGCTTGATCAGCGCCCCAGAAAAACGGGGTGTCCTTCTTCAGGAGGTTTGTGAGTGGGCGTGCAATGATGGCGAAGTCCTTAACAAACCGTCTAAAGTAGGAGCACAAGCCCACAAAACTGCGAACGTCCTTTGTTGACTTCGGAACAGGAAAGTCCGTGATGGCGCGAATTTTCTCGGGATCCGGGCGGACTCCTGCGGCATCGACGATGTGGCCAAGTACGGTTATTTGACGACGAGCAAAGTGGCATTTCGACGAGTTCAGTTGAAGTCCGGCTCGACGAAAAACTTCAAGAATCGCCGATAAACGCTTGAGATGGGAGTCGAATGTAGGCGAGAAAACGATAACGTCGTCTAAATAACATAAGCAGGTTGACCATTTAAACCCTTGGAGCAACGAGTCCATCATTCTTTCGAATGTGGCCGGCGCATTACAGAGACCAAAGGGCATAACTTTGAAGTGATAAAACCCGTCAGGAGTGACGAATGCGGTCTTCTCACGGTCCATCTCATCCACAGCGATCTGCCAATAGCCAGATCGAAGGTCGATAGTGGAAAAATACTTAGCACCGTAAAGGCAGTCTAAGGCATCGTCAATTCTAGGCAACGGATAAACATCTTTCTTCGTAATTTTGTTGAGATGCCTGTAATCTACACAAAAGCGCCATGTTCCATCCTTCTTTCTGATCAGGACGACAGGAGAAGCCCAGGGGCTACAAGAGGGTTCGATTATGTCCTTTGCAAGCATCTTTTCGACTTCCTGTTGTATGACTGTGCGCTCGGACGCGGAAACACGGTATGGACGTCGGTGAATGGGACTCGCGTCACCGGTATTGATGCGATGAGTAACAACACTCGTTCGGCTTAAAGCCGTGCTGGCGAAGTCAAAAATGTCACTATAGGACTCCAGGACGTGACGAAGGGCTTCGGCTTGATCAGGAGCGAGTTCTGATGGTACCATGTGGTCAACGTCGACGCCCGATGAACGTGTTAGAGTTGGTTCATTGTCTGAGGTGCAGCAATCATTCACTCTGAAGGGTTCAACCGTATGGTCTTGTAGAGCAGTAATTTCGGCCAGGGAGATACCTTGTGGAAGAATTTGGGCAGTGAGGGCAAAATTCACAATAGGAAGGCATGTGCGGTTTCCAACGATTGTCAAAATGGTGTGCGGAACAGCGACGCCATGCGTAAGCATCACGGCATGAATTGGTGCTACCATGTAATCGCCGTCAGGTACAGGTGGTGTAGAGAAGAGGTCGATATGTGTGACACAGTTAGGCGGAAGGCGTGCGAAATCAATGCAGCAAAGGCGACTTTGGGGTGGGTTGGTCAGATCAGCAAGTAGAGGCATTTCAAGGTCAAGACAGCCGGCTGAACAATCTATACGGGCCGAGTGAGCGATTAGAAAATCCATGCCTAGAATTACTTCATGAGGGCAATTTTCTATAACAGTGAAAAGAACAGCAGTGCTTCTATCGGCGATAGTCACACGGGCAGAGCACATGCCAATAATCGCGGCAGTTCCCCCGTCGGCGACTCGAACGGCTCGGTTCAAGGCGGGTGTGACAACTTTCTTTAGGCGGCGACGAAGAGCAGCACTCATTATGGACACATGCGCGCCGGTATCGATCAATGCGCGCACAGGTACATTGTCTAATGTAACGTTCAACAGATTCCGGGTCGTCGGTAATAATACACGAGGATTTCTTGCAGAGGTCGTCGTCAATGCAGCTTCACCTCCAGAAGCTGCACTGCCTAGTTTTCCGGTCGGGGGCGCTGCGAATAGGTCGGAGATGCAGGACGGTGTTGTGGGGGTGAACGAGATTGACGGCGAGCAGGGGATGGTGAGCGGGCGTAGCGAGGTCTCGTCAGAGGTGCGGCAGAATCAGAAGATGTGGTCGGCATAGGGGAACCAAAATCAAATGTTGAGGACGACTGGTGGTCATACGTGGCTTGGGTAGGAGGCCCATAGCGTGCCGGCGGAGCCCAGTGATTGCGGCAGTGGCGAGCAATATGACCGACACGTCGGCAGTTGAAGCAGATGGGCTTGTCGTCCGGTGTACGCCATTTGGACAAATTGCGCTGTCGAGAGTAGTTGGACCCAAATCGAGGAGCGGATGGACGACGATAAAAAGGCTCGGCAGAGTAGACTGGTTGAATGGGGTGTAGGCCGACGTTCGATAATTCTTGACGAACGACGGCTTGTATCAGTGAGATCGTGGTCGGTGAAGGATCAGGCGTTGGAAATGGAGTAGCTACTGGTTGGGCTGCCTCGACCTCACGACGAATGATGCGGGTGAGGTTGTCACATCGGGGAACTGGGCGGACGGAGTCATCACAAGAGGAAGTAGCAGCTGTGTTCGGCAGGCGCGTGATGCCGTGGGTGACGCGGCGGGCTTTAGCCTGTTCTAGACGGCGGCACTCTGTCAGGATCATGTCGATTCTCGTGACATTATTAAAAACTAGCAGGTTGAAGGCATCGTCAGCAATCCCTTTGAGGACATGGTTAACTTTTTCTTCTTCTGACATGCGCTGGTCGACCTTGCTACAAAGCGCCAAGACGTCAAGAATGTATGAGACGTACGATTCAGTAGACGTCTGGGCGCGAGTGGCGAGAGTCTTCTTGGCAGCGAGCTGACGACCAGATGAATCACCGAAAAGATCACGGATCTTCGATTTGAAAAGATCCCAGCTTGTGATTTCGGCTTCGTTGGTTTCGAACCATGTCCGCGGCGTGCCGTCGAGGTAGAATACAACATTGGCGAGCATGAGCGTGGGATCCCAGCGGTGGGTAGCACTGACTCGCTCGTACCGGTGCAGCCAGGAGTCAACGTCGATGGTGCCGTCAGCGGAGAAAGTTCCAGGATCCCGCAGGGGTGGCAGGGTGACGTAGGTTGTCGACTCGGATCGAGAGACCGGTGGGGATGGGGCACTGGCAGTTGAAGTAGCCGAAGAGTCCCCGGTGTTGCGACCGCTGCGCGTCTCCATCGAGGTACGGGAGTCGTCCACCTCCACCAATAATGTTACGGGTAACTTATTTAATAAATTAAATACGAGGCACTGTGCTCGGCGAACAAGATGGCGACAGTTCATAAACAACCAGCCACCAACGTCGTCTTTTTCTTTCTTCCAGACAGGCTGTGCCGGCTGTTGCGTATCAATATATATGCAAGTAGTATGTACCGGCGGAATGCAGCACCAGCTATGTGCCAATGGGAAAGAAGAGTACATTCGTGTGGTTCGTGCTTGCAGGGTTTCTGCCTGAACCAGCTCATTGTGGCTAACACTTTGTCAATAATAATAACAACTCTTCGTCGGCGTACTCGCTTGTTGCATTGTAACAAGCTGTAGAGATGTGACTGCCATGGCCGAGATCAAACTCCCGAACTTCGGGTCGGCAGACGAGCACCTTAGCCCCTGATCCACCGTGGTGGATGCAACTTTAGGCAGTCGTGTGGCTCTAGGGTAGAAAAAATGGCTACTTCACACAGTGCCTGGGTTCACTTTTGGCTTTAACTGTGATTTTTATTCTGTGTGGTCTCGAAATATTTTACTCTCCGTCATTGTCACTGAAACAGGCAGCAGGGTTTTTTTTGACATAAGCTTTTTAAAGTTGTCATGGTAAGATTTCCTATGTCTGTTTTAGCGATACTTGAAAATAAAACCTTACTGTGAGCTTACGACCTGCGGGACACGCCCAAATTTCATGAGTCATGGGTATGCACCAGACGTGTATGGAAAATGGTTTCATGGTTTACGCGATAGGCATTTCGTGTCATTCAAGCCATGACGCGTCAGTCATGTTTGTCTTACACCAAGTAAGTTTTGGTACGTATATGCCAGTTTTGGTACGTACCTGTAAAGGAGGTGATCACCCGAGCACCCAGACACAGGCAGCTAGATAGATGGATAGATCGAAACAGTCAAAATACCTTTATTTCGCTAAACAATGCTTTGATACTCGGATGGTGCACACACACTGAAGAGCAAATTGGAAGATCCTTTGGAGAATAGTAAAAGTTTCGGCATGTGACAGCCTTTTTTGTATATTAACAGTGGAGCTGTTTAAGCAGAGCACTGGTTTGCGATGGGAGAACAGAAATAACTATCCCCACGAACGGGCACATGCTCTCTTCAGCCTCTTGTTCATCTTTGTCCTGCTGTGCTTCGCTCCTAGAACACATGCGCCGATACGTCCGGCATGGATGGAATGCATTCAGACTGAAGGACTAGAGAATGAGTGCAAAGAGAACGAAACGTTGGCGAAAAAAATCTCAACGAGACGGCGTTCTAACCTATGTACTAACAATCTGAAAAAAAACCACTCCGCTATCCAGGCATGCGAGCAAAATTTATCATACCTTTTTGTAGTATAGAGTGCAAGGGGGTTGCAAAGATAAGCGAGAGTGAGGAACAGGAAAAAAGGTAGGGAGAAAGAAGTCACATAGAAAGAATGGGGAAGGAACAGAATCAAAGAGTGAGGGGGTAAAGTTGAAAAATAGAAATAGAATAGAATCTAAAATAGAGACAAAAATATATTGTAGGAAAGAAGACATAAATAAGAGATAAAAAGAAAAAAAGGAAGAAAAAAAGACTAATAACACAAAAACAAGGAAGTTTGTTCAGAATCATTTCTTTGAGGCTTGGCACCAGTATTGCAAATCTGCCTCAATTTTTTTGTCCCATTGTTATCACGTGAGTACAACACTCGGCACTGGTTTGAGGTTAAATCAAAGGCCTGAAAAACGTGTCCCACTGACCTTTCATGAGTGACCAAGGGGAGAAGGTAAGTTTATTTACAGAAAGGCAGAGAGGTCAGCCTGAGCGATAGCTTGCTCTAGCCTGCTACTCTACACTGGGGGAAGGGAAAGGGGAAGAGAAAGATTAATGGATGACGATGGTGAGATAGAGAGGTGAGTATGTAGTGTTTTTCTAGCTGAGACGCATTTCATAGCCCCGCACATAGTCCAGTTGTTTCCAAAAAGGTTATAACTGCTCTTGTGACAGCAGCTGCACTGTTGGTGTCTGGCCAAGGGCCCAACATGGTCTCATCAGTTAATGACCTACTGCGATAATGTTCAGTAGAAGAAATCAGTGTTGTCGTTCACGTGCGTATGCTTGGCAGATACAAAATATGTGCTCAAGTGTTTCTGGCACATCACAGTGTTCACAATTAGGACCGGTGTCACTGCGACCGATGATATGTGCGTAACGTCTGGTGTACGCTACACCAAGACGAATGCGGTGGATCATACTTGTGAGTTGCCGTTTCAATTTAGGGGGCATGCGGAACCTCATTTCCGGGTCCCATTTGTGAAGTCGCTGGTGTCGCCGTTCCGGTTTGGTCCAGTGCTGAAGTGTGTAGCTGCGCATCACGCAGCGAAGTAGGGCGTTCGTGTCAGCTCGTGAAAACGCAATGCGTACTTCAGGGGCACTGCTTAAGGCATTTATAGCTTCAGCGTCTGCCTCTTCGTTTCCCATCACACCGCAATGAGCGAGAACCCACTGGAAAGTTATAAGATGACCATTTGTTGAAGCAACCTGAATAAGTTCTGTGATTTCTATTGCCAAGCTGTAATACGGACCTTGCTTCATGATGCAATTATTGGTTTGCAAAGCGGGTTTGGCATCACAGAAAATCGTCCAGGCTCGAGGTCGCTCTCCGGAAATAAATCTTATTGCCTCCCGGATAGCGACAAGCTCTGCGGCAGTTGATGTGGTTTTATGGTCCACTTTGAATCACCGAGCGATATCCATGTCTGGGATGACAAAGGCTGCGGCGGAGGTGTTTAGCGTGGTGGATCCGTCGGTGTACACGTGCAGAGAATCACTGTACGTTGTATAAATGTGATATAGGGTCAGCCGTCTGAGGCCAACAGAAGAAATGAGTGACTTCTTCGTGATTCCAGGTATCGTAAAAGAAACAGGTGGTTTAGGCAGGACCCATGGAGGCACTGCAGGGGCATTTGGCGGAGAAAACCTTGATGGTATAATGTTTTCATGCCGTGATATTACTCTTGAGAAACTGCAATCTGGGTGAGTGGCGGGTAGTACTGACAGTGGGTGCAGTCTGTGTCTGCTCAGCAATCGGAGGTGAACTCTAAGTGGCTCGCAGAGCATGTATACACTGATGGGACAAGCCCGAGCCTCTGCGATTGTCCCATTTGTTGAAGTACAGCGCGGTAGACCCAAGCATCTTCGTAAGCATTGAACTTGAACACTCTCTAACGTCTTCACACAACTAGGTCTCATATTGGAGAGCACTGGCATGCTGTATCGAATGTATCCCACAAATAGAGCATTGTACAATCGAAGTAGCGATGATTCTGACGGGCCCCATCTTGCTCCTGCTACGTGGCGAAGAACGAGAGCAAAGCTCTTCAATTTAGATTTAAGTACTGCGACATGCCTCATCCACGATAGATCTCTGTGTACGACAACCCCAAGGAACTTGTGGTGCGTTACAGCAGGTATCGCTGTCCCATTAATAAATATCGGGTATTTCGACATATGCTTGCGCGTGAACGCAAGCACTGCGCATTTGTCGATTGAAAGAGTGAGCCCCTGACGTCGTAGATATTTGTATGTGATCGTCACTGCACGCTGTAGTCGAGCTCGTAATTGCGGACGAGTGATTCCGGATGCCCATATACATATGTCATCAGCGTTGCACTGATCTTCACCGTGCTGGAAAGTTCTGCTGCTAGGCCGATCATTGTGACATTGAAAAGGATCGGGCTGAGAACTCCTCCTTGGGGAACACCACGATGAACCTTATATCGATCGGTGTCTCCGTTATTTGTCGTCATGTAAATGGTGCGGTCCCTAAGGTAGCTAAAAATCCAAGCGTATACAGTCGTCCACCGATGTCGAAATCTTCCAGTGTGTCAAGGATCACATAATGCAGCACATTATCGTAGGCACCCTTAATGTCTAAGAAGACCGCCGCCACTAGTCTGCGTCGGCTTCTTTCCTCTTCAACGCTGGTGATCAAGTCGACCACACCATCAATGGCAGATCGGCCTCTTCTGAAGCCGTTCATAAATTCAGGAAAGCAGTTGTTCCTCTCTAGAAGCCACTCTAATATTGACAGTACCATTATTTCCATCACTTTTCTGGCGCAGCTGGCTAAGGCGATTGGTCTGTAGGAGGAAAGTGCATAAGGACACTTCCCCAGCTTAAGCAATGCAATAATGCGACTGCATTTCCAATGAGTTGGGACTTCTCCTGACTCCCATGAGGTGTTATAATGAGATAACAGGATACGTCGTGCTTCTGTATCAAGATGGTTGAGTGCAGCATACGTGATTCCGTCAGATACTTGTGCCGATGATCGGCGGGAGGCAGAAATCGCAGCGTCAAGCTCATGCATTGCAAAACGTACATCAAGGTGCTCGTCAGACGATGGAGGCGCAACGGTAGTAAGAAGTTCATTAGTGGCAAGACCATCAGTGGTGTCCACGATGGGGCTACAGTATTCACTGGCTATCTCAACTTCTGTCCGTCCATGATGTAGAGCAACAGCTTGAAATGGTTGACGTTGTTGGGGAGTTGTCTGCAAACTTCGTACCACCCGCCGGATCTTAGATAGAGGTTGCCTGGGGTACAGAGATCCACAGAAATTTCTCCAACGTTGCCTGTCAATCTTGTCAAGATGCCGAAGAACATGTCGTTGAGCTCGACGACAGGCGGAAAGGTCTGAAGGCGACTTCGTTCGTCTGTATCGGCGTTCGGCACGGCGATGGATTGCACGAAGGGCCTCGTGTTGGGAGTCAACTGCTGATCTCTGCATCGGTAGGTTAACCTGTTTGGTTGTGTCACGCAGTGAAGAAGCAATGATGTTCTCTACCTCGGATGGATCAGTCGTGTGCTCACAGCCAGACTTGACAGATGCCTTGAACAGTGTCCAGTCGGTTTGACGGATGTAGCGTGTGTGCGTGCGGCGAAACCACCTGAACTGAACATATATGTTGGAAGGTGGTCACTGCCGCGAGTGTCCAAATCTGTGCACCAACATGCGGAAGACAGGAGGCTTCTGAAAACGAAACAGAGGTCGAGGCAGCTGCTGTAGGACTTGCCACGAACAAATGTAGGTGATCCGTCGTTGAGTACGCCTCAGTTCATAGTTGCATATAAAATTGGCTAAATCCCTTCCGCGATAATTCGTTGTAGTGCTACCCAGAGAGGATGATGTGCATTAAAATCGCCGATCACAATGTGTGGCCTTTGTGCTGCTTGGAGAATGGTCCCCAGGTGGAAGCAGTCCATCTGTGCGCTTGGGTGTATGTATCTCCTATTAGTGAGATGTCTGCTTTTTATGTGTTATAGTCAGGCTCACGTAATCATTGCTGGTATGCGACGCGATTTCATGTCTCAAGAACGTCAAATCACGGCGTATAAAAACGAGAACTTTGCTCGTACGTTGATCACTGCGGGACCAAATCTGGATATATCCAGATGTACGAAAAGATGAAACCATATTCGGTTCACATATAACGATAACAGGAAATTGATATTTAAAAACTCATTGTCTGAAGTCTGACAGACGGCCGCGTAGGCCGCGAGCATTTCATTGCATAACAAGCGACTGGCGCATGCGTTCTTTGAATATAAGTGCCATGTTCACTTACTGAAGAACCAGTAGAAGAGGCTCCAAAACCTCAAGTATAGCTGCACAGCCGCCTTAGCAGCGGGGAGTGTTTAGGCTGCTGAGAATCTTACGCATCGAACCCATCAAATTTCTAAGCATAGCCTTTACATCTGCGTTGTCCATCTTCTTGTTTTCTTCATTGGGGTAGGGGTACTATGTGATGATGGCGCTATCGTAGCTCTTGACGGTAGTAAGGCCACTGAGTCTCCGACGTGGGGAGAGCCAATGACTGGTTACATTGTACTTGCGTGGACTGTATTGGCAGTTGAGCATCTGTATCCTCCTTTCTGGCCGACAAAAGTAGGCTAGTAGGTGGTGAGGGCACGGTTTTGTTGTGTCGAATTCAATAAGCTATGAGCACTGCTGCTTCGTTTGCGTCGGTGTCGTGAACGATGTTTACGGGCCGCTACAGCCCTTGCAGCTTCCTCTGTGATGTGGAGTGGTCTCGAACCATCCTCTTCAGGATACTAATTTCATTCCTCATTTTGGGACATTCCTTTGATGTTGCGTCCGTGGGCGCCTGAGCAGTTTGGGCATTTCGGCCACGAGCATTGCAGTTATCACCATCATGAAGGCCACCGCAATGCTTGCAGGTTACTGCACCCTTGCAAACTGCACTAACGTGGCCAAATTTCATGCATTTATGACATTGCAGAGGTTTTGGTACGTAAGGACGTACCGAGTGCCTCACGTACCCAACTTTTACATGTGTGGGTAACGTCTTCGACTGAAACACCTACTTTAACACATCGCGTGCGTCCAAGCGGTGGAAGCCAAGCACGGGAGCCGACGATGACAGCAGTTTCTCGAGACTTCGAGTCTGTTATCTCTTCATCGACATCGTATATAACTCCTGTTGTCATGTCTTCGTCATACGTGGAGAATGCGCGTACCGGAACTGTTTCCTAATCGAACAATCGCTTTCAGCGTGTCCAATAAAGCCGTTCGTAGTGACCTCTACGACAGTATGTTCTTTCGAGTATTTATGCGTATTTCTACGACTTTCCCTGGAGCTGACGAGCTCAGAGTACTCCTGACAGGCTCTGCCTATTTAGAGAGTTCAAGTTGTCTGTCTTCGATGTCGGCACATACGAAATGGTGTACGACCGCATGCTACTCGCCTTTGTCTGCTGCTTGCCGGCCAGTCGGCGATGTCCGGCTGATTTTCCTTTTCAGGCGTCGGCTTGGTACGACCACGTAGTCGCTGTCCGAAGCCATATCTTCAACGAGGAGTCATCAGAATTCTCAACGTGGACCACGCTTGGGCCGGGGTGAGAACTGTGTCAGACGCACTATAATGTGGTCGGCCCGGTCTCCGGTTGCTGGAGGGGGTTTTGATCCCCCATTCTAAGGGGGTAACGCCCTCCGAGGTGTGTCGATTATTGAAAAGTCTAGGCAAAAGAACTAGAAAACTCACAGAGCTCGAAGCAGAGGCTGTTCTCTCCCGTTATAAAAAGCTTCGCCCCTAATATGCGGGTTTGAACAGCTCGATATTTCGAACATTGCTTACTGACGCCGCTGCGGAGCCCATGACGTTCTCAATAGCAATTCCAAAGAAGAAACACACAGGCCAAGGAAGATTCTAAGAACTAAAAATATTGCGCGCGCGAAGAGTACGACGTCAGATACTTGTCCGCTCGACTGAATGGCAAGGAGTAATCTAGCTGTATTGCATGCCCGCCAGTCCCGAAGTGACGAAGACAAACAATGTAAGCCGCGCCGGCATTTCGACGTGCCCGTATAGTGAGGATATGTCCTGACCCATGCTCAATCCGGGGCGTTGAAAAACAACCGTCGACCGTGCGAAAATCTTTCATACTTTCTACGTTTCAGCAGGAGGGCTTTCCTTACGAAGGAAGGCCATCCGGCCGATACGTAGGAAGTATTAAAGATTTTTTGCACGTTCTTCCGTTGTTCTTCAACGCATATATATATATATAATCAAATGCGTGTCGTCCACTCCAACCTAAATAAAGGCAGGGTAGACTGTATTTGCGAAATCCGCAAACACTCGGCGCATAAGTAGGTTTTGCGCAGCGTTCTCCCTGCTCTGACGTGTGTTTACCACGCGGTGTCGCAACTGTAAAGCAAAGCAAAACTACCAACCGCACGGTTTTGGTTTCACTGTAACCGGTACGGTATACACCCTAGAGCAGGCGGCAAAAGGCAGTGATGACGAAGCTGTAGTGACCCAGCCCGAATAAAGCCCTGTGGCCATGTCACCGCGGATGACGTGACCAGGAGCGACAACAAGACGCAAGAAAAGAAACATAGAAAAGAAAGAAAGGTAAAAGAAAAAGAAAAGAGAGAAGTAAGGCAAGGACGAAAGAAAGAAAGAAAGAAATCACCAAAGTCTAGAAAACGTTGACGCAGCAACTCTGTTGCAAGGAAATTGAGGCCTGCATTTGCCCCGACCTCGTGCGTTCTACGGCCCTTCCGCAGTATAGAGCAAGGCGTAAAACGAGCAAAGACAAAAAAAATAAAAATAAAAAAGTGCTTGTGTTCTCCCGCAGGTTTGTCCCCACGTGGTATACTATGCTTGCGGCCTCCCTGGCTGTGTACATATTTCTTTTCGGTTGACTTCATCCGCGCGGCACTGGACACAGGAGAACCAGCTGCGGCCAACGCCGTTCTCGACGGCCGAGTGGTCGACAACGTCCCCGCCGTGCCGGACTTGTAGAGATGGAAGCGCGAACACCACCGTTCCCCACGACGTGGATGGAATGGCGAAATACGAAAGGGGGAACCTTGTCCTTCAACACGCCTACGAAATTCGACGGTGCACTGTCGTCGTGATAAATGTCTAGAACAGCTTGGCAGGCTTTCGCAGATGCACAGTTCTCTTGTTTCTCGGATGTCGTAAATAAAAAGACGGCAGTCGTAAAGGCGGCTTGACCGTATACAAGGGGAGCCCACGAAATAACGGTGGTTCATGGCGCTCCCATAGACGACGCCGTGACGCGATGACGCATTCTTTGAATTTCCTGTTATGCTAGGCCCGTTGTTGGAGCGTGCATAAACTTGGAATATTCTAACGAAGTCACAATAAATTCACTTTGAGGAGTTTTCACTCCGTTTGACCGTTGTTGTTTTTGTAAAAAAAGTTTGAAGTTTAGTTCAGCCTTGCGGCCGTTTGTTAGGATTTTTCGTAAATTTATGCAGACTCACTTTCCAGAAAAGACTCCCTTTATGTAACAATAGCTTTTGGGTTGACTAAGCGGTATTTCAACTTTTTTAAAAATAAAAACATGATTGAGGAGAAAATAAGTAGGTTCAAATCATATCTCCTGAGCCGTTTAAATAGCTTTGCAAATAGTTATCCTGAAACTCAGCTGGCTCGTACATTATTTTAAACGCGGCATCGTTTCTCTCTTGTGGTACTTTGTCATGTACTCACCTTCTCTACTTGTTCACCCATCATTTTGGGAGTAATTTTTTTGCAGGTTTCTTTGAATCCATGTTATCGTTTACTGTATTTTTTTTCTCTGCAGCGTAAAATTATTTACTACTATTGATACCATTGTTACCCTGCCGTTTTCTACCCATCTATAGGCGTATACAGCTCCAGACTGAGAAAACATTTTTGGTTTGCCTTCGCCGAAGGCAGCTTTCTGGGCTAATATTTAATAATAATAATTTATTTATTTTATTTATTTACAGATACTGCAATCACCATTTGGTGATTTTAGCAGGGTGGTACATGAAGTTAGTCATGAACAAATGGCAAGTACAATGACATATAATATATACAGGTTATACGATGTGTATAGGGCAAATACAAACTTCAACTGGCAATAACATACAATAAAAAATAGAAGACTACAATTATACAAGCATGTACAGTGGTTATGTAATGCGATTTAACAATTCAACTGGTTAGTGCACTTTCTAATTCCGAGGAAAACAATGCCAATGAGGGGTGCTGAAACAATTGCATTAGTTAGTTTGTTCCACTCGACTATGGTGCGAGGAAAAAATGAATACTTAAAGCAATTGTTGCGTGGTGGGAAAGGGGGTTATGGTGAGGTCATGTTGTCTGCCTGGTAGAGTAGCCAGAAGAAAAAGAAAAAATATCGGCTATGTCTACTTGATGTTGGCCGTTAATTAGTTGGTACAGAAACTTAAGCCTTGAGTTACGGTATCTTAATGATAATGATAATAATAATAATAATAATAATAATAATAATAATAATAATAATAATAATAATAATAATAATAATAATAATAATAATAATAATAATAATAATCGTGGCATTTTTCGCGAAAAAGCCACACTATGATTATGAGAGACGACCTAGTGAAGGGCCCCGGAAAATTCGACCACCCGGCGTTCTTTATAACGTTCACTGATATCACAGAGTACACAGGCCTCTAGCATTTCTTCTCCATCGAAATGTGAATAGGGAAAAGATCCAAAACAGGAAAAGGGGTGGCGCCATTTCCGTCCTCGAACGACGGCACATGCTGTTCTCGCAGAGGAGGCACGGCTGAGCAGAACTTGTTAGCTGACAGCGGGGCCCCAGACAGAGCTGTGCGATTTCTCGTTGAAACGAAGAAGGTCCGCATTTCGAACAGAAATAAGGGTGACGGGGTGGGGTTAACTTGGCAAAAAAAAAAAACGGTACGGCAATCATTAAAGTGCAAGCGATTTCTTGTAATTGTTCCTAAATTTTGAGTAACCACAGCTTTAGTGACCTCTGTAGAAAATAAAAGTGACCGAGTTCTCTTATTCGCTTAAGTCCATGCAATTGCCATCTTTGATTGAACACGTGGTAGGCGGCCATCTTTACTCAGACATTTCTGGATTTTCGGTTCTGGTTCTTGCCCTAGAACCGAGCTTTCTCTAGAAGGGCGACTCGTTACTCGAAGCGGTGGAGATAGCTTACCGCTTTCAGAAGGACTAGGGAAAGAATGTCAAGTGATTGAATCATGATCGCATAATGTCTAATCAAGGACGGACAAACTGAGAAAGGGACAAGGCAGGAAGGTTAACCAGAATAACTTCCTACAGGCAACGTTTACACTGGGATTAGGGAATAGAGGCGTGAGAGGAGGAGGAGGAGGAGGAGGAGAAGAAGAAGAAGAAGAAGAAGAAGAAGAAGAAGAGCAAGAAGAAGAAGAAGAAGAAGAAGAAGACGACGAAGAAGAAGAAAGAGAAGAAGAAGAAGAAGAAGAGAAGAAGAAGAAGAAGACCAGAAGAAGACGAAGGAAGAAGAAGAAGAAGAAGAAGAAGAAGCAGAAGAAGAATTCACTGCCACGTGTGGAACTGTGCCACAAGTCAGAGGCTTTCGCAAAATCCCGTCGTCTTCTGAAAGCATACGGTGCTTTCAGTATACCTTGTGGACCATCGGGAGACAAAGACGGTTCTGTAACAGCAACCTACACGGAAAGGTGAGATTTTCCAGTCGCCGCATTTGCGTTAGAAAGTACCCGTATCTTCGAGGCAAAACAATGACATTGGCAAGCAAGTACTAACCATTAAACATTAATGGTGTAAGGTGACACTGTTATTGTGTCTCTGGAGAGCTCAATCCTGTTTGACCTAACGCTAATCAGGATCAATGACTCTCCTGAGATCAAAAAGCTGGGGAGTAAACACACTGGAGCCGGTGCTTCGGCATACGCTTTCGTATACTTGAGTCGCCTAGTGGCCTTCGTGTTTCGCGCCGCTCCTTTTTTCTTTTCTTCTGGAGCAACTAGCGTAAGTAATGAGCACTCTCGTTTTCAACGCGATATAGAATACTTTCGCTTGTTTCTTTTACGATCTATATTATGCCATCGTTCAGCTAGGTGTGCATTTTCTTTCCGGGAAAACAGCAGACGCTTGCGTTCTTCATACAGAGCGTATTCTTTACTTCACTGCGTGGTATAGGAGTGCTCTGTTGCAATAAATGAAAACTAAACTAGACCAACCTAGTTTCCTGAGGAGGGTCTTGACGGTAGACGTGATTCTTCAGCCTTTCGATTTGGTTCGTTATCCTCTAACGAATCTTTTCAGGCATTATGCACTCCTGTACTGAGTATATAGTTTTTTTAGGTTGATGTTGTGGATAGTTGTCTCGTGAACTTTGAGTACACCGTATGGTTCAGCGTGTCCTTTTGTACGCAAAGAGCAGAAGTGTGCATGTGCCTGCAGAGTACGAACGCATAATAAAAGTGCAGCGCAGAAGTAACGGCACACACGCATGCACACGCGCATGCACACACGCATGCACACACGCACACAGAAACGTCAGTGAAAGCCGGATTCCGGAAAGTTGGAGCTAAAGACTAAAGAGAACACGCTCAGCTGTAATCGGCTAATTAGTGGAACGAGGACCAAATTAGGCGAAAAGAAGACGTGACATCCACCTTTTGTGAGTGCATCTACTTCGTTATCATCGTGAAAGGAGGCTGCCCTAGAAAAAAATGGGCCAACATACTGCGCAGAATGCTTGCGTGTTCTTTTTTCCCCTGTTGTTCTTTTTTTTTCAAATTGTTTTTAGGCTAGTGACTTGCATGGCCTTGTCCATTACGTGAACACAAGACGCAGGGCACTCAAGCACCGCTGTGTTCGTTCCATGAATGCGTTCCAGTGATGTAACAGGACTAAAAACCGAAAGCCATCTTTTGGGGGGAAATCAGGCGTGCACAAAGTGGCCTTGCTTATCGCTAATAAGACGAGCGGGCGAACAACACTCATGAAAGGAAAGAAATAAAGAAATGGAGACAATGTTGCCACTATATAATATAAAAGTGAACCTTCAAAAGAAAGTGCGACTCGACTTTGTTTTTTATAAGAAGCCCCGAAACTCGCTTTAACAGAAATGTCGTTCAATACACCTACACATCTCGTTAACGTTGTCCTCAGAACACTGTAGGAGCTGCTCATTTTTCTGTAACGATCTTTTCTGGCTGACTTAAGCATTTCTCGCCAATGGATTAGTCGCAGTTGCCAAAATTGAAGGGGTTCCCAGAACACCTGAACATAATATTTGGCGAATTGCATGACATTACGCATGCTGTTGACGTAGGTTTAATATAGAATAATCCTGCATGACGCCTCGAAAGTGTCACTTAAAAGAAGTAAGAGGTGTGTCTTCGAAGAAATGTACGCAGTCAAAGTTCCGACGAACTCCTCCATGATCGCAAGGAGAGAAAACAGGCTATGCGATCGTTATCTGCGGGTTAGCAGCAATCAAAATAGAGCGTGAGACTAATACATAGCATATGTTTATATATACGAACACCCGTTGGAGATTACGCGCGTGTAGGTTTAGAAAAGTGAAAAAGGATTTTCTCGGAAGAAATTACGTGCACTCGTTGCTAATTGGAGCTCAGGTGTTATTTTAGAATGATAATCCCTTCATTAATCAGTCACTCGTTTCTACCATTCTAAATGTTTTCTGAACTTATCGCCAACATCGTGCTGCTATAACGTGAAGACAAGAGCTTCGCCTTTTAGGAACGAAAAACTTTAGCACAAGGACTTGTCAGCGCGTCATGTTGTCGTCACGGTTCATGATAAATGGATATGTGCCACGAAAATTGGCTGAGTCCCACTTTTTGCCACTGGCCAATACTAAGTAGAAGTAGAAGTTATGAGTAGAAGTTTCATTGCTACTGCTTAAAACATTACGTTTGGCTTAGCAGCGGTGTCAGCATTCCCGACAAAATTTTCAGAGGCGCTCAGGTTTCTCATTTAAAACCAGAAGCACAAATGTGAATCTCTATGGTAAAATCATCTGTATTAGGAGTCACCTCTTGAAACATATCTTCAAAGTGACGGTGCGTTAGTGGACAGGAGGTGAGTAAATGGTAAATATTTCGCTTTGGGAAATGAGGGCGCCCACTGAATGTCTCACGCCTTTCCATGTTACATGCTAGCGAAGCTGAAACATACATGCCCCTTCTCCACAATTCATGGCCTCTACGCTGCTGCACACCCACACTTGCAAAATTATTGCTGTGCTGTTTTGCGAGAGTCAACTTAAGCAAGTGGCCTGACGTTGTATAGTGACAAGCGGAGAGAGACAATTAGATATAGGGATAAGTATTACTGAAATTGCACCGAAATATTGAAGCAGTGTGGCACTCGCAGAAGAAACATTCTAGCAGCTAAAATAAGCGGAACATAGTTTTCAAAAAGTTAGAGTTACGTACGTACAACTCTAAAAAGACTTGTGGGTATTTTTCTGGCAATTATCCCAGACAATGTGAGCCATTCACGGTGTTATACCTAGTCTACCAGCAGCCACGTTATATAAAAGGCGGAGCAGTGATTCAGGTTTTGTTTACTTTGATAAAAAGTCAGACTGGCCCTACATACGTGCTCAGTTAGCTAATTCAAGGGAGATAAACAACTTCATAATGAGAAACTGAGAAATTGTGGGAACAACGGTGCATGAAAGGAACGATGTTGTGGAGTAAGCCTTGCAGACTGACCATCATAAGAAAGCTTGTACAGCGTTTTACTGTAACAAAAACACGGTGAAGTAGGTATGGCATGCCACTACAACATAAAGCGATCCTCCGAGGACGCTTTTCGCCCAGAGGGATGAAAACGCTTTGCAGCCATAATAGGATTCTCTTCCGTGTTCACCAGCGTAACAAATTGATTCCGAATTCTTTTGACGGGTGTGCTGGGAGGCCTCTCTGATGGAGTAAACATCATCTCAGCCCTCCCTAAATATACGAGTATACCTTGCACGCTGCCAAAATAATAACCAGGCTGCGCAGTGGCCTTAGTGTACAGAAATGGCAGTACGTATTTGCCTTCTAAGCCTTCCCGCGTGGAGTGCTATTTGTATTACAACAGAGCACGTTATTATACGAAGTGGCACATCAACGTCCTGATGGGAAACACTTTCTGGCTCTCCGGTCGTCGCGCCATTATCCGCAAACGAGAGAGAAAAAAGGAGAGCACGGGAGGCAAAGGTTCGCAAACCCTCTTACGATAATGCTGCCAGATTTGTCATTTCTGGAGCAGAGGCAATTCTTATACAGTTATCAGGAGTATACAAGCTGTGAGAAAACTTCATCGTATTAGACGCGTTTGTAATGCGTCGCATGCAGTCTTCAGAATACAATGTCACTATTTAATCATCCCTAACTCAACAACAATCCACTGTTTACACATTGAGTTATTACCGTATTTCTCGCTAACTAACACAGTGCTGCTGTATTGACTGCGGGTTGCACCTTAACCCTGTAATGCCTACATTGAGGTATGCCTCCAGAAAAATTGCAAGAAAATGCTGACTCTTTTTACTTTTCTTGTGCAGTTCATTTTATAAAAAGTATGAGAAAAATTTTGTTTGAGAAATAACTTAATTATAATAATTCGAATATATAATTACTATCGTATATTATGTAAATCGGTGTACTTTCTTCACAACTCGTGAAATCTGCAATGGCTGCTTATCGTGACACCTATAGTAGCTTTTAGCAACTTTATTTAGGTATTATATTCAATGTGTCAAATATGACACAGTGGGCATTATAGGGTTACGCAAATGCTACCACATTTGCATGTCTGGCTTATCCGTACGAATGTTCGGCGCAGATGTGGAAACACTGTGAACCATTTCCTCAGTCACCGTTTCAGAATTTGATCGGGACGAAGCACACAGTACAACAGGACGAGTGTTGACGTGTGTGTGACGCTGAACAATAGCGAACCGTGTCTTTGGTGCCGTTTTTTTTTTGATGATTTATTTCGCGAATGTCGCACAAGCTTTCCCAAACAAAAGCACTCCAACGCCGTTTCCACTCCAGTAAACCAAGCCGGACTTTGAAACGACTCCGAAAGCGTCGTCGGCAGCGTTGATAACACTGCTATGCAATCGCAAGGATGCCACTGAGCAATTTATTTCTCATGATCTTTATTAAAGAATACAACAAATCTTAGTTATGATATTGAAACGCACGTACAGAACAAACGAAGACGGAAGGCAAAATACACCGACAAGCACATTGCCACCTCATATTTTATTAAAGCAAGATATTTCAGCAGTTCTTTAAGCTTCCGACCAGACTAACTCTTAATTGACTCAGAAAGAGAATTGTGCCACTTGTAATATAATACACATTCACTCGGACTACTCTTTAAAATCTATGAACTAACCTTCGCATGCCCTCCAGAAATAAGCCTAGATTTCGCCATTAAAATGTCTGCGAACTGCATTTCTCTCCCACTTGTTTACGAACCGCAGATGTTAACCTTGAATATGCTTATTAAGCTTGGAAAATTGGTCGAGTAGTCAGTGGGCACCAGGTGTGGCCTTGTTGACGGGTCATTCATCTCCTCGAAACCACTGTGCTTTGCTGCAGCCTTCGCAACACTCGCCGTCTGAACTGGATCATTCTCGTGAAGCTGGCGGAATGCCATAATGAAATCCCCTCTTCTCGTTTATGGCAAAATGTAGCCCTTGAAAACACACGCATAGCGTTGAAACTCACACGAAGGTCTCTTAAAAATTGGTGCTGTGTACCTGAGGCGGTCGTTTTGAAATAGTCACTGTCAGTTTTAGACATCAAACCTAATATTTATCATTTACCACTTGGCAGAAGCTATACGTACCTTGGTCAGTAGTGCCTCTTTGCACGAGCTTTATTTTCACAGGGATCAACAGGGAGCTCGTACCTTTGTTTGCGCTTTGTTCTCATCACTTAGTTAACGTTTAATCGACAGACGGCAGGAAGATCGCTTCGCTCGCTGTAGCGACTGCGTTTCCGTACGTCAGTGTTATGTTGAGTCACAAGAGATCGGATGCTAAATGAGTGAGCTGCTAGATTTATACTTTGTATGACATTCCAGTTTGTTGACATCGCATTTACCGCTTCGCCCTCGCGGTTAAGCTCTGACATTTCATGCTCACTCGTCACGTAAGTGGCCAGTGCTTTAATGTTCCCTTCCTTATGCCATCGACTTTTGCGGCCGTCAGAGAATTTCAATAGCGAACAAAATATTTGGGTAAATATTTCAATAAAAACACAGTCTGTTTAGCTCTGGAGGTGCCACGACATTTGCCAAAATGATAGCGTCCCAGCTGCATTTCTTACAGCTTCTACATTCTGCTATCACTGAAAAAAGTGAATGAGAAAGTAGTATGGAGTTGAAAGAAGACGAGGATAGGTTGTAAAGAACGCAATATATTTATATTGTGAACCTAGAGAATTTAGGCACGCTTAATGAAATTCTTCGAAGCGCAAAGAGACGATGTCAGCAATTTTCTTCGTGCCTGCATTTGTATCAGTTTTTTACAGACTCCCTTGCCTTCTCGCACGCCACTTGCGTATAATTGATAATGTATAATTTTTTTGTTTTCTTTTTCCGACCGATCAGCTTCACATGCGCCAAAACAAAAATGAACTCGAAGTAGGTAACCTCTTTCTCGAAGGAATGTAGCAAATGTAATTGTGGTGGGACAACTCAGCAGTGCACCACTTATTAGAAGATATGAAATTCCTGTCGGAAGGTTCATAGAACACGGAAGTAGTTACCGAAATAAATTCTTCATCACCAGTGCATATATCTGCATGTAGCTTCGCATGCCAGTATCCGGCGTACTGGTATATAATGAATAATTTCAGCAAAAGCCGCGCGCATATTGAACTTTTTCGGTATACCCATGTTTCACCAAACGTCGCGCTGATACATACACGCAGAACCAAAGCGAATGTGATGTGTCGCCCTACTTGCCTCTGCGAGACCGAATAAACCAGAGATTCGGGGTAAGCTTGAAGATATGAAAAATTCTCGAACACGCGTGTTCAAGAATTAGTTATGCCTTCATTACAAAATACCATTAGGGGTACGTGCCATATTGATTTAGCGATTTAGGGTTGTCGCACTTCGCTAGTAATCAGTTCGGGCCCCATATGGGTATTAAGAGCAGAGTTAGCCGATACAAGCGCAGTAATGTCCGTAAGGACAATTTTTTTCTTCTTCTCCAAAGGCCTTGCAAGCACATTCTACAGGATGTAACTATAGGAATAGATTGATGTGAAAACTTCTCTGAGTGCATTGACTTGACGACTTCTGCGTGTGCTTTCTATTCGGCGCAGATGCCACCGTGACCATCCTGATGCTGCTCAACAGCCTGAACAGCTGCGTCAACCCATGGATCTACCTGTTCTTCAACCGCAACCTCGTGCAGGCGCTGAGGCAACAAGTGTGCTGCTGCTGCCACCAGGACAAGACAGTGGACGGATCGCACCCACGCGGCATGGCGGGCCTTCTACCCGAGATGACGACCCAGGGAACCGACATCAACACCAGCCGACAGAGCTCGCCCGTGCGCTCGGTGCCACGCCAGACGTTCGACAGCGTCGACATGGGCTCCCGGAGGACCTCCTAGTGGCACGCCAAATGCGCCGCGCGCAGTAGCCGTGTGGCGCGCACACGATTCACGTTGCCACCATGCGAAATTCAGATGTTGGATCTGCAAGAGAGCAGCGAGTGCGAGCGCGGAAGTTGAGCTTACTGCGTCGACTGTCTTCTCTAGGGCAGTGACTCGGACAGCCAGTGTGTACTTAGGCCAGTTGATCGATGGGCTCAGCATGTAAAGGAAAGATTGCGGCTGTGGAGACCAAAGTGACATCGCTTCGAGTATACGTATTTCGGTGCTTGTCGAAGTGACGTCGAGAAAATCTGGACGCCGGCACTGCAGCTATGGTCCACGTAAACATATGAGTGCTACTTAACAGCATTTTCCTGGTCATCCGCGACTGTTCTATGAGAGATGTTTTGTTGCGTGTGATCGTTTTGTATGTAATCATTGTTCTCTTTCCCGATGTGCCCGAATGATGTATTATTGGTGTCTTGTTCATGAAAACTCGTTCGTAAAAAGGAAGCCATGTTCTTGGGTACGTAATTAAGCAAAAATTATTTATTCGCAATATACAACGAAACTTGTCAGCTGCAAGCGTAGCATTACGTCCAGCAAACTTTACTGTACACCCGAGATCCGAAGAACCAATACAGCGCCTGCCTTGTAAAACAACATAAACGCTGCAGAAGAAACGAAAGGGCTGTTTAAAACTCAAAATGCCGCGATGTGTATCCATTGAATCTCATATCAGTATAATGTGGATCCTTCTCGTTCACTTCGCTTCACACCTTTGTTCCATGAAACAAAACTACTGATCCCTTGTATAGCATTGTCACCATATAGTGTCAGTGTGAGTACGTTGCCGTTTATTGCTCGTGCCTGTTGTGCTTGCAAGAGCACGACAACATGCAGCTTGCGTTACCCACGTACAATAAGGCAAAAAACCAAAATGGCGCTGCCGAGATTCCTTTTAGTTTTTACATAGAGTGAAATAACGCCACTTGAATGTAGTACCTGCTTTCGCTCCACAGCGGTGGCTATAGTTAGAGCGTCCGCTACCAATGCGGCGGATGCAGGGTTCGATTCTCAGTGCCGACAGGGAACCCAACGGTTTTTCCCAATGGTATAGAAGAGTACATCGAGCTGGCGTTCGGTTATTTCTGGCTACTCATCTCGAAAGGTAGCCCCATAAGAACCTGCAAAGGCCCCTGGGCGTACCTTAAGAAACCATAGCTTTGGTGAAGTAGTTGAGCATCTGCAACTGAAGTGGGAGGCAGGGAATCGGTGCCGCCAGGTACCTACATGGATAAATAGGTACAAGCGCACTTCCTGTCTGGTGCTCGGCAAAACGAAGTTGTAGTCGCTTGGGAGGGCATTCACCCCGTGGGAAATTGGCGGCAAGGGACTGCCATATCTAAAATTAAGGTCATCCTCTTTTGTTTTTGTTTTTTACTGTGTACGTGTGTGGAAGAGAAACCAATCTTCACTTGAGACCGGTCGGTGCATAGCGACTGGACAGCGCACTTTAGGAGCGGTCGGCGCATAGCGAACGGAAATTTTTGTCTGAAAGCTTGGACTGAGGGGACTACTTGACTTTGCCGGTCGGACATTGTTGTGCCGCTCTTGCTTTGAGTGCTCGTCATATATTTGTTGAATAAACTTTATTTGTCCAACGGTTGTTGCTATGCCTGGGATTTAGGCTGCCAGGGATCCACCGTTCGAGGAACATCTTCCGAGGTTCTCGATGGCGACCTCATGGCTTGCTCAACGGCGGCCAACTCCTGGACTTCAGGGGCCTCACCGAAGAGAGCGGCTTGCCATCGCTCAGCAAGGCGACCTTTAGAAGGTCCTTCAGTTGTCGCCGTGTTTCCTAAAGTGTCTATTCTTTGTTTCTTGTGCATTCCCAATAGTACATGGGACAAATCTTTTTTTCGCTGCTTCGACGTTATATGTCTCTGCAGAGGACGTGTTTGCTTTCTTGCTTGAGTCTATACGAATATATAGTAAAACTGTCTCATCTGTCTGCACTTGAACTGTAAGAGAAGCGCGGTTGTGAGGACTCTTTCAGAAGAGAAGGTACGTTTTCAAACAGAATGTTGTGTGTATACAATAGAGAGTAATGTTCTTGGTTTCTTAACGTGTTGGCGTTGGGTGCTTGCTATCAAAATCTCTGATAGCTATTTATGTCAGCGGGTGCTTGTTTGTAAATATTAAGATGAACATTTCATAGTTTCTCTTGACCAGAATGATATTATTCACGATGCTACACAAAATGAAGAACACATGTCTCACTTGTGATTGAATGCTTACCAAAAAGTGAAAATAAAGTTTTGTTTCACACATCTGTTGAATTTTGAATGTGTTAAAAGGATTCTAAAATATAAGCCACACAAGAACCTGTTGGTCATCTCAGGGCAACAATCCATTGCGGCGCAAGATGTGTGACGCTGCTTATTACGCCGTGATACATACTGAGCGAGTATATCACCAAGTTGCTATCCCGCCGAACTAGACAATACAAGTAAATCTCAGCACTTACAAAAATAAAAAGAAGTGATCCAATAAAAGGAGAACACAAGGACTACATGAGCGACTGAAAAATAAAGAATTCGGAAGATCCAACGTTGCTTGGGAATAGACGTTACTCGAAACATGCGGAGGGAAGGTGACTGTGTTGTAATTAGAGACGCCTGTATCCTACGAGAACGTATACGTAATGCTCATCGATTTAGATAGCCAGCACTGCAACCACAATGGTAGTAGTTTCACCAACATTACGCTTGCATAAGGTCTTTTTCCGAAGTACTTTCGAGACTCGGAGTGGCTCTGTCGTAGAATAGTTGATTGCCACGCGGAAATTTTCAGTTCAATTCCTGCTGGGACCGCGATATTCATTCTTTGCATATAACGGGTGAACGCTGCCAATGTCAGTTTTAAGATGCGAAGCTTCTTATGGTCGAGCCGCATCCGGTGCGCGGCGTGACCCGCCCCCACTGCACATGCGCGCCCCTCTCCCTCTCTCCTCTCCTACTCTCGCTCTCCTACTCCCTTCACTAAAATTCCTCTCAGCAGCGCTAACACACCAATGCGCACGCACGTCCCCCCCCTTTCCTACACTCCGCCACTCTCGCCTCGCAACGCCGACGCAGGCAGCCTCTGATAGCGACTTTCTTGATTGAAAATACCGAATGCTCGCGCTGCACAGCAGTTCACAGGCCACTACGCAAATACAGGGTGTTCCACGTAACTTTAGCCAAAGTTTAAAATATACCGGAACACGTTATTACGACGCGATCAACTGCATGTTGCTCACCGTTGCCTGCAGTTAAACTAGTTTCTGTGTTCTCAAATATTGTTTAATTATATCTGTTTAATTAACAAACTTTTGAAGGAACGAAGATGGATAAAAAATTTCAACGAGAAAGCTGTGGATCGGTTTGCAAAACGTCAAAATAGATAGTTTGGAACTTTATATCCGTTAAGTAATAGTGTTTTCTGCTAATTACAAATGCGCGCGAAATACAAAAATGACCACGTGACAAACCCGCTCGCTCCTCAGTGCGCATGATGATTCTAGTGCTCCCTAGCGTTCCGCGTACGAGCGACAAACTTCCGTCGAACCGGTTTTTGACAGCGATAAGCAGTGACATTGGTTATCGTTTTTGTGGCCGATAGCAAAAAGTGTTCATCGTAAAGCCACCACCATCGTTCCGACGCTGCCGAGACAGCACAATGGGGCAAATGTCATGGTCGTCCGTAAGTGGAACGTTAGAGAGCACTAGAATCATTGTGCGCCCTGGCGCACAAGCGGGTTTGTCACGTGGTATTTTTTTGTAATTTGCGAGCATTTGTAGTGAGCAGAAAAACAGTAATACCTAACAGATATAAATTTCAGAACTGTGTAATCGGACGTTTTGCAAACCGATCTGTAACTTTCTCATTGAATTTTTTATCCATCTTCGTTTCTTGAAAATTTAGTTATTTAAACATATCTAATTAAACAATATTTGAGAACACAAAAAATTATCTAACTCCAGGCAACGGTGAGCAACATGCATTTGGTCGCGTCGTACTCGCGTGTGCCGGCATATTTTTAAACTCTCTCTAAAGTTACGTGGGTACCCTGTATAGGCACTGGATCTCCACCTACAAGGAAGTGCCGGTGGGAGATTCATCCAGTGCGCTGTTGAACAATAAAAATTCACTGCAAGCGCGTTGCCTAAAAGTGAACTGTGGGTATCTGTGTGCAACCACATCCTTCTGTATCTCACTGCCCATTAACAGCGATTGGCGTCTTCCAGTGGGAAACAACAGTCCATAACTGCTCTGCGCCTCCCCAGGTTTTTCTGCTGCGCCATACGCCTCAATGAGAGCCAGCGCCAATACCGCCGCCAGTGTGATCGTTAGCGCCCGCTGCTTCGCATCAACACCTGGTTCCCTTTAGCAGGAGAGGGTGTAACGTTTCTTAACACTTTCGCATTTAAACTGCTAACTTCTGTTCTCGCCGTTACTGGTGGGTAGATATAAACTGTCAATCCCCTGTGGCGCATACCTGCACATTTTAGGCTCGTGGTGAATACGGGTATTGGTCAGACGTATCGGGAGGAAAAGATTTGATGTACGTACGTGACCGGATTTTAATGTTATTTATGTCACGATCAGCCACACATACTCGTCCAACTCTATTATCTTCCCATATAATTTGGTCTATCCCAAGTTATGGAGCCCCGCCACCTATATACCTCTTCCTACACATAGATAGATAGATAGATAGATAGATAGATAGATAGATAGATAGATAGATAGATAGATAGATAGATAGATAGATAGATAGATAGATAGATAGATAGATAGATAGATAGATAGATAGATAGATAGATAGATAGATAGATAGATAGATCATCACCTGAAGTATTACAGCCTCGGTCTGCTGGGTGCCAGCTCAATATTCTACCATTGAGCTACGCCGGTGCTTGTGGGGGGGGGGGGGGTAAACAACAAGAGGGAAGGCAGGGAGGTTAACCAGGCACATGCCCGGTTTGCTACCCTACGCTGGGGGAATAGGAAGGGGGCATAAAGATGAGAGAGAGAGAGGGGAAAGAGAAGAGAAAGAGAGAAAAAAAAGGAGGATTGTCAGTCAATCAGCTGGCGCGTATACAGCGGTGGCACTACACAAAAGTTAAAGTTGGTCACATAGGCCTGTAGTCCTCAAAAAGCACAAGACAGCTTTGACTGCTTTTTGAGCCGATGAAAGGCGATGACGGTGTTCTAGTAGCATCTGCACAGAGAGTGGCCGATCGTCCAATTGTCGCAATGCGTCCGAAAGCTTCTGTCTTTCAGAGGCAAATCGAGGGCAATGGCATATCAGATGGTCGATGTCCTCTGTGGTGCAGCAGACGTCGCATTCCGCATTGTCGGTCAGTCCGATGAGGTTTCTATATGCTTTTGTGAAGGCAACCCCCAACCAAAGGCGACAAAGAAGTGAAGCTTCACGTCGATGAAGTCTTGTGAAGTGAAGTCACGTCGATGAAGTCGGTGCTTGTGACTTGTTTGCAAGCCTAGCACCAAAGACGCAGAGGCGCTCGAACCCGGGTCCGCTGGGTGCCAACCCAGTATTATACCACTGAGCTAAGGTGGTGCTTGTGACTTCTTGGCAAACTTGCCTAAGGCAGGCTTGATGTCGGGAAAGCGATCGCGCTAATACTTATAATGTGTTTATAACAGCGAAAGAACAACCAGTCATCGCACAATGCGAATAGCGTAACAAGTGGGCCGTCCATTGCTTCAACCCATTGCAAACGTTTGTTCTTGTTCGCCTATTAACTGTGGCGCATATCCACTTCAGCCATATTTCCTCATCGTCATCAGTCACTGCACGAACAATTGTCTCGAAATTCCTTGCGAGTGTTTAGCGGATATCACGCTTTTCAGAAGAATGACGAAAAATAGCATAGCGAATGCAGGCCCACTACCCAAAAGTTATCCTTATTAATACCCTAGTGGGTATCAAGCAAATGTGCTTGCAGTAGTAACCCAATGAGTGTTTTCAAAAGGCTCTGAAAAGCTAGGAATATAAGTAGATCTACCAGTAATTTTATCACTTGGCGGAACTTCCTTTGGTTACCGCCACAGGGATATATGCTCCACTGTGTTTGATTACATCAACGCAACTAAAAGATTACCGGGCTGGTGAACCCTAACCTTTTCAGATCCTCAGTTTATAATTCGTAGCTATTGTGTGTCATTCGTAGCTATGTGTGTCAGCAAACATTTTTGTTTATTGGTAGTAATATTTCTAAACTGCTTTTTCAGATTGGCTTTATTTTCATTTTAGTTTCATTTAAGTATTCTGCCGACCGGTTCTTGGCCCATCCCCCTCTGTGGGTGAGCGCCATCAATGAGAGGTCATCAGCATCAGTTCTGAAAGGCCGCTCTTCTAGCTTTCGCGTCAAGCCTGCACCTTCCACGCAGGCTTGGCGTTTTTATACTCTTTACTTTTTGTTTTCAATCGTAAAAAAAAGCTAACCGAAAGCTGTCTTGAGCTGGACGAGTGAATCAATTTGTTTATTTTTTATACAAGAGTGCCAGAGTTAACACTTCCTGGACTCCAGCGAAGATTCACGAAGCTTTATTATAAGCACGCCGAGTCATTGATTTGGTGGCTGATCAGGACGCTACCACTCGCCCTGTCCGAGTAATAAAGCACGCCCACGGCGAAGTATCTCCCCGCGAATGCATACTAAGCCTTGAAGTCAGAGAGTATCGATCCAGCGGTGTCTATTCATTTGCAAATTCGTGACCTGCCCCACCAATCCGGATTGTTCGTCATTGGGCACGTGGCAGCAGGTATATTGTGTCATCCTCAAGCGCTATCTAAATGCGCTGCTTACCTAAGGACGCCAAGGAGAGGACTCAAACTTATAGGCTTGCGTCAACATTTTTTTTTTTGAGCTGTATTAGAGCTGTATTTGCCCCGAGATCTAGCTATACGGGACAGCACCGCCAGCGCGCTAATGTGGATAGGTGGCCGGTGGAGGACGTGCAATTGTACGCAGGGGCTCTTTTTTGTGAGCGGTGTAAGACGATTGTCGGCGAATAAAATACTTTGTCGGCAGGCTACTCGTAGTATATGTGCTGTCCATTGCCGAGTGAATGCACGAAGCTGGCGAAACGTTACTTCTGTAAGATACAAAGTGCCAAGTTGATGTTGCTTTTATGTTCTGTATTACAGTTTTTTTTTACTATGATGAGCAATAGCATTTGTAAAGAGTGGCCACCTGCTATGGTCTCAGTAGAGACTGGCAGTATTGCAAATAAGTACATAATAAATAAATAAACGCAACCTATTATCGAGAGGGATGTTCGCACTTGGCGATTGTCTTTGTTCTCGTAGTATGTGACGTTTCTTGTATTTTTTATTGATTGATGTGTGGCGTTTAACGTCCCAAAACCACCATATGAATATGAGAGGCACCGTAATGAAGGGGTCCGGATATTTCGACCACCTGGGGCGCTTTAACGTGCACCCAAACCTGAGCACACAGGCCTACAGCATTTTGGCCTCCATCGAAAATGCAGCCGTCGAAGCTCGTATTGGATCTGGCGACCTGCGGGTCAGCAGCCGACTACCTTAGCCACTAAGCCACCGCGGTAAGAATCTTGTATTTTATTGTAAGTGTTCAGCTCGTGTATCGCCTACTACGCACTGCTGTAGAGCGACTGAATACATAATTTGTATGAAGCATGCTGGTTTTGGATACTAAAAAAAAGAAGGAAAGAAAATTCATATTCTTGGGTGATGAGAACCACGCGTACGCGGCTTACCTATACAGTTCTTCATGGTATGAACGTAGAACAGCTGCTATAGGTTATTTTAAAAAGCTCCGTAACTGACAGCGCTTTAGAGCTCTTCCTCTTGCTCCAGTAACGGTATAAAAACGTAACAGTTGAGCACGCAGCGTACTGCGACTGATTATCTGCATGACAATGAAGCAGCTAATTAAGGTTTGGTTATTTGACGGGACAAAAGCTGTTTTTTTTTCCTCAAGCGAATAATCGTCCGCTATTTCCGTCAGTATATAACAACGCTACAGAAGCGCTCAAGATAGTGTAAAAAAAGATGTTTCGCGTGAAATTATCCGACATAAGCGTGAAGCACGCCGTCTAGATTAATTTTTTTACCATTGGGTTTCTTTAAAATTGAACCCCAGTCTAAGCGCATTGGCGTGTCTGTACAGATTTGGCCCGATTTTAAAATTGCGCATGACAACCTAAATTTAATCACCTTCATGTCATTCGATTATCTGTTCTTCTAAAGTAAAAAAAATTATGTACCAAAGTGTCGAAATTTACCACACAAAAATATTTTGCTTTATTGGGACCAAGACCACGCAATAAAAGCTTACCTGAAGCACAAATTAAAGCTCGTCTGATAAGTAAGAGCACCGCAATTAGACACCCTAACAACATTGCAAAACGTCGTTTACCACTGAGTCGCTAAAACGACGCCTTCACAGAGTACTCAATACTCCTCAGGTTGTGGACGATGACAATTGTACTTTACGATGTGCTTCAGCTACAAAGCGGTGCCTACACCAACATGATCCTGACGGAAGGGGGGTATACGACGACGACACACAACACTCTCGGAAACTATACGCACTGATCTTATTGCAGTGCATATACAGCCGAGCAAGGCCAAATGTGTCTCTATGTCGTGCTATAGGCAAACGCACAAGCAGTTAAACTTCCGTTAACAGAACGGGATGAACCACCCTTTGAAGACGAGCATAAATGACTCACACATGCCTTTGCCTTATGGGGCTAACAGACGACGCAGGGAGCAATACACACTAGGTGCGCTTCAGCCTGTGGCCATCATCCGGCGACTCCATTCGGTCTCGGGGTGATATTTGCCCCGGCAACAGCTTATGGTCTTAATATGTGCCTTTGAAGCTTCCAAAGATTGAGTAATTTTTTGAACGATGGAACTTTGGCAACACTCGCCAAGCACACCTACATTGAGTCATCCGGGCGGCACAACGGCCTTAGGGGCTGCTAACTGATCCGGCTCGTTCAGCGTGACAGGCGTCCTCTTAGGCACAATGTGAGCGGTGCGACAGCCTGCCTTTTCGTAAACAAGCGTCACTTAAGTATTCCGCACAAATTCCCAGGAGGCCGGCTACTTGAATGGCACATGCCTGGAGGACCCATTTCACGGTGTCCGTCAAAGTTTGCGCGACTATGGAACTCCAGTGGACTTGCATGTGCTTGGCACCGCCAAAACACGTTGCGTGTGAGGCATGTATTGCAGCCACAGAATGCGCCTTTCACACTTTTCAATACTTTCTTATGGCACTTTCACGTGCTTCAATGCATGGTACGTGACACACTGCGCTCTATACGATGTTTCCCACGATGTCCGCCAGTGGCGTGAGTCACAATATACATTAATGAAAAAAGTTCAACGGGCAAGCATTTGTGCAAACATAAGTTTACTTTGCTTCGACTACCTATTCTATCCCACTCTACATCCTCTCTGACTGTGAGCTGTTTCTGAGAAACCCCCCTATTCGTTGCTTAAAGGTATACCCAAAACCACCTTAAGGCCGATAGCTCATTGTAGTGCTGCAGTTGCGCACGAGTCTACAGCGAACATATAGCCAAAATAATTTCACGAAATAGTGCCAAAATAGCGGCGTTACACGCGTTTGATCATCGAAACGCGTCCCCTGCTTTTTCTTTCCCGAGGCTCAGCTAAACCGCTTTTCTCTCCTCCCCAACAAGTGCTTCTCCTCGTCGAGTGAGAAGGAAGAGGAGGGAGCACACGTGCTTGTGAGCATACGAACAGGCTATTTTGATGCCACCATTCCTGTCATCTTTTGATGCCACCATCCGTGTACTGGTACGTCATGGCCAGAGCTGGCGATATCAAAAAGCCACCAAAGTAGCAAGAGATTGTTTTCTGTGCATGCTTGTCGTTGTTGATCGCGACAGGATTCTGAACTTGGCAAATGCTTTTACTCCTCGAAGCTGTTTACAAAAAAAAAAAATGTCTGAAATGGTTTAAAGACCATCGCCTTGCCCTCTTCCCCATTTATTTTTTCCAGCATATCCAAAATTGCCAAATTTAGAAGTTGAGAAAACCCGCTTTAAGTTAGCCAGGAAAACTATGGACTACCCAAGTTAGCGCGGGAAAAAGTTAATAAAGGCCAGACAAACAGACCCGCAGGTGGCCTGCCGCAAAAGCCCTTCAAGTTCCATCCTCCGAAAGCACGATTACACATCTGCACATAGCCTCGGGATTCTGGCCACTCGCAAACGTTATCCCCGAGCAAAGTGCACCTTCCCGGGCTGACCGTATGTACAGGCAAGTGCTTCTAAGGCCAGGGCTTGTAGAAGTACACAGACAGGGTTAATAAAACCACCCTACATACAAAGACGTCGGCCTGGCAGCGCACACAAGATAAAGACTACACCACCTGGAATAGCAGCGAGACAGAAGCGAAATTGACAAAAGTAAACGCGTTGAAGCGCTTAAGTTCTTCGTACGATCCACCAGTTTGAAAAAGAAGAAAAGTCCTGAGTCTTTTGAGCCTTTTCTGACGTCGCTATTTTCTCTGCGAAAAAAGAACGTGGCTTAGGCAGAAGTACAGCCATAATTTAGCTTCCTTAGAAATTGTGTTGCGACGTATAGGACTTAGAGTTCAGAGAAGCAAATAAACGTTGCATTGTGTGGAACAGGTAGAGCGAGGCTCATCTTGCAAGTTGCATTCTTTCTGCATGCTCTGCACAAGAACAGAGGTATATTTTTAGGGACGACGCTCCTTTTAGCGACACCCATTCGTCCCTCATAGCCGTTGTAGTAGTGTGTAACAAGTATAACCTTACGACCTCCAAAGTGGTACCGGTGAGAGTTTTCTTCTGTGCGTTGGTGAACATTAAAAGATAGTGCTCTTGCCCCGCCGCGGTGGTCTAGTGGCTAAGGTACTCGGCTGCTGACCCGCATAGCGCGGGTTCGAATCCCGGCTGCGGCGGCTGCATTTCCGATGGAGGCGGAAATGTTGTAGGCCCGTGTGCTCAGATTTGGGTGCACGTTAAAGAACCCCAGGTGGTCGAAATTTCCGGAGCCCTCCACTACGGCGTCTCTCATAATCATGAAGTGGTTTTGGGACGTTAAACTCCACATATCAATCAAAGATAGTGCTCAATGTACATGCCAATGGCTGCTAAGGGGGAATGAGAGACAGGAGAATTTGGCTTTTAGTGAACACGCACGCTGCAGTTTTTCATTGTTCAACAACGCACAGAAGACAAGAAAGGGTTGCTACGTTATACTCGCTGGGCGTAACCTCCTTGGTTTTAGAAAGGTTTAGCGAGCGTTAAGCCGCAGTGCCATGAATACAGTGAACTAGTATATACCATGAACTCGAGGTGGTTAAAGGTGGGAAGTAGACACGAAGCACAAGCCGTAAGAAGGTGTGCGTGTGCCTCCTCTCGTTCAGTCCTTGGAATGTCCGCTGGATGGCGGTGCTTCTATATGAGGAATATATGATGAAAAAAATTCGAGATGGTGGTACTTGGAGTGTTGAATAGGGGGACGAACGGACACACAGACAGATGCATGGACGGACGCACGGATGGCTGCACCGACGGATGGACGCATGGACGGACGCAGGAGCGGATGCATGGACGAAAGCAGGGATGGACGCACAGATGAACGTGCGGACGCACGAACAGATGCACGCACGGGCGGCCACACAGACGCACGCATGGATGAACGAAAGCAAGAACGAATGGATGGACGGATGCTTCGCCCCACTATCCATCATTCACTCCGTGGACATGCCGCCATTTTTTCTGTACCCCTCTGTTTAAGCTGTAAGACAATGATAACTAAGAAGCTCCCCAAAGAAAACTACTTGTAATGAAATGAGGCAATAACGCAATATAAAGGCTTCTGACAAGAAATGTGTCACTTATCTTTTTTTCTTACATCAAATAATAGGTTAAGTCCCCAAGAGCATAAGCAATGCACCAGTAAACGTGAGTGTGCCCTGAAAAAAAAATTGGCCCCGTATCTGCATGTTACACCGTAAATATCGTCAATAGCGTCTGTAGAGAGTGAACAAAACGTTTATTTGATGTTCGGCGCAAGAAAATCGGTGAATGGTATTCTGGAGGCACTGCGTTAGAGTGCCTCGAGCGTACAGCGGAGGCGAACGCGTGCATCAGGTCACGTCACGCGTGATACATGAGCGCTATCTGCCAGTTATCCTGGAAAACGGGGTGCGCGTCATGCGCGCCCGCCTCTGGGTTGATAAGGTGTAGAACGCAAGTGACGGGTAGGTGCCACCACCGTGTCGTTTTAGCAAAGTGTTGGAAACACTCGCCTTTTCGTGCAAGCGTTTCATGGCCAGCACAACGTTATAAAGCCCCGCCGCGGTGGTCTAGTGGCTATGGTACTCGGCTGCTGACCCGCAGGGCGCGGGTTCGAATCCCGGCTGCGGCGGCTGCATTTCCGATGGAGGCGGAAGTGTTGTAGGCCCGTGTGCTCAGATTTGGGTGCACGTTAAAGAACCCCAGGTGGTCTAAATTTCCGGAGCCCTCCACTACGGCGGCTCTCATTATCATATAGTAGTTTTGGGACGTTAAACCCCACATATCAACCAACAACGTTATAAAGGCTACGATCCTTAAAATTACTTACGCATGTCTTTTCTAGTAAAAAATACACATACATAATATTGACGTGTTGTTATGGTGCCTCAGATATGCGCAATATTTGCTTTTAATTGACAATCGCACAAGTATGAAAGCTGAACCTTGAGCAATATTGGTGGGTGCTGCAGATGGCGTCGGCCATTTAGAGTATCGTTTGGTCACTTTGGTGTCGTTTAGGGAGCCGTTAAGGGTGGACAAACAGACAAATGTATTTTGGTCTGTCTGTCAGACAGACCAAAATTTTGGCGTCGAAGGTCCCCAAGAAATACTATCGTCTTCAATATTTGCTGCATGAATTCAAAAGCTATCTTCGGTTTTTAGTGCACCCTGACGTCACGACATGGCATGAGTGGTGGTTCAACTAGGCAGTACAGATCCAGCTTTTACGGACATCAGCGTTTAGTTCGCCTGTTTACCACACCGTGCCACATCACATTTAGCGTTTACAGCGAAAGCCGTTATCAGATCACAACATGGGTCACGCACAGCGCCGTAGTTGTCCGCTGCCACCGCCACCAGTGTCTGTGGCCACTATAGCACGAAAAAAGAAATAAAAAATAACTCAAACAAAAGACACCAAAGACATGTGGTGACATTGAAATTGGAACCCGGGTCTATTGCGTGCCAGCCCAGCATTCTACTGCTGAAACACGCCGGTGCTCGGGACTTGTTCGCAAACTTGCTTATACAGGCTTAATGTCGGCAAAGGAATCGCGTTATAATGAATAATAAAGCGTTTTACAGCAGCGAAGGAACAACCAGGCGTCACACAATGTGAATGGCATAACTAGTGGGTCATCCTATGCTCCAACACATCAGAAAACCTTAAGGTAGAGTCCTACGCAAGTCTACCGGACATTGGAATGACCACGGGTGTTGCTTCCAGGACGCGCTACAGCTACGAGAGTGGCACTGACAGCGATGACACCGTACCCGGCCACGCCAGCAGTGAATAATCAGAGAACGACGCCTTCGAGCTTGTGAGGAACCACAAGAAAAAGAAACGATTTCTGAGAACGTCACCTGATTCGAGTGCGCCTACCATGCGATCTTCGCGGAATACAGAGGTATTAACCATCCTTTTCATGCCAGTTCTCGCTAGTGACAAGATGAGACGCCTTAACGGGCAAGTCGTTTCTGTACAGCCAGAAGCACTGGTGCCGAACGAAGTAAAAGAAGTCAGAGTGAATAGCCGCAAGACCATTCTAGCGATTGACGTCAATCATGCGATTGCGCTTGACATAATGAGTGAAGTTATACGGAACATAATGGGATAAAAGTCCGCTCTCGTATACCGCCGGCCAATGAAGTGAGCACTGGGGTAATATATGATGTTGACGAAACCATTATCAACACGGACCTACCAGTCTTGATCAAGCCGGCTTCAGAAGATACCATTATTGCAAGTATATGTTGTATCCGAAAATCATGATACGTAAGAATTACATTTGAAGGCAAATCACTTCCATCACACGTAAATGTGGGCCACTTCCGACACCCAGTTCACCCTTTGTACCGAAACCGCTTCAGTGCTGGAAGTACACAAAGTTAGGTCACGTAAGTGCCGTGTGCACGACCTGTAGCGTCTGTTCCTGATGCACTGGGCCCCGCATTAAGGACACGTGCCAGGCTACAATACTGGGGTGCTTAAATTACCATAGGCCATATGATTTTTCTTCGAAGGACTATTCTTTTATTCGAGGGGAGCTAACAACAATGAAGAAAAGGGCCCGAGGAGCAGCTGCATCTATTACGCGACGACGGTCTCGTCGCCGGCGCTGCACCAAAGCCTCCAAAAACTCGTCCCCTCCCTAAGCACGTCCAAAGCCCCCTCCACCTCTCCCACTCGGGCCAAGCACTGTCGGTGCGAAGAACAAAGGCGCTTCTGCTATGATAGTGGAGCTGATGCTTCATTCTTACCACCCAGTCCGAACGCAGCCGTCTCAAAGGACAAGGACGCCTCTACCAGCAATGCAGTTGGCGCTTGGCCCGAACTACCAAAAATGCATGCGCCTGATGAGCGGCATCAGACTTCGAAAGTGAGGGACACTTCACCGTTACCTCATAACCTGACGGACGAATACGGACAAGTTATCGGCATGGTCCGCAGTCTGGTCAGTGCTACGGGCATGCTGATGAGCAAGATACATACACCGACAGTTCAAGCATGTTGCAACTGCTTGACACCATCACTCCAGTTCTCGCAAGCCTTCAAAAGTCTGCTGCTTGAGGACGCAAGTGGCACCATCATGGCTTCACCATCGGCAAAAGTTTGGGTGCATGAGGTCGTGTTAATGCAACGAATGTGCTCATTTGCTTTAGACACGGATGTAACTCACCGTCTGTGATGTTAAACACATAACTGCCGTTTTGTCGACGGCATGAGTGGCATTTCTTTCCTTCTTTCTCTATCTAACTTTTATTTCCTTACCCCCTCCCTAGTGCAAGGTAACCTACCATGCTTACCTATGGTTAACCTCCCCGCCTTTCTTTCATTCTTATTCTCTCTCTCTCTCTCGTTCTTCATAACATATTGAGCTGTGGCACATTCCTATTTCAGGCGTAATTCTCATTCGTCGTCGGCCACTGCATGCAACACAAAATTCGTTACAAGCGTTTAGCGCACACCACGATTCTCCGAAGAAGGATAAAAGATAGCATAATGATTGCCGGCCTACTATGCAGAAATTATAAATATTGTGAGCATTATTTGTGCGCCCCATCTTTTCATCTGTACATACTCGTCATAACCAGTCAAGTTTAGGTTGTGGGGCACATACTCGAGACAATAACGAAGAGTCTTGAGGGTACTCGACGCCATCTTACAAGTGGTAGAGAGTGCTGCCCGGTTCCTTCGTCTTCTCGCGATCTCAGACAACCCCAGAGTCTTCTAGGACACATCCCTGGAGCTCCGTTCAAACAGCATCAGGATGCTGACGCTCTCTCGCTGCCCTCTGCCATTTTCATATCCAACCAAGCATCCTAAATACCCCTCAGGTGATCAAGCGGCTTCCTCTTCACTCACGTTATCACCCCTGGCAGTTGCTGTGTCACTATCTTTAAAGAGCAGCGCCCAGTTTGCCGCGTACCAACGTGACGACCCCTACTGTAACCGCATTATCGGATACTTGAATGGCTCGCCTTGTCCACCTAATGCCAGACTACGTCATCAGCTACGGCACTTCAAGCTAGAGAACAACGTCCTGCAGTGCTATACTTACAATGCGGATGGGCATCGGTGGGTGCCAGTACTTCCCCGCTCGCTGCGAAAACCAGTTCTCGAAGCATTGCACGACAACCCATCAGCTGGACACTTAGGATTTCAGAAGACCTACAACCACATTAGGAGCCGTTTCTTCGGGCCTGGTCTTTCTGCCTTTGGAGGTAATTATGCCACTTCTTGCGCACTTTGTCCACGCCGGAAATGACCAACTTCAGCTCCTGCTGGCTTATTACAACCCTTCCATGTCCTGATACACCTTTTGTCGTTGTCGGAATAGACCTCGGCGGGCCACTTCCCGTAACTCCAGCAGGTCACCACTGGATCGTCACAGCCGTCGACTACCTCACACGATACGTGGAGACCACTCCTCTACGCACTAGCTCTGCCTCCGACGTTGCCGCCTTTTTTTTATAAGCCATTGTGTTGCGTCATGGTGCACCTCGCGCGTTGTTGAGTGACCGACGCAAGGCCTTCCTGTTCACAATTCTTGACGAAATCCTAAAAACTTGTGACACAGTTCATAAGACTACATACGCTTACCACTCGCAGACCAATTGCCTGACAGAGCGATTCTACCGGACTCTAATCGACATGATATCCATGTACATCGGACTGAACTACAATAACTGGGACAAAATCTTGCCGTTCGTAACGTTTGCACACAACACTGCTATTAAACGAACCACTGGGTATTCACCTTTCTTCCTCGTCTACGGTCGTTCGCCGACATTCACCATTGACGACTATTTCTTCAATGTAACGACAAAAACGTCCACGACTACACCAAAACATTTCCTCTCCAGGCTCGCTGACACACGGCAACGTGCTCAACTCAACATGGAGGCCAGTCAACAAGACCACAAGCAACGCTATGACAGCTTTCGTCGAGACGTCACCTTCCGTCCTGGAGATAAAGTACTTTGGACGCCTGTTCGCACATCCGCATTGTGTGAAAAGTTTCAGTCACGCTTTCTGGAACCTTACGTTGTTTGTGAACGAACATCTCCTTTCAATTACCTTGTCACTCCCGTCGAGGGTTCCTCTTACCGTCGTTACCGTGCCTCCGAGATAGTCCACGTTTCACGTCTTAAACCTTTTGTTCGCCGTACCTTTCCCGCCTAAGTCTCGGCCGGGCCGGCTGCTCTAGTGCGCAGTGAAAATAAGTGTGAGCATTATTTGTGCGTCCCATCTTTTCATCTGTACATACTCATCATCACCAGTCAAGCTTAGGTTGTGGGGCACATACCCGAGACAATAAAGAAGAGTCTTGGGGGTACTCGACGCCATCTTACAATATTTATGGCGTAGTAGGTACCCAGCAAGTGTGCTTCTAGCACTCACCCAAAGAGTGTTTAGATAAAAAAGGGTGCTTTGAAAAAAAAAAAGCCTTCGAGAACACATCGTATCAATCTCTAACCGTAAATCTTTCGTAACCTGATTTCGTTGTGTTTTTCTGCTGTACAACTTCATTGCACTTTCTTGTCTATAATTTGTTTGCGTTATTGTTTCTTTGTTCTCTTGTTCTTTTTAACTTTTTGCCAGTATCTTTATGTATATACTCACGCCCCCCTTACTCAATGCCCCTGAATGGGCCTGTAAGTCATTTAATATTTAAAAAAAGCTCTGAAAGGCTGCTCTTTATGCTTTCGCTGTGACTGTGCTGCGCCTTCCACGCATTCCTGGCGTTTCTTCAATCTCGCGCGAAATCAAGAAATGCGTCGCGACAAAAAAGAAAAGAAACAAAAGAACACACAAAAAAGGGTTCCAGACTTGGCTTGGTTTGCCGCAGTTCCTCGTCAACGGTGACCGACATAAAACCGACGAGTTGTATACGTTAAAAGGCTAGCCATTACCGGATTCTACGGTAACAAATCGTTCGATGTATAAAAAAAACAAAAAAAACAAAAATGCTGCCCGATCGCACTGAATATTTTGGAAAGGCAGTGAAACATATTCCTTTTTTACCTTAACAGCATCGGAGATATGCCCACCGTTAATGCAGTTCGCGACGTACAGAAGTAACCATGATTGTGGTGGCATGGTGTGAAGAAAAGTTAAAAACAGCTGTGCCTTGCTAAACCAATGAATCTAACCAGAGGCAAGCCTTAGATAGATATGTGGATTTTAACGTCCCAAAACCACTATATGATTATGAGAGACGCCGTAGTGGAGGGCTTCGGAAATTTTGACCCCTTGGGGTTCTTTAACGCCCACCCAAATCAGAGCACACGGGCCTTCAGCATTTTCGCCTCCATCGATGAGAGGCAAGCTATATAAAGCCAGGTTGAGCATTGTAAAACTTTATTAGTTACCCATAACTAAGCTAATGAAATCACGCCGTAATATGCTCTTATTAAGTCAATCTAGATTTTTGTATGCCTATAGTCAGGCTGAGAAAGGCAAGATGTGTGGAGCTTACTCAAATACTAATTAGGACTGAGCCTAACGATTTTAACTTGGTTAATTATCTAATTAGGCTTACGCTAACATGAGATGTCACCTACTCGACGCCATGCCTAGAATATGCAAATTAGACCAATTGATTACTTAGAGAAGTAGGGTACTTGGTGCTGCGTTTGCGATGAGATTCTGAATGGAACTCGATCGATACCTAGTAAATACTCGTGAATCGCAATGAAATCGCGTCAACATTTCTTGCATGGGCGTGTAACTTAATGCGTGCCTAGTCAAGCCTGGACCAGCCAGTGCCGACTATAGCTTTGTTATGCCCCAGCCTTGGGCGACTCAGCGAAAGCTAATCAAATTTTTTACCGTGTCGAAAGGCTCGGCTGATTGCACATCTTGAAGAGGTTGGCATACATTTATTGTTAACAGTCGAATGGCGCTATTTCGCTATATTGAATTGTAGGTTACTTAACTTGTAGCGTATAAGTTAACTTGTCATTCCCGTGTTTTTCGAGGTTCTTCTATAACTCTTCGCCTTTTGTGGCTGAACAAAAAGTGGATTTACTTCTTGTAATAATTGCTGGTGGTTTTGCGTCCAGCAAACGTGTTATGAATGTGAAAGATGCCGTATCAGAGGACCCGATAGTTGACGACGTGGAATTAACGTGCTACTAAATCTGATCACGCGGGCTTCTAGCAGATTGCGTCTACCGAAATGTGGCTACTGAGCCTGAGAGTTGGTCCCGTGAACTAACACGGTGCTGCCTGACATATATGTTTAAAGTATAGAAAGTATGATCTTGGTGCATTTTTCGATGAAAGCAAAAATGCTTGAAGATGCGTTTCGCGTGTGGACACTGGGCGAGCGCGACCTTACCGGCACTTGAAGGGAAGCAGAGGAGATGTGTAGCCACAAATATTTCCGCCAGGGGAGAAGCAAGCGCTAGTGTTTTAGGCGGAACTTTACTGTCCGTCATGTATCGTCGCTAAGCCACTCGTTTCCGGCATTCAGTGTCACAGCCCTACCTTTGCTGAGTGCGTTGCTTTCTAGCAATCCGAAGTCACCCCTTTGAAATACCGCTGCCTACACGTGTTGCTGGGTAGTTCGTGTTGTGTGACAATCAACGCCCTTCTTTGAGACTCGATGGCCGCGCCGAAACACCGTAAGGTAACGCTTGATAATTATTCCTCGAAAAGCGACGCTGCTCCCAGTGCATACTCGACCACTGGCAGCCTACAGCAGCCAAAGAAACGGTCCCAGCTGTAGTTATGCACTGCCTGAATACGACTTGTGTGCCGAAAGAACTCATGAAAACCGATCGGAGCACGAGGAACGTACGGAAACCGCAATTCCTGACAACGACGTTAGTCTTCGCAAGTTTAACGGAGGCCAAGATGTCAATAGTTACAAGACGGCGAGACTACGCGATGTTTGCTATTTGCCATGGAAACCAGGCGCTAACTACAGCTTTTTCTCAGTTAGTAAGCGTAAACTGATGTTCCAACCTCCCAAGCAAAAGTGCTTTCCTGGCTGGTTCATTTAAACTATCAGGAGAGAGCTCTTTCTAAGACATGTGTGATTTTTTTTTAAAAAAAGAAGCACACACGCACACAGGTCTTGCATACATGCAGACCGTATGCAGACATTATTCACTGTAAGAGCACCCAGGAATGATATTGTGAAAGTAGCGACGTTTAGTTTCAAACTCATGTCAGCGCGAAGCAACGAAAGAAACAGGTGGGTAAACGGCGGAGGATCGGAAGTAGCGTGAAAACTTTCGATGAAGTTGAACCCCCCCCCTCCCAGCCACCTTCTGGCTACGCCAACAATTTCTCGTGTTTTGGTGCTTGAGGTCATCACAACTAGCCAGACAGCTGCAGGAAGTCGCCAGGATTAGTACTGTAGCTTGGCGTCAAGTTAGTGTCTTTGTCGGTAGGTGCACCAAGAAAAAATTGATTTCAATATAAAAATAAAAAATATCTTATAAGCATTTGCTGAGTGTAAAACTTGCTCAGAACCATCTCGCTGTACAGATTTGTATGGCAGATTAAACTCACCTTCGAAAGAAGGTGTCAGCATTCCTTTAAGTTGTTTATGAAAAAGTCCGGCAATCGTGAACATAGGCAGAAGACAATTATCAAAATATACAGAATGACATTCGTAGTTCAAGGTGTTTAATCTCTCTAAATAATTGGTATTCCTCATAAAGTATTTCTATTAAGGCCAAAGCCTTATCTTCCCTATAAAACACTTAAAAAAGACCATCGGTGACATCAACGCGAAAGATGCAAAAAAGTCGCCACGACCTGTCACCGTAGCGGCTCAGATCGCAAAAACGTGTGACGTCATATGACGTCACTTCGACGTCGCCCATCGTGATCTCAAATGGTGACGTCACTACATGAAATCGTCTCCCGGTCAAACGATGGGCCGATGAAGGACGCAGTAGAAAACCAGGCGAGGGGATGGAAATTCTGCAATGCTTCCGATCCTGGAGGCCACACAAAATCTATTGGATGAAAAAAAAATTAATTGTGGAGGGTTTCGGTAACAGCGGTGCGGACATCGCTGTTACCGAAACCCTCCAAAACGCAACGCTTCAACGGCGCGCTTCTTTCGCGCGCAAACGCGAGAGCTTGCTTTGCCCACCTCAGTAGGCCACACGTCATTCTGCGCGAAGGAGTGCTCCTAATGTGCGAACGTGACTAGAAAACGCCCCACTATTTCGCTGCAGTTCCCCTCCAACGCAATTTTGCTAAGACGAGAGCTTTTTTTTTTCTTTCGATCGTGAAACCAGGTTAGGGGCAAAAAGCTTTCGTACGTGGACGGGGGCAGATCAAAACATCCACTGAGAAGACAGAGAAGATGGGTTTGGTCTTCCAACATCTTATGCGAGTGCATAAATCCTTTTCTTTCTTTTTTTAAGCGATGATGTTTAAGCTATTGGCAAGTTGTCTCCGCCACGCAAAACTCTACAGGTGGGTATGCGCCACAGGAATTGGGCAAGCCTCACTATACCGAGTAGTCTGCGCAATCGTGAAACAAAAAAATTGCGGGTCTCTAAGTTTCATTTAGGATGACTGCCAGTTCGGCATGTTGGTATAAGTTCATGATCAAACAAGTGCCAAAAAAGTACAAACACTCAGAAAGGACACAGGACGAGTGCTCGTCCTCTGTCCTTTCTGAGTGTTTGTACTTTTTGGCACTTGTTTCATCATGAACCTAAGTTTCACCTTTAATAGTTGAACGCGATAGTGATATCCTGTCACTTGGGCGTATTTCAAACACATATTGCATAAAATCTTTTTGAACTTGTCATGAACCCACTACGTAGCCTTAAGGGTATAGGCGCTGAAACGTGCGCGTCTTTCGTAGTGGGTGACTAACTTAAAACCACGAAGTCGTTATGTTAATCACATGATCTGATGCCAGATGGCAATATAGCTTGTACCACACATTATTGCTGGAATATTTCATGGTACATTGTGAGCCACGTATGCGAAACACGTGTGTTTCTTAAGCATGAAAGATACATTCACTGGATTTCTTAGCAGAAGAAGTTATTTTTATTCGCAGTGTTCACAAGCAGAGGAGTCGCTGTCATTGTTAGATCCTGACAGTAACATTGTGCTCATGGGCAATTTCAACTGGGTCTGTAATCCATTCGATCGTACCGGGCTTAGTCGCGATGACAAAAGTGCTAAAGTGCTCTCGCTTATAGTTGAAAGTGGGAGACTAGTTGATGTAGCAACACTCAGTAACCTGCCCTCATATTCGCATGCACAAGGAAGTACACATACGTGCCATGATCGCATTTGTGTTTCAGCACTTCCTATTTTCTGTGACGTCTCATAGAAAACGGAGCCTATTTCTTTTTCAGATCACTGCATTGTTGTGGGGCAGATAAGTAGCAACATTCGATCTCACCTAAGGTAACAGTGGGCACTTTCTAAAACCAGCTCCTCAGTTGTGAAAAACCCAGCTCCTCAATTTTGAATGACCAGGAGTTTACTGCGTGAATCCGCGTATCACCGAGGAACTGTTCGCTGCCTTTGTTCGCCTCTTGGGAATTTTTTAAACATGAAGTTCGGGCAATAGCTATAAAAAACTGGATCTGTGAGGGGCTCCTACAGGAAATTAGAGCAAAAGATGCTGAAGCAAAGTCTTCGAAACCTATATGAATATGAGCGCGAGGCTCCTGGTCGTTGTACAGACAAAATTGCTAACGCAAAAAACGCACTCCGGAGGTATGACGCTTTACGTTGCAGAGGTGCCCGTGTTCGATCCCGCAATATTCGCATTTCGCATTCAGGGGTGCACAAACGTCAATGCTTACTCGATGAATATCGCTACGTTAAAATCAAATACACACGAGATGTTTACTCGGGAGGATTATTGGTCAATTATCCCTGTGAAATTCTATCAGAATTTGAAACTTACCACAAAGAATTGTTCAATGCCTCTTCTGAAAATGAAAATGTAGATCTGATGGCGCAGTCTTTGTCCTTTGTGATTCATCTAACTGACTAGGAATCTGAATCTATTAGTAAGCCAATCACTATACAAGAAACAGAACTTGCCATTGAACAGTTACCATTGTCGAAAAGGCCAGGACCTGATGGAATGTGCGGCGAGTTTTACGAAACATTTATATCATTATTGTACCCCGTACTTCTCGACATTCTCACGCTGTGTTTTAATCTGGAAACGCTCTTTCGATCTTTTACTGAAAGCCACACTGTTCTAATCCCAAAATATTCAGATATAGAGAAATTTCGCCACGTTTGTAGCTACTGACCAATTACAAAGTTCAACAGTGACAACAAAATTTTCGCAAAGGTGCTTTCAAACACACTTCAATTTGCAATGTTGAAATTTATCGTTGCCTATCAGACCTTCGGACTAAAATGTCGCCCAACGCAGTCTTACATATATATTTCTCGCACAATATTGGAACATTGTTCACACTCATATAAACAACTGGCAATACTGCAAATAGACTTGGCGAAGGCTTTTTTATCGCATTCACCATTATTTTCTGTTTTCTCTTCTCGAACATGCCAACGTAGGCTCCACTATATTTAAAGGTGCAAAACTAAGCTACATTGACTGTGCAACCCATACAATTGTTAATGGCTATTTTTTAAAGCCCGTGTTCCCTAACTCGTTTGTGAAACAAGGCTTTGCGTTGTCGTCAATGCTTTTTTGCTCTTTACTTGGAGCCACTGCGCTTAAGAGTAATTTGATCTAGTAACGTCCGTGGTTTCAGTGCTTATGGAAATGAGGTAATGGCCTTAAAAGATCTTGAAAGTAATCTACAGGAAACTAAAGTAATTTATAACAACCTCGGAAAAGAACAGCGTTTCGAGATGAGTAATAGTGCTCTTGAAGTTGTAAAAGACTACGTCTATTTAGGACGGGTAATAACCGCGGAGCCGAACCACGAGATTGAATTAACTGGAATAATAAGAATGGGATGGAGGACATTCGGCAAACACTCTCAAATCAGTACTGGTAGATTTCCACTATCCCTCAAAGAAAGGTATATAACAGCTGCATCTTGCCGGTACTTAGCTACAAAGCAGAGACCTGGAGACTTACAAAGAGGGTTCAGCTTGAATTGAGGACGACGCAGCGAGCAATGGAAGGAAAAATGGTAGGTGTAAACTTAAGACACAAGAAGAAGGCAGAGTGTATTAGGGAACAAATGGGGGCTAAGGATATCATAGTTGAAATCAAGAAGAGAAAATGGACATGGGCTGGGCATGTAGCGCGTAGACAGGATAACCACTGGTCCTTAAGGGTAACTAACTGAATTCCCAGAGAAGGCAAGCGGGTTAGGGGAGACAGAAAGTTAGATGGGCAGATGAGATTAAAAGTTGGTGGGTATAAAATGACAGCAGCAAGCACAGGACCGGGTTAACTGGCGGAATATGGGAGAGGCCTTTGTCCTGCAGTGGACGTAGTCATGATGATGATGATGATGATGATGATGATGATGATGATGATGATGATGACGACGACGTCGACGACGTACTGCAAATGATTTGTTAATCGAGGATTTACATGCAGAAATTTCACCGTGTATTTGCTACCTTTATTTGGTCATCAATCCAAGAACTGATGTGGCTAGACAATGTTTTTAGACCTGTTTTCGGAGGTGGTCTTGGGTTGGTACACCTCTTTATCAGACAACTGGTGTGGAATTTTTCCTATTTCCGTGACTGTGCTCGCCCGCTGCTTTGAAAATTCTTGCAAGTGAATTTCACAGATGTTTTACCAAATTCAGTGGTATCTACTAATTTTTTATCGCCTTCCTATCTGCAAGAGTTTATGCGTGAAGTGTACAAGCCAGTGCGTTTTCCAACAGCCACATTCGCCCATTAAAATTTGTTCTCTAGCTCAAAAAATATCTATATTATGCTGTATTGGGTACGGTATTTCCTGCCCCACTTTACCGCTCCCCCTATATTGGATTGTCTGGTCATGACGTGTCATTACGTGTAACGAAAATGCCTATTTCATCTATAGCCAAGACTTTTTTACGAAGCGCATATAGAAACAATACCTGTAAAAACTTGCTTAAACGCCAAAGGCATCTTTGCATTCTCAACTAACTGTCGCCTCTGTGAAGTTCGAAAAACAGTAGAACATTGCTTTATTAGTTGTAAGAACACCATTCTTTTTCGGAATGTCCTGCAGAGGGCTTTAAAAGAATGACTGAATTTAAATGATCATAATATTCAATATCTTGTACCACCCAAATGCAATGATATGTCAGTTGACATGTTGTTGTTAATGGGCATGCATAGTTTATGGAAAACTCGCATGTTGGACAGGCATGCGGAATTAATGGCGTCTTCGCAATGCCACTTTGTACAAATGACTGAGCAGCTAAAAGACCTTTATGACCAGCTGCAGTTCCAGCCGGACTGGTAGCCAGAGTTCATGAAGCGTGCTGCTCTAATACCCATTAACACATTGTGTATTATGGGATTAGCATTGTAATGTGCATTGTACATTTGTCGAAGCACTCTTACGTATGTCGTACGCTATGCATGTACGTAAACCGCAATTGTGCTAAATACCATGTAAAAGAAGAAAAAGCGGCGACGATGTGTGTTAGAACATCTGCTTTCCACGCAAACGACCAGTTTGATCCCCACTCTAACCCAGTATTTTTATCGTTTATTTTATTTGCATCGTTCTCGATATTTTTGTCACGCAGAAGATGGTGATTTTTCGCTCACAACCAACGACGCTGATACCAGCGTTTCAGCGAAACGAGCGCTTTTACTCTATCGCGTTAAAATTCTGCTTGCTGAAATGGAGCACGTGAGACAAGTGTCACGCAGAAACTGTAAATGAAACCAGTTTATCGGGATCTAGACTCTGGCGTATTAACAAAAAACAGTTTGCTCTCCCTTTCCCCCCCTCCCCCAGTAGCTTTTGCTACAGTTACAGAAGCTGTCCCCGAATATGAGTGCCTCCATGCAGCTCTGTATACAGTTTGTTGCACAAGAACCACCTAATCCTGAGTGACTGCAAAGTATGCAGCCCTCCAAAGTTTGTTCTCCATTTTGCGTAACGGCCTACATGAGCAGCTAGTTGCAGAATTCAGGCATCTTCGCATTAATCCGCGATCAAAAGACACCATATAATATTCCAGGGGTTAATTAGCAAGCCACTGTGGCACTTCGGACAATTATCGAGTGGACACAGCTACTCGATGCGCCCCCGACGGCGTCAGCAGTGACCATTACAACCCGCTATCAAGGTCTGACGCAGCTGAAAGACTTCGTGTGCTAGCACGTCATATAGCGCTGGACCGGTGGAATACACAGACGTTCCCAAGCCTTCGCATGCATGCCTCAAACCCAGATCTTTAATTACAGCTCCAATCTAACCTTTTGCGACGTGGTCGTATACTCTGCCGGCTTGTCTCTGGATCGGAGAGGCACTCTCGCATGCTTATTCATTTCAAAGAGCAGCCCTTTCAGCCACATTGGGCCAGATAGATAACCACCCTATCAAAGAGGATATACTCTTAGGGCACTGACCTACCCGGTCTCTAGCGCGAGCGGCTATATATAGTGGCGCTGTTGAAGTCTGTTCAAGAAACCAGACTGAACGACAGGTCATGACTGGTCTCACAGAATGCTTTTGGACAATGACGTTACATTATCTCTTCTTCTTTCGTTTTGCTGTTAACCTTTCCCCAGTACAGCCATGCAAACGGGAGTTTTTTCCAGTTTAAGCTCCCAGTCTTTCCTTTTACTTTCTTTGTCTCTCTCGTGCACAATGGCAATGAGCGAATGAAAGGCGTCGAAGGGACGCGGACACGTTTTCTTCAGCCGTACAAATACGGAAAAAGACTTCTTAGAAAATGACGCAAGTTTTTGCGTGTGTAATCAAGCAGTTAGGTTCACTTTTACCCAGCAGACTCTACATTGAGGCTGTCTTATCGGATCAGTGCACCAAATGTTTTTTTTTTCTTTACTTGGGCCTTTAGATACTTTTTGTAGCAACAAGAGAGCAATACCGAGAAGCGAAACAATGAATAAACAGGCCAGACTTTTTGGCTTACCACGGTGTGATGTCTTCGAGAACACGAACTTCATAAGCTCCCTATTGCCAATAAACAGAATACAGAAAAAGCAAGCGCTACATCGCACAAGACGGCAAAGTTGGAGGCGTCAATGACGCGTGGAAAGATGGTTTTTTATCCAAGCCTTTGTGTTTTCAAATACGTCTTCATTAACGGACACTAGTTCTTATAACCACGCCGGCTTGGGCGCTGTGCTATTTATAGCGACAAGCTTAAATCGCAATTTCATTGGTATACTGTTGTTGCACTTTGTTGGGGCAAGACCAGCGGTTTCTTCTCGTCGCGCGTCGTTGAGCCGAACCAGGGTAACTTTCTTCGAGTAACTTCTCGATGGAGAAAAGGCGCTTAATCCAGGCCACCTCACATTATCGTTTTTTTTTCTTTTGTACCGTAGGGAAATCGACATTGATTGATATCGCTTCTCGACAGCGCCGTCATGCTCCACCTCCGCCCCGGGCCTCCCCTTTGGCGTTATACTTTATTAGCATCAAGCGACGCATTCGCGCCAACAGCAGAGAAGCATGCAATTAGATCTTGATCGACGGGTCAAGGACTCTTTACAAATCTGGTTCCTATTTATTATCTCGGTTTTCTTCATTTTTATATCACTTCCGTGGCCCTTTCACGTGTGTAGCCAAGCACAAAAGTTTACGGACCACGCGAGTGAGTGGCCAGGAACCTCTTCGCGACATTTCCACCACGTCATTGGCAATTGACAAGAGCACTGCGCTGGAGAAGCATCTGTCCCTTAATCGATGGCCTGTCTGTTTTCTGAATGGACGCAAATATCTTTCACCTTTCACGTTTTAACGTGACGCGCTCTTTGCAAGCCACGGCTACTTGCTTCTCTCTCGAGAAAGAGCACTCATTCAGCATATCTGTGCATTTTAGTAGTATGTGTCTAACTTCCTTTAAAACTTCTCTGTGGTTTTCGCGAAAATCCATCACTTGGTGATGACAGCCGCTTTAAGGACACTTACGGATTCGCACTTGAGTTTCCTGGCACTTATTGTCTGTCGACACCTGTGGCAGCGATTTCAAGTGAAGCCTTCAGCGCTGAACGTCAGCGGTGGCTTGATGGATGCAGTAAGCTACATTGTAAAACGATAGGTACGGGAGGATTCCGTTCGTGTTTTTCTTTGTCCGCTCCCACCGGGTCTATACCTACTTTACCAGGCGCCTCTGAGACACTTTTGTCCCAGCTAGTTGCTCTTCTTCTGCATTAAATTTATAGATCTTTTTCTATCTTTACATATTATAGCTACTACCATTTTCAAAACACTGCGAGGGAACACCTCAGCTCATGGTGTATTCAGACGCAAGACCATGCACTGCTCAAGTGAGCGATCGATCTGAAGTTCTGAAAGCTCCAGGAATTTGACACTATGCCACGTGCGCGAAGCTAAGTAACGCTAAGACTAGTAAGAAAAAAAGAACTGAGGAAAGACCCGATCCCCTGACACGCAAATAAAAAAATAGCAAGTCGACATCGTCAGATTTCTTAGACTGCTTGAGAAAAGAAGGTAAGATGCTTTAAGAAGTTTCAGCAACACGTGTCTGTGTGAAAAATTCAGGCATTATGTGGTTCCAAGAAGCTTCACTTTCCAGATGTGCTCGACATTACTTTGTGTCTACGGGTGCAACGCTTTCACATCCATTCTCTATTTGTAATGGGTTCTTGATTTTCGCATATTCTAGCCTTTTCTCAGGTTTTTTAAAATTTGGTTTTGTTACATTCAGCAGAAAGGATCGCCAAGCTAAATGTCACATCGTCTAAAAGCTATCACTGCATTTGGAACTTAATAAAGCAAATTAGACAAAAAACTGCAGTCATTCTCCCCGCCCTCTCTTTCTCTTATGGATCTGCAGTTATTTTTCTATGTATGACCTCAAGTTATGCGATACAGCAGGCTAAAAAAACAAAAAAAAACTTGCGAACACTTGTAAGCTTGTCACCAAGTCGACAGATAAATCAGCCACAGCTTATCACAAAACTGCTAATTTGGTGAATCATAGACACTCACTACCTCACTCACTCACTCACTCACTCACTCACTCACTCAACATGCTCCCTCACCCTCTGTCCGATCTCTCATCTGTCTTGCAAATTTTCGGCTGCTGGGTGACATCAAGCACGTACGGTTTCATGGATGTCCGGATTGTGGTTTGGTGAAAGAGGCCACCGTGATTATGTTTAGGAAGTGTTGCCGATTACGAGAGTCAGAAAAAGGAATCGTAGATAGGATTTGAATGTCGTCAGTCCTCCTAAAAACTGGCGCCGTTTAAGCTCGCCAAAGACCCATGTGGCGTTAATAGAAAACTATCATCATCAAGAATGACCTCTACCTTATATGGCGTCTAGCGTCGCCTAGCAACGCGTTTTATGAAGGAAAATAGGAGGAGCGCAAAAGAGAAAGGGTCAGGACAAGCAGAAGAAATAAATAAAACCAAAGTTACCAAAGTTCAGAAACGTGATTAACCCGCGACAGCCTGCAGGGCGTGCGCAACATGTGGTTTCTATTTATTTATTTATTTATTTATTTATTTAATTGTTTATTTATTTATTTATTTATTTATTTATTTATTTATTTATTTATTTATTTATTTATTTATTTATTTATTTATTTATTAGTAGCAGCTGTCCCTGGAATGCTGCTTTCGGGCTGAAGCGGCGTGGCGTTTTTCATCTTTTTTCTATCGTTCCTAAGCTTTTAGACCAGGTCGCGTATTTGGAATTGCTGGTCCCACATCGCACGAAAGAGAGAAAAGAAATAGTGCGAGGAGGACGCCAGCACCAGCGTCAGGATTGCTCGTGCGCTATTGGTTCGCCTCTGTAGGTGACGTGTTGGTGACGCGTGCGCTGGTGACGCAGCGACGCGGACTAAACTTGCACACCTGCTAGCACTGGGAGGCCATGTTGACCAGCTCAGGCACAGTCGTCCAGTTAAGGGTCGTGGAGTGAGCCACACAGGTCGCCGCCAACCTTGGGTAGATGGCCATCTAACAACCATCCGCAGCTGCTTTCTGACGAAATAAAGTTTTACCATCCATCCATGCACACCTGCAGCTCATTTTCAGCCATGCTCCCAGCTCTGCCATTGTCCCTCTCTGGCTAAACGGCGCAGCCCCCGCCATAATCCGCAGAAGCCTCGGAGAGGGCATTGTTAACTCACCTAGGATTGCCTGCTTCGTGGTCATTTGAAGCAAAGACATGGGGCGAATTTTCGCTCAGCCGCTGATCTCCCGAAGACACGCCGACAGTTACTGTCGTCATCGCTGTGTCATTGAAACACAGAGAAAGTGTTTACGGCTGTTCCATAGTGCGGAAGCACCCTCGCCCCTTCGGTGACTTGGATGGATCGCTACCGTGCGGCGAGGGTGCGAGCGAGTGGGTTTCGATAAGATGGCGATAGCATGGTGATTGTGTCAATGAGCGAAAAGGTTTCGACTGTCGTCGTGAAGTGCCTCTGCGACGCCTTCAGCACAAACAGCAGCAAGCAACTAACACGACGTGGATCGTCGTATTAGTTGCCTTGCTGTAGCTGGCGAGCCACTCGTGCGCATCCGTCTTTGCAGAGGTCGACGAGGAGGCACTTCACGTCAGACGGGCCGGCTGAACTGGCGTCTATACCGCACTTAAATGTGCGCGAGGCTTCCATGTCATTCGGAACGGCGTCGTTGACCGAAACATGCTTCACTTTTGGTGTACTGGCGTCTGATTCAGACGTGAGCGTCTGGGCGTCTGCCGTGGCAGTCGGAATTAGTACAGTGTGCTGGAACTAGTACAGTGTGTGAGAGAAGCGCGATGCACGTGACCGTACGTTAGATGGTAATTTCGAACTTTAATTCGCACATGAGCGTCGATCTAAGGTCCCCAGATGAAACACCTAGGGACCTTACGTCGACCACGCCAGCAGTGTCACGTATGTAGTAGTGGTTGATTGAATAAAACAAAAAGAAAACAGTCACTCTTCTGCAACTCTTGCGGGTAGTACGGTTCAGCTCAGCTTTTACAGGGAGAGGGAAAGAGGTACGCCAAAAGTCAGAAAGAAAAGGTCGAGAAAGAGTGCGGCGGTAGGTTGTTGGTGCTTGCGTACGATGGAACAGCCGGAAAAACTCCGCTTATTCCATCGCGGGCGCGTGCGTGTCTCACCTGCACGTCACCTACAGGCGTGCATGTCACCTGCAGAGAGGAACTGATAGCGCGCAAGCAATCCTGACGCTACCGCTGGCGTCCTCCTCGCACTCTTTGTTTTTCATCTTTCGTGCGACGCGGGACCAGCAATTCCAAATACGCGACCGGGTCAACAAGAGTAGTTTCACGTGATCATGGAAACAAGGTTCCGTATTCAATTTTTTTCAAAGTCAGATCCTTCCGTAAAAGCAACCTTGCGCGTTCTGTAGGAGATTGCTTTCAGTCCACCCGTATGAAATATTACAATGAAGCGCGCACAACAAGCGTATACTTTTTCCCCAAATGTGTCTTAGACAGTTGGTAGAACGCATTTATATATACATGCTTCAGCTCAATTCACATATGACAACATGGGCGTGTGCCCTAGTGTTCTACGCAATCGCGTTCAGGCCACGGTGACCAGGCTTCAAACCGCAGCCCCAGAAAGAAATTTTACTTTGTTTTATTTATTATTTACTTTGAGCGCGTGCGCCATAAGACGATCAAGATAGTTTTCTGGCACACCTCCACCTACATAGGTCAGTCTATGCAAGCTTCGCTTGAAAATGAACGTTCTCGGCGAGGCTCAGTTGACTAGGTGTTTATTTTATCCTCCGCACAGCAAGTTGGCTAGACCTCAGGCCATCACACTTGAACGCTGCAGAACAAGTACTATTAAATCTATCTTTCCTCAGCATCGTCTCATCCGAGGCTTTTGCGTCTACTTGCCTTGATTGCAGTGAGGTTAGTAACTTTGAACACATACTCTAGCAGTGTCCCTCGTTACGGGGCCCAAGTCGGCTCACAGAACAGAATTGGGACTCTGCCTTACGAAGTTCCGAGTTACTTCCACAACTACAGGCTGTCTAGAGAGCCCGCGATGAGATTAGGTTAGGTTAGGCCACCCACGTTGGAGTGGCCCGCGGCATTGCTATGAAGGAGTAGCGTTTCTCAGGATATGTGCATTAGGAGTCTGTCATTCTGTCTGTCTGTCTGTCTGTCTGTCTGTCTGTCTGTCTGTCTGTCTGTCTGTCTGTCTGTCTGTCTGTCTGTCTGTCTGTCTGTCTGTCTGTCTGTCTGTCTGTCTGTCTGTCTGTCTGTCTGTCTGTCTGTCGGTCCGTGCGTCCGTCCGTCTCGGTGAGGCCGAATTCGAACACGCGTGACTACGTTTCGAAGGCAAGCGTCATACACACTCAGCTATCCAGGCACGCTATCAGAAGAAAGTATTTAAGGGAACCGTATAAACGCGCTGCTGTGAGCTACAAAACCAGAAAAGAGAGAAATAAAAAGAGACAACAAAATGAAGGAGCAGCAGGGCTTCTCGAACATCGAAAACACCAACAGATATTCCAGAGACCAGAGACCCGCGGGGCTCCTCATCTCGAACTTGCCTGTCTGAAAAAGTAAATTAGTTGCAAATAGGGGTAACATAGGAATGACTCGCGATTATTCTAGCCGTTCTAAGAACCCCAAGATGTCTTTCCGGGACCCCCGGTGTTCCGCGGAACCGAGTTTGACGGCCCATCAAGTTTAGAAAACGATACAAATGAACAGAAAGAGAGCAAACATAGCATGACTTTATACTGTATAGTATAAGAAGAGGGTGGAAAAAGGAAATGAACATGAGGAGGAGAGGGCAGAGAAGAAAAACCTTTCTGAAAACAGTTCAGTAGCTAAGCGACAAGATCACCTTAGACAGTTTATTGAACTTTCATTTTTTGTGTAAACATTTAAATTTGCGTGATTACTAGTGTTTTTACAAACTCTGCGTGGTGTAGACACATTTTCATGTAGTGTGGACACATTTCTGTGTGGTGTGGACACTCAGTATTGACAAATGTGGACTAATTACGTAAGCGTTGTGCTATGCACCTTTGTATAGCCTTGTGTTTGCAACAAAATATGCGATGTCGACTTGTGTGCCAGCGCCACGCATTGGCACTAACCTCTTTTTATATGCATTAATTTAAAAAGAAAAAGCGCGAATTAACTGATTTATGGGTAAATGACATTATTTTGCATTTTAACATGCTAGGAGTCATTGGCCATGTTTTACAACAGTTGTCAATGCGATTCAAGACACTTTTGAGAGATAGGTGATCATCAACACTGTTTGTGCAACGATAAACAGTGCAGTCATTGGCAAATATACGTATACAACATCATATGCTATTTATCAGGTCAATAACGTAAATTACGAATAGCAAGAGGTCACAAACGCTACCAAGCGGAACCCCTGATGTCACGTCGGAGAGAGGAGAGAGTAGTTATTAACAACGGTGAACTGCTGGCAGCTAGAAAGAAAGGTACGGACCCATGACAAAGTTAGCGAATCCAATTTAAGCGCAGAAAGTTATTGTATTAGTCGGCAATGCGCTACGGAATGGAATACTCCAGTACAAAGTCTAGGAAGATGCAACCTGTTTGTAAATTATTATTGATGTTTTACTGGAGGTCGGTAATGTACTTACATAACTGTGACTAACAGAAGCCTTTGCTGACTCCATGTTGATTTGGAAGAAAGAAATGATTATATTCTAGGTGATTGCAGATGTGCCATTTGATAATGCGTTCAAATATCTCGCAGCAAATGCATGTTAGTGAGATGGGGCGATGAGTTTCGTGCGAATGTTTATACTTTTGAAAAGGGATACTGACTTTCATATTTTTTACTCAGTGGGGAGTTCACTTGTTGTTAACGACTGTTTATAGACCAGAAGAAGGCTTACGCCGGAATCTTAAACGGTATAATCAGAGAATACTCACGGCATACAAAAATTTTAGACACTTCGTAGAGGCCTGCTAGCTATTAAATGATTTACGCAGCTCAATATCAAACACACACACACACACACACACACACGCACACGCACACGCACACGCACACACACACACGCGCGCGCGCGATACAAACAAATCTTGCTAATTGTATACGCAAGGTTGCTGCTATTTAAAAAAAAGAAGGAAAATTACAGGGCCTTTTTTGCTAAAGGTCACCCAGCGCAAACGCGATTACTATGCTTGATGTGCATGTCACGAGGTGTATACTGATAGCACGTAAATGAATTATATTAGTGAAATAATTAATTTATTTATCACTCAGTGACAGCGTAGAACGCAAGCTAATGCTCGGCTGCTGTCGGAATCTATTAGCTTCATGAAGTAAGCGCGTATACCTGCCTAGGAGGCAGATTAGCTTGTTGACTCACAGAGCTGTTACACGCATTTTCGCACGTTAGGCTGGCTGCGTGTTTGTGAGTGCTGCTTTAACGGTATAGAATTATTTACTTTCCTAGTGGTTCCACGTGCTTCATAGCAAGCACCTTCGTCCTCACTTGTGAACTGACAAATCAACTTCGCATAGGTAAATTTCAAGAGCCATATTTAGTAAAGTTCTTTTGACCGCAAAGATATTCGGATTCGATCGAAAGTGATTAAGTGACTGCTTTGCCAATGAGCAATCACGGCTGTTCATGACTTGAGGAGTGATTTTCTCATTACAAACTTCATGCGCACGCACACACACAGCGCGCGCACGCACACGTGCATGAGAACTTTTAAACACCTGCACATATAGAAAGAAAGTGGCGCGCCAGAAAGCGGTATATCTGAAAAGGTGCTCGAATGTACGCATACACATAAGCACGCTTTCCTCTTTATAAGTGATGACTGCTCATTACAAATAATGGCTTTTCTTGGAGGCAACTTGTACAGCCCTACCAGCAGCTCTGAGCCTGCTCATTAAGCCTATACTGTGCTCGTGTTCTCCCTTTTCTTCTTTTAGTGAAGTTAGAAACACAAATAGAAAAGTCGCCATTTCTTGCTCCCGGGGAATTTTTAAGCTGCTGTCTGCTTGATCAGCTATAAATATTTCAAAGACGGTGTTCTGAAAAGTTTTGCTGGGACTGTATATCGGTGGAGTGCATAATAAGACGCGCAGGTTAGCGCCTTGTGAGCATGATTTATCTACTCTCTCTCTCTTTCTCCATCTTTAAAACTCTCTCACCCTTTCGCCCAGTGTGACGTAGCATAGCGGACCTTCTAGACTGATTAACATCCCCGCCTTTTCTTCATTTTCTGTTCTTGCCTTCCTACCTTTGAACCGCTAACGCTGGGCTGTCCTCCGATCAGTCCCCGTATCAGTACCGCGGCGAACACTGAGAAGCATAAACGACGTCCTCTCTCTTTTTTTTTGTTCAGCCTTAATAACCAATCAATAGTGTCAGGTACAAGCCGCGTAGCCTCTTATACGAACAAGAAACTTTATTACCTACTACTGGGTGTTTCCATGTAAGATCGAACAAAGCATGGCTGGTCGACCACTTATATTTTTTTCAAAATTTTGTAGATTGTTGCCTGATCAGTGGAAAGAAGATATCCGCAATCGGTTTTGGTGTAAATTTTTTTCGAAGAACAGTAAATCAATAATGAGGAGTGCCACGCTTACTTGCTCTACCGTTGTTTTTTTTTTTGCGATGAATTACACAAAATACATTAAAGCTATGTATCTCACATTTGTTTATATAAATGCAGGCATACTGGCGCTTACGATAAATCATATTTCGATTTTCTCCATAAAGTAGATTTGTTTATAATATTCTCAAATTTGATCTAAAAACTGTTTTTGCATATTTTGCTGGTCTTTATTTTGAAGAGGACTTGTGACAGAGCGGCCCAAATTCCGCATTACTTTCTCGGCATTGTCCGGCACATTATGCTCCCCACATATTCTCTCAACTCTTCTGAAGATACCTTCCGAGTAGGGGTAGTAGCGGGCACTGTGGAAAACCTAGACCTTCTCAAGAACTTAAAGAACAAAAAAATACATCCAGAGTAATCCCGAGTGCGCTGGCCATTTTGTTCGTACTTTGCTTTATTGTCATCATTATCTAGACAAGCGTCGTGCTTTCAAGGTGGCATCGGAAAGACCAAGAGAGTACAATGTCTGGTCTTCGGGGAGTTAGGCAGCCAGATGAGGAGAGGGAAAAGAGAGAGTGATTCGAGAAGAAGAATAAAGGACACTATTTCCTGCCTCCCGTCATGACGGCGTCGCTCAGCGCCTTTAGGCATGGGAAAAGGGGAAAAATGCTGATAGAGAGATAATAGAAAAAAGTGGTGCGTAGATAACAAGAGAAGTGGAAAGGTGCCCACGTTTACCGGCCTTCTTAGAACGTAAGTCCGCACAAAAGGTTAGTTTCTCAAGCCCTTCGCAGCTATCCCTACTCGGGAACCCGCACATACATTGCTGTCGCATAACGTTAGCAACCGAAGCACCGCCAACATGCTGTATGCAGCACTCGACAAGACGAGATCTGAAAGGAACCATAAAGACTTTTTTAAATCAACATCTCGGTCTTTTTAATGTCACCTGAAGCCTCTCAAACCAGTCAATGAAGTTGCGTTGTGTACGTGTATACACACTTCGTTATACACTCCGCTATATTGATGGTATACGGGCTTTTAAATACACTAAAAAAAACGAGATTGATAGTCGCGGAAGCAACGTATCTTGCTTGTGGCATTTTCAGTCGACAAGATGAGCTGTACAGCGCAGACGGACACGTTTCGCAAGCTGAAGTAATCATGACAGACACCGTTATATCATCCCGTTCTTGGTAAACAAGTGAGAAGAAAAAGGGAAGCCAACAGGGTCCTACTCGCTCTGGCAATCTGAACATGTTGTCAACACGTAGAGCAGAATCAATCGGAAAGCAGCCATTGCCGTTGGCCGGGAGTGACCGGAACGACGGGGGTCTTGATCAGAAGGGAAAAGCTAAGGTAAACCAGTGGCATCCAATTCGAGACAGCCCAGCCTCTTATTATTTTTCTTTGTGTGACAGGAACCTTCTTAAGTCCGCGCCTTGTTATCGAACTTACAAGATGAAGAAGAAATGGCGTGTCTACACACATGCGACAAGGACTTCAGCGAAACCAAGGTAATGCACTTACTTGCACTTACTTCATTACGTGTTGGTTCTTACGTTTATGTGGACCTGTGGCGCTCCCCTAAGTTCGAGTTTCGCGAGCCATGAGTTCTCCATATATTTGTGGAAATGTTATTATTATTATTATTATTATTATTATTATTATTATTATTATTATTATTATTATTATTATTATTATTATTATTATTATTATTATTATTATTATTATTATTATTATTATTTGAAACCCCAGGTGGTCAAAATTTTCCGGAGGTCTAGGCTAAGGCGTCTCCCATAATCATATGCTGGTTTCAAAACTTTAAACACCAACAATTAATTAATTATTTGTTATTACCACTACTATAAAGATAGCCATAATAATTCGTACACTTCATGCACGCGATTGCCGACGCCGTTGCCGTAAGCGCGAGCTTTCGTGAAACTTTCAAAAGTTCGCAGTATTATGCCGTGCGCAAAGTGCTATGTGAGAGTGAAAGTCTATGTGAGAGTCAAAGTCTATGTGTGAGTCAAAGTGCTATGTGAGAGGGAAGCCAAAGAACGCAACTCGAGCAGAGAAAAAACGCGCCAGCCGTCTTCTGTCATGCGGAAAGCCCATGGCGTACTCCGGAGGGTAAGCTGCGTGGCTCAGTCAGAAAGTGCGCATACGTTGAGCGACTGTGGGCATGGCCGCGCGAGCCCTCCTCATTCGCAATTAAAACTACGCGATGAGAACCTATAGCGTGTACAAAGGTACGAGCATACAGCTCATACCTTTGTACCTGACGCGTTCTCAGCGCTCAGTTTGCGTCGAAACAACAGACAGCACGAAGGTCGCTTTGTTGCAGCCGCGTCTCCTACGCCAAAGTTTCGACAACATGCGTCTCGTCGCGTACCAAATAAATTATAATCTAGACTAGCTTCGTACATGATTAGTACGTTTTTCTCAATATAGTGCCATTTATGTATCCCTTAAAGATGGCTGCGTATACTGCGTTGACCGTTTTTATGTTAAGGTGGATATTCAATTTATAACGTTTACTAAACTCATTCAATATCATTAACAAGTGCTAGCAGCTGCTTCTGTTTAATGGGGAAGATGATGTACGACGTTTGCTTTGCATAACGCCGTTTCTCAATTTCTACATCTCGATGCTTGATAGCCAACCCCTCCCCCCTCTGCCCTGAGCATGCGTGCAATTCGTTAGAATAGTACGAGAAAAAAACTGCAAAAAGCTAAATTTTTGATCCCTAGGCGGCCAATCAATAGTTAACAAAACAACTATGTAGATATTGTTTCTGGAAAAAATTTTAAAAAAGTCGGCACCTGGACAGCAAAAAAGAGCGTGAAACGCAGAGTGCTGCTGAAGTATTCAGACTACATCGTGCCAGTATTTGTGAACTCCACGCAGTTTGGTTTTGGGAAGGTCAAGAGAGCTGTGAATATGTCTAGTTCAAGTTTCAAAGTTGGCGTATGCCTCTTTTGAACTCGTCATGATTGACACCATCATCCCAATTTACGCATTTCTCGTTAATGACGAAGAATGCCATCTCTTAGTCAGACTATACGCGTTCTAAAAACATTCCATTCAAGGGGAAAAAAAGAAAAGCGAAATTATTCATAGCTGTTGCGGCCTTTTCAAGGTCTCGAAGTTTCGGTGTAGCCTACTTATCCGGCGGAATGCGTAGGACAACGCCGTAAGTATAGCGCACATCGAGGGAGATTACGGAGCTCGTATTAATCTCGGACCGCCCACGTAGCGGACGCTTGGCTCGATAGATTATGTCTGCCGCAGAAGCGAGCAACTTCGGCGTATACCCTCCTCTTCGAAGTATACGGGCCCAACTTAAGTTATCTATGGTAGTCCACGCGCTGCGCTGGCGTAAACATCAGGGGACGACGAAAAGAGGCTTTCTAGCTCCTAGAGGGCACGAGATGTGACCGCTAGTAGACCGTGCATGGTTCCACCCTCCCAACCCCCTAGTGTACGCAGGGAAGACTTGCGTGCGTTCGAGAGTAAACACAGAAAAACCTGATTGGTCGCCGTAGTGTACAAACACTGGACGTCGCCGTTAAGTGGGTTCGGAACTCTCTGGAAGTGTGCCTTTTTTGTTCGTTTTGTTTTTTGCTGTAACCGCTTCTCAGTGAACACTGTGCGTTGCCTCGAAATATAGGCTTCGTGAACAAACGCTTCACAAAGAGGAAGGCTTGCTTTATGTCGGAGTATCGAAACGCCGGCCACTTCCAGTATATAGTGCAGCGCAGTCTATGGCAGACGAGGGCAAGACAAACTCGGGGCGTACAAGGAATACATTCTCACTAGTAAATCTCTCTAAACTGAAAGTGGCGTCATCGTAGCACTTCCGGCGCGCCTAACACCAATAACAAAGAAGTAAAAGAGAGACATATTGCTTGCAACGTAGATCGATAAGAAAGCTTTCAGAGAGACGTCCACTTCCCTGCATTACTTCGCATGCGGCTCAGAGATGCGTACGCAAGTGCTGTGTTTATGATAGAATATATATGTCAAACAAAGAAGGTTTCACCTGCATAGGTATCGCATGGTACTTTTATCCATTGATTCTTCAATTACCAACGACAAGTGAAGGTGGCAAGATTTTTAGCGCTTAAACCAAGCCCTGTATACAGTTGTCGAACTTCGGATTTTAGGCGGGCAATATCCGCACTTCGACGCACTCGCTTGGAATGGAATGAAACCCGTATTCATCAGAAAATGTTTACAGTAGAAATATTCTTGATAGGAGCTTCCAGCCAATCATGAGGTTTTGTGTGCTAGTCACGAAAGCGACCAACCAGTGGAAAAAAACACTTAACAAGAAAAACGACTCTGAATACAAACGATTCTGTAGCACTGGAAATACAGGTTGTGTAAAACAACAGCTAATGCGCTCTTTGGCGTTATGACATAAAAAGACGTGTTCCATCGCATGTTCCTATGTAATATAGGGACATATTAAAAAGGGGACATTTAGGACATGCGCTCCAGCGTTATGGTGACACGTATAAATGAATGAATGAATGAATGAATGAATGAATGAATCAATCAATCAATCAATCAATAAATAAATCAATGAATGAACGAAATAATGAATTGTATTTAAACTTTGGCAGTTTTCTCTGGGCGAGGTGGGGGAAGAGGGGATTAACCTCTGTCCCTTCCCACTCTCCGTCGATTATGATGGCGGTGCCTCAGGTGACCACTCGAAGTCCTTGAACCCGGGCGGCATCTTCAGCTTACGCGAAAAAAAATCAACTAGCCCGAAAATTTATATGCCTATTTTTTTAAATTTGGATAGCAATAACAGCGCAAAGTAACCGGACACAATAAGAATACGGATATATACACATAGCACTACACTTCCAACAAATGGTTTACTTGTTGGCAGCATGCGGCTATGATGCCCTTCTATGCTCACAGCTGCAACTAACACGTGTGAGAGCACAAGCCATTCTTCGTCGAATTTCTTTTTTGAGCCAATAATTAAGAAAGTGAACCTTATTGCACAAAGAAAAACACAATTCATTTATCGTACCTCCCCGCTCATGCCCACGTACTGTAACTCCTTTCTTGCGAGCGGGATCGGCGGAATGCTGACACATGTACTGCCAGCCCTATATCTATCTATTCAGCTTCTGTAATTAAGCGTCTCACTTTACCCCCACTCCAACGTAAGACGGCGGTACCTTGAAAGCATGATTTAAATTTGCATGTCTTGCAATGCAGGGACAGGAATCGTTCTGGTGCTGTCTTGTTCACTTCGTTGCTGCGCTCACGCAGTATGTCGTTAATATGAACACTTGCTCGTCTGCCCCATATGTAACTCTTTCCACAACTTCACAGAATCTGCAACTGAAAGGTGCAATCAATGACTATTGTTCTTTATTGTGCTACATGATTCACTTGTGTGATTTCTTGCTAAGAAAGGCTGACGAAGAATTGCATGTGCCCATGTTAGGTGCAGCTGTGCGCAAAAAAAAACTGTACATGAACCACGTGGTGCCCAGAAATAAACCATTTGTTGGAAGTCTAGCTTTGCGTATATATGTGGCTTCGAGTTGATCTTGCTTCTCGTTATACCTTGCACTACCATCGTTTTTCAATATGGCGTACAACAAGCCCATCTTGCAACATTATTCTACTCCTTAATTTCACCTCTGTGCCTGTGGCCGTAGGAGAAAGAAATACAGAAGGGATTTATTCATTATAGAGTGTCACAATTTATGCACAAAGAAGGATCAAGTCCGCTTTACGCTAGTAGTGCCAAGCATGAATAAACTGGGAATATTTGTTTGCTTGTGTAATGGGGAATTCGCAAGGCACTAACTAGTGGGACCATCTCTCTCGGAGTGCGAAGCGCGAGTGTGTGCACAAGCTGTAGACGCTGGACTGCTCGAGCATTTCTGTCCGTACCGGCTGCCTGCCTACTACCTGGCGTCGCTATTAAACTCCCTTGCAAAGTGGTGGAAGTGTGCTGGGTACGCAAGCCTGGAACTTCGAAGCCGGAAGCTGCCCACTGCATCAGCAATGCCTGATCAGACGACCGAGCAAGGCACCCCTCTGCAGAGCACGGCCCAATATCAACTGGTCATCGTACCTACCACCCTGCGCCAACGGGATCCCCCCTTCTTCAGCGGCACCGAGGACCAAGATGTGGAAGACTGGTTGCAGCTGTTTGAAAAGGTGAGCGCCGCCAACAAGTGGGACGACCCCTCGAAATTGGAGTACGTCCCATTTTATCTTAAAGACGTCGCCAGCCTGTGGTTCACAAACCACCGTACGGAATTTACCACTTGGGCCGCTTTCAAGACCACCCTTGCAGCTGTGTTAGATCGCCCCGCAGTGCGCAAGCTGCGTGCTGAACAGCGCCTACGCGGACGAGCGCAAAGGCAGGGCGAAAACTTCACTAGCTACATTGAAGATGTTATCGATTTATGCCGGCGCTTTAACCCTGAGATGACCGAGCAAGACAAGATCAGGCATATCTTGAAAGGAATAGACGATGATGCTTTCAAATGTTGCTGGCAAAGGGCCCAAGTAGCGTATCCGAACTTGTGACCTTGTGCCAGAACTTTGAAGAGATTCGCAAGCAACGTGCATTAGTTCGGAGGTCAACGACAGCAGACGACTCTCTCGCTTCCCTGGCCGTCAGTGGTGACAGCACCCTGCTGGAGCAGATAAAAGTATATGTACGTGAAGAGGTCGCACGACAGCTTCCGTGTCTCTCGTATCTGCCGACCACCGAAACATCGACGAACCGTCTAACGCCGACAATCAGACAGGCTATTCAGGAGCAGGTCTCCGAGGCGTAGCCATTACCTACGCCTGCCTCTCCATTAACACCTGTTGCCGCGCCACTGACTTATGCGGCCGTCGCGGCAATGCCTCCGCCTCGTCTGCCATTGTATACACCACAACCTGTGCGACCTTCCACCGCGCCGTTTCCAGCTACACAGCAGCACGCTGGAAATCCTTGGCGCACTGCTGACAACCGGCCGATATGCTACTTTTGCGGGATTCCAGGTCATGTTGCGCGTCTATGTCGTCGGCGCTTCGCAGCTAATACACCAAGATACCCTGACTACTCGTTTCGGCCTCCATGCCACGCGCCTCACGTGCCACCTGAAGTTCACGAACGCGATGCGCAGCTGCTTCCGGCACCCGAACCTCCGCTTCTCGACGTTCTACTTCCCGCTCGCCTTCCCCTTCACCAAGTCGTCGTTCCGTGTCGCCTGTGCGTCGACAGCCCACCTCCATTGAGACGGAAAACTAACTGCCGCAGCTCCGGAGGCACGAGCTGCGTAATCGTCTAATCGTTTAAGTCCTCGCCTGTCTCCCGCCAATCTTATCGATGTAATCGTCGAAGGTGTACGAACACTTGAACTCATCGATACCGGTGCCGCGATATCTGTGATTAGTCAAAGACTCTGCCGCTCTCTTCGTAAAGTGACGATGCTTTCTCCCGTAGTTTCTTTGAGCACTGCGAGCGCCCAACAAATTTAGCCCATCGCGGCATGTACGGCAAAAGTGGTTATTCGAGACGTGTTGTACATCATTGAATTTCACGTGTTGGCTTCATGTTCCCACGATGTCATCCTAGGATGGGATTTCCTATCACGTCATCACGCCATCGTGGACTGCGCTCGGGCCGAAGTGGAGCTGTTACCGTTTCGTGATGCGCCTTCTGTTGATGCGGCCGTATCTAGTGTGGCTAACCTTGTCGTCGCGACGGACATAGACCTTCCTCCTTTCAGTGCCCAGTTTGTCCCTGCCTGCTGCACTTCACTTTCTGACGCTACCGTCCTATTCACGCCATCTCACATCTTCGGTAGCCGCCATCACACATGGCTGCCATTCGCCGTTTTTGCGCTTTGTCAAGACACTACGGGAATATTTATTTCCAGTCCGAACTCGTGCCCCCTCAGTTTGCGCCGCAACGAGACGCTCGGCCACAATCAGCTTATCGATGAAGGTACTATTGTGCCTGCCGATTTCTTCGACACTAAGCCGAATATGGAGCTGAACGCGTTGGTTCCTCACTTTGCCTCGAACAGTGTGTCGTCCGATGCATTTCATCGTTCTATTGACTGCCATCTAGCCCCGGCTCAACGAGAGCAGCTTGTTACCCTGTTGCACGAATTCAGGCGTTCGTTCGACTTTCCCCGAGCGGTTCTAGGAAGAACGAACGCCTTTGTGCACACAATTGACACAGGAAAGAGTACTCCTTTGCGCCAGCGCCCCTATCGTGTGTCTCCGGCGGAGCATCACGTAATTGCAGAACAAGTAGACGACATGCTACAGCGTGGAGTCATCAAGCCTTCTTGTAGTCCCTGGTCTTCACCAGTTGTACTCGTCAAAAAAAAGAATAGTTCGATCCGGTTCTGCGTAGATTACAGGCGCCTAAACAACATTACGAGGAAAGATGTTTACCCTCTTCCCCGCATAGACGACGCTCTCGATTGTCTCCAAGGTGCAGAATTCTTTTCCTCGCTTGACCTTCGCTCAGGTTATTGGCAGGTCCCAATGGCCGAGTCTCATCGTCCAAAAACGGCGTTCCTCACACCTGATGGTCTCTATGAATTCACCGTAATGCCATTCGGACTCAGCAATGCGCCCGCCACATTCGAGCGAATGATGGATAGCATTTTACGCGGTCTCAAATGGAACATCTGCTTGTGCTATCTTGATGACGTTGTGGTCTTTTCACCCGATTTCACTTCGCATCTCACTCGTCTGCGTAAAATTCTACAGTGCCTTACAAACGCCGGGCTTCAGCTTAACCTGAAGAAATGTCACTTCGGGGCTAAACAACTCACCATACTTGGTCATGTCGTCTCGAAAGCCGGCATCCTTCCCGACCCTGACAAGCTTCGTGCTGTTGCCGAATTTCCTAAGCCTATTACAGTTAAAGAACTACGGAGCTTTGTGGGCCTGTGCTCCTAATTTCGTCGGTTTGTCCGGAACTTTGCTTCCATCATCGCTCCGCTCACGAAACTCCTTGCTGGCCCTGCAGATCTTTCGAATCGGACAGAAGCCTGTGACGAATCCTTCACAACACTACGCCAACTCCTTACCTCACCGCCCGTACTGCGTCATTACGACCCTACTGCGCCGACCGAAGTACACACGGATGCAAGTGGCGTCGGCCTTGGTGCAGTACTCGCGCAACGCAAACCAGGTTTTACGGAGTATTTGGTCGCCTATGCCAGCCGCGCCCTCACTAAGGCAGAAGCCAACTATTTTGTTACTGAAAAAGAGTGCCTGGCGATTGTGTGGGCGTTAAACAAGTATCGCCCCTATTTGTACGGCCAAACTTTTGACGTGGTAACAGACCATCACGCACTTGGTTGGTTGGCTTCACTGAAAGATCCTTCTGGTCGCCTCGGACGTTGGGCACTACGCCTCCAGGAATTCGACATACGCGTCGTCTACCGATCGGGGCGAAAGCACTCTGACGCAGATGCACTTTCACGATCACCCGTAAAATCTGATGATACGGAAATATCAGCCCTTGACCTTCCCCTCTCTGCCGTCAGCGTCACAGACATGTCATCCGAACAGCGAAAAGACCCTTGGATTGTCTCGCTCTTGAATATGCTTTCTGACACATCAACTTCCGGTTACCCGCGGGCTCTTCGCCGCCAAGCAACGCATTTCGCCAAACGAGATGGCCTGTTATACCGTCGCAACTATCAAGTGGTGGGTCGTAAATGGCTGCTAGTCATACCCAGCAATATGCGCTCTGATATCTGCGAATATTTTCATGCTGAGCCACAACACGCACGCGCCGGTGCGCTAAAGACGTATGAACGGATCCGCCAACGTTACTACTGGCGGGGTATGTACACGTTTGTACGCAAACACATTCGCTCATGTTCCCTGTGTCAGCAGCGCAAGACATTCCCTCATTCACCCGGTCAACTGCAGCCTTTACCATGTCCTGCACGCCCATTTGACCGTGTTGAGATTGACTTATACGGCCCGCTACCGTGCTCTGTTGGTGGTAGTCGATGGGTGATTGTGGCTGCCGACCATCTGAAAAGGTACGCCGAAACGGCAGCGCTACCTTCGGCTGGTGCTCGTGACGTTGCAACCTTCATCTTGCATCGGTTTGTTCTTCGTCATGGTGCACCACGGGAGCTCCTGAGTGACAGGGGCCGTGTATACTTGTCCGCAGTTCTGCAGCAGCTCTTACATTCATGCCGCACGGTACACCGCACATCAACAGCCTACCACCCTCAGACGAACGGCCTAACGGAACGTTTCAATAGAACCCTCGGAGGCATGCTCGCTATGTATATTGATTTGGACCACTCCAATTGGGACGTTGTCCTTCCTTTCGTGACGTATGCCTACAATACGGCGATTCAAACAACAACGGGCTTTTCTCCATTTTTTTCTTTTATATGGTAGTGACCCATGCAGCACACTCGACACAATTCTGCCATACAATCCTGATGCCTCCGAGTTCCGCCCAGTTTCTGAAATGTCAGAACATGCCGAAGAGTGTCGTCAGCTTGCACGGTCCTTCACAGCCGATAATCAAGCCCTCCAAAAAGATCGCCACGACCGTGATCTTGTTCAGGACACATTCCCTGTCAGTTCTCTCGTGTGGCTACGACTGCCTTTCCACTCACCTGGACTGACTCCCAAGTTTGCACCGAAGTATACGGGCCCTTACCGCGTCATACAGCATCCTTCTTCTGTCACCTATGTGATTGAACCGCTCAAGCCATCCACGGACAAGCGCCGCCTTGGTCGTGAGACGGTCCATGTCAGTCGCCTCAAGCCCTGCTACGACCCTCCTGTTCTCTCGTCACCTTGAGTCGCCAGGATGGCTCGTCCCGGCTGCGGCGGCTGCATTTCCGATGGAGGCGGAAATGTTGTAGGCCCGTGTGCTCAGATTTGGGTGCACGTTAAAGAACCCCAGGTGGTCTAAATTTCCGGAGCCCTCCACTACGGCGTCTCTCATAATCATAGAGTGGTTTTGGGACGTTAAACCCCACATATCAATCAAGGATGGCTCGTCTTCGCCGCCGGGGTATTGTAGTGGGGAATTCGCAAGGCACTGACTAGTGGGACCATCTCTCTCGGAGTGCGAAGCGCGAGTGTGTGCATGAGCTGTAGACGCTGGACTGCTCGAGCATTTCTGTCCGTACTGGCTGCCTGTCTACTAACTGGCGTCGCTATTAAACTCCCTTGCAGCTTGTATTTATTTTTTATTGTATTTCTACATCTGTGTCTTTATTTTGCTCTCTTCTATCTACTGGTCAGGGGCTAAGCTCCATAGGGTGTGCGTCGTTCCCACCTCCATTTGTACATAGTTTGTTTGTAGCCACCTCTAGTTCTTGAATTGCTCACTAGATGGCGTAGTGTGTATATTTATTTATTTATTTATTTATTTATTTATTTATTGAAAATACCTTACAGGCCAGAAGGCATTGAGTAAGGGGGTCCTTGGAAACAATATCACTACATGGCATTAGTAGTTTTCATATAGTTGACGATTAAAGAGGATAGGTGGCGTTGTTATAATAAGAAATTCATAGCATATCCACGGAGTGAGTAATGAGGGGTTCAAAGCGTTCATCCACCAATCCGTCCGTCCGCTTGATGCGTGCTCTAGTGTGATAAGAGTGGACAGACGGATGGACAGACAGACGGATGGACGGACGGACGGGCAGACGTTTCGCCCCACTCACCATCATTCACTTCGTGGATATGCTGTGAATTGTTTCTATGTCTGCTTTGTGTCTATTTTTATTCCCATTTCATATTTTCACTCAACGTATTTACATCCACATCTGGCTGTTTTTATTACTCTTTATTTTTCTCCTTTTGTTTCCTCTCTTTCTTAATTTCTAACTTTCTCGTTCTTTCAATCTCTCTCTCCGTCTTTGAATTTCTCTCTGGTTCCTTGAATCTCTCTTTTTGCCTTCATTTCTCTTTCTTTCTCTTTTTTCCTTAACCCTGTTTTCTCCATTTCTTTCTTTCTAAGCAATGTTTTGCTCTCGGCCATCCTCCTATCCCTCCTCCTCACAATCACCTCCCTTTCCCACTCCTTCGTAAAGTACACTATACAAGGCTCTGGCCAGCGTAGCTCCCGCCGACTGGTTCGCCCTCCGCGGTCTCCTGACGCTGTGCAGCTCTCGCATTGTGGTGCCCCGCCCTTGGACTGCTTCGACCGGATCCCCACTTTCCTATCTCCTATTTTCCGTCGCTTGCCTCTCTACTTCTTCATCTATTTTCTTCTATTCTTTTTATCCCTCTTTTCCCCGACCCCTATAAGGCACTACGCCGTGTCGCCTGAAGGCAGACAGGAATTAGATGTCTCATTCCTCTTCCTTACAACCATTACCACCACCACAAGGCTCTGTTACGCTCTGCTAGCGAGCGTGCGTGGACAGCTGGGTGGTTATGAGCCTCGCCTTCAGATCGTGGGTAAGCAGGTTCGAATCCCGCTTCGTCAAGAAATTTTCCGCCAATGCCGTCTTTTTTCTCTCCTTCTCTTAATTTCTCTCCTTCTTTCCGTACAGTTCTCAGCAATCAGAATTACACCATCCCGCGATGGACAAATCGGCGCTCGTGTTCTGGGAGCGACGCAGCGAACGAAGCCATCGCGTGCCGGCCCATAATGATGAGAGTTCTCTGTTCTCGAACTACAATGGACCACTGGTATAAGCAGCTTCGTCGTTAAGAGGTGCAAATATTCAACGAAACAACGCTCTGCCTTATTCTTTATTTCACGCAAGCATATAGCCACCATGCGTGGAGTTCCGGTAATGAATTCTGTACGGGACACTTTCTCTTCGACGTAATGACCCCAGCCCGGCTCTGCGCTTGTCCGATTCGCACTGGACTGTTAAAAGAGTGTGAGCCGCCACCAGGGGATACCAGAAAGAAACCGAGCACCACGCTGACGCAAGTGTGGCGCTACATCAAATGCGCTGTGTCATGCACGGTGAAGGCTCGCAAGCCGATAATCTCTTAACGACCAGCTAGCGTGCGCGAAAAGAAGGAACACGCACTCAGGTAACGCACGCATGGACGGCTGTTCTAATGGAAAACATTTTTGATTGCAACGAATTCACACTACGTGGCATGAGCGAAAGCGGATTATGGAGCTCCAATTTCAGGCGTGGCGATTATTGTGTAAACAGATCGATGAAAGCGGAAGCGCGTGGCAGAAGCGTAAAGGACATTTTTCCGATGCAGTAAACACCGAGAACTGTTCATTTCGCGAAATAAACGGGAGAAATGAGATGGAATTGTCGGACGAGCGCTTCATCCAAAAGAATAGCCCGTGACCGAAAGTGCCAAGTTTTCAAGTGCGTCTGCGCCCGAAGGCATGGGGTAGAAAGGCACGCGCAATTTCGTTTGAAGCAGAATGAGTGATACGGGCTTTACTAATAACTCGAGCTAATGGTGCCCGCTTGTTCTTATCCTTTCACTTCTTTTAGCCAGAAAGGTACAACTTGGGCGCTTCATTATTGAAACCATTCGCCGCTTTGGCCTGCATGCCTTACACATTGTAAACCACCTCGAACTCTTAAAATGCTATTAGGCAATCAATACACGCTTTTTATGTTAACAAGCTAGAACTTGCGGAAACGTGGGTGGAATGTTGTTTTTACTCCCCAAATAGATTTCGGTTCGTTTAAGGGTTAATGTTTTACCTAAACACTCTTCATGAGCCAAGAGTGTTATGGGTCATAGAAACACCTGGTGACCGTATGACAGCACGCCAGATGATTTCGACTGCCTGATAAGAACTCCTCAGATATTAGGAAAGTTTGTATTAAAAAAACTGTATCTTTGAGGGCTATCTAGAAGCTTGTCGGATATTAAGAAAGCTTATTTAAAAATCCTGTATCTTTGAGGGCTATCTGCAAGCATGCTACGTATTTACACCTATACTGGGAACGCGTCATGTTCAATTATAGGGAACAGGAGTACTCCCAACGGCGCTGAACTGAACTTCGAGATTCCATGAATATACGTATACCAGATGGTTGGCGTGAAGCTGTGTTGTCCGAGCGCTCCGTTCGTGGAGCATTTTATTATATTTTTGGTTGTGTGCATGATTGCGCGCGTACATGCACCTGCTATTCTGACGTCATTGTATGCTCCTGGCTACACACGGTGACAACTTTTCTTGACAGCACCGTGGAAGCTACAAAACCGAAGCGCACGCCTACTACGACATTAAAAATTGGTTCTTAAGTTTTCCGATAGTTTTCTCATTTGCATTGCTTTAATAAATGATACCTTATTTATTGTGATACTAAAACAGTTGCGGGAAGTCCTAGGTAAAATAGACATAGTGTTCACTTTGCAAGAACGTCTTCTTTTTCTTTCCATTTCTTTGACAGTGCCTTTGAAGTAAACACGGCGTCCGTGACGTCACTAGGTCGGTGCGCGGTCGCAAATGGGCTGTTTCAGATTTCCAATAAAAATATACTCGTAATATGACGCTAGAATGTACACTGAAACATCGAAGTGTTTCTCCCATTCCGATTCATCGGGTACACGATTTTCTAGACGCGTTAATCACCCGAGCGAGCGACACCGAAATCAGCCGAAAGCTGCGGAACTATACTTGCGGAGCAACACAAAGGTGCGCAAGCTCCGCCTCCGTAGTTTTCACTCCAATGTGCAGATAAGTTGTCACCGAGTCGAGTAGGCTTTGTTTTGTTACGCTATTTGGAGGATAAAGGTACTTAGATGATTGACATGAGTGTTTGGGTTTGGATTGTGTAAGGTTGTTATATGTAAACATGGCAAGAACCCCTTAGGAATTTCAACAAGTTTACTATGTAGATCGCGAGAAGACGTATAGACTGAAACAGCGCAAATTTAACATGCCAATAAATAATTAATTAACCATCAATCAATCGATCAGCCATTTTATTTTTTTTAGAGGAGGAGTACAGTGCTAAAAGTTCGAGAGATTGACGAGGTCCCGACCACGTTACAAGTTTGAAAAGCAGTAGGGATGACAAAGAATCACGCATAAAGAATACAAATAAAGTTACACGTATAACATCGCATCAAATAATACAAAATTTATGAAAAAAAGTGCTCAAAAGAGATATAGAATAATTTAAATGTATAGTCATGAACATGAAAAAGCAACAATCATAAGAAGAATAGCCAAAATTTCGAGATATGTATTATAAAGAAAAAAAAATGTGCTGGGCTATATATAAGTGTTCAATGTGACAGTTTTGTTTAGACGAAGGGTGAAAATCTTCGCGATATAGGAAATTTGGTAAGAAATATAACCTAAAGGACAACGATTGCTCATCATAAACAGTAATAGAGAAAGCGGTCCACACAGTTCAAACTTCGCTGTGCCTGGCGATTCGAACACTTGGTCAGTTACGTCTAAAGTTTTAACTGCTTCACCAAACGCGAAAAATTACTGTCAGCGTTGGCGTCTTCTGTACGAGTGATGTAAAATAACATCGTGGGATAACGTCATATATAATCGCAATTTGTGACATCACAATGACGTCGCACGACATGACACCACAATATGATGTCCCTGCTGTACCAACGCACCGACATCAGAGGCCGCAGCAGCGCCACCGCAGGCTAAAAGGAAAACCTACTTAAACGCGCGCGTTATCTGAATAAAGAGCTTTCCTTCATTGGCCTCGAGCGTGCGTCTGTGTAACTAGATAATCTGGCGACGAGGATGGGATGGATCTCTAGCACTGTTTGTATCTTACACCATGATCCCTAGCTATCTTTGGCAGCAGGCGTCTGTCCTGCGTCTCGCCTGCTACAGAGCGGCTCAAGATGTCAAAGTTTTGGGAATTTGACTCTTACGTCGAAGACGTTGACGAAGACTTCAATTCATATGTCGAGTGTTTCGAGCATTACTGAAAAGCTACGCAAATCGAAGACAGCAGCATGAAGAAGTCCGCGTTCATCACTGCCCTAGGGAAACGCCCGTACAAGACCCTGAAGCATTTGCTGTTGCCTGCTAAACCAAATGACAAGTCCTTGGAAGACCTCGTCAGCGTCTTGCAGGAACACTACGCACCGAGCAGCGTATTTGGAATTGATTATGGTGGGGGCTGCGCGGCTTAGCCGGAGAGAGATGGCAGAGCTGGGAGCATTGGTGAAAATTAGGTGCAGGTGTGCAGGTTTACTCCGTGTCTCTGCGTCACCAGCACTCGCGCGTCCCCAGCACGTCACCTCCAGAGGCGAACCAATAGCGCACGAGCAATCCTGACGCTGGCGCTGGCGTCCTCCTCGCACTCTTTCTTTTCTCTATTTCGTGTGATGCGGGACCAGCAATTCCGAATACGCCACCGGGTAGCCAAGTGATTGCTGACAGGTTCAAATTTAACCGCCGGCACCAGCTAGAGGGCGAGTCAGTTTCGGCGTTCGCCGTAGAACTGCGACACGTGGCAGTGAAGTCCGCGTTCAAAAACTTTATAGACGACACTCTACGCGACTGGTTCGTGGCGAAGCTAAGCAACCCGGCCATTCAAGCGACGCTGCCGAAAAAGAAAGAGCTGAACTTTGAAACAGCGTGCGACTTGGCAAAGGCTGCGGAACTCGATGAAAGAGAGTCGCAGGGATTCCAATCGCATGGGAAAATGCGCAAATGGACGAAGCCATCCACGCTGTCAGTAAAAAAAGGCCACCCACAGCGAAAACCTAAGGTGAGCGCACCGTAAGTTTTCGGTCAGGGTTAAAGTTGCCATAGATGCAGCGTTAAGCACCAAGAAAGTGACTGTTGAAAATAAAGAAGTGTTTACTGGCTTGGGGCGACGCGCGGCGGACCGCAAAGCTCGATGTCACTTGTGCAAGAACATATATCACTTACCGAAGGTGTGCATGAAGAAGCACGGCAAAGCTGTCAATACGCTCGAAGTGCAGAAGGAGACGGACCACGTACAGCTCTTTCAAAGTGAGTTAACCAAGCGAATACAGCAGCCCTATCTGGTGGAAGTAAAAATCGCTGGGCATCCGATGAGCATGCATATAGATACCGGCGCAGCAATATCTATTATTAATGAGCAGATATACGCTTGATTGCCACTGAAGCCAGCGTTGAAAAAGTGCCTTCACGAGCTGAAAAGTTATGGCGGCACGCCACTCGTAACGACAGATCAAGCACTCGTGCGTGTTGAGTATGAAGGTCAAAAGAAAGACGTACCGGTGGTTGTCGTTTCGAGAACTCAACCATGCCTGCTAGGGCGCGACTGGCTTGCTCAGCTTGAGCTGAACTGGGGTCACGTTTACAACGTGGAAGCAGAGAGAGAGAGAGAGAGAGAGAGTAAGAAAAGAAAAGCCGGGAGGTTAACCAGATATTGGCATCTGGTTTGCTACCCAGCGCTGGGGGTGGGGAAGTAGGGGCAAGAAAGAGGGGGTAGAAAGAGAAAAAAACGCACGCGCACTCATAAAAAAAACGAAAACACGCACAGGAAGGGCGTCCTAGCTATAATCGTTCAGTAAGGCTGGTCGATCGCAAAAAGTGTAGTAGCGCTTTCAGAGCCCTCTTCTGTGAAGTCGCATCCTGACGATACTGCAGAATTCCCTGCTCCGACAGAGGTTCATCATCTAATTTGTTGAGTTCCTTGCGAAGGCATAGTCGTTGTTTACTATACGCTAGGCAGTCACAAAGAATATTTTGGATTGTTTCCTCTTTGCCACAGTGTCCACAGGCTGCGGTGTCGGCCATCCCTATGCGGAAAGCGTAGGCGTTGGTAAACGCAACGCCCAACCACAGCCTACATAACAGGGTCTGGTCTGCTCGGCAAAGTCTCGATGGGACTTGAAGACTTAGCGTAGGGTCAAGCGAGTACAGTCGGGCATGCTTGAAGTGTGCCTGATTCCATTGTGATGTGGTTTGCTGGCGAGCAAGCCTGCGGAGCTTTCGTGCAGCATCTGTCCTATAAAGTGGTAGTCGCGGTTTATGATCTTCTGTGTGGGCTGAGCGGGCAGCTTGATCGGCCCGTTCATTGCCGATGATTCCGCAGTGACTGGGCAGCCACTGAAATGTAATTTGGTGCCCTTTCTCAGTCAGGTGGTGTATAACCTCTGCTATCTCAAGTACCAGCTGCTCGTGTGGTCCACGGCGTAAGGCTGATAGTAGAGACTGCAGTGCCGCCTTCGAGTCGCAGAAAATAGTCCACTTGCGTGTAGGTTGATCAACTACAAATTGCAACGCGGCACGAAGTGCCGCCAATTCTGCTGCCGTTGATGTTGTTGCGTGGGATGTCTTGAATTTAATTGTCGTGACCAACCTTGGAATCACTACTGCTCCTGTAGAGCTGTCCGGCTGAACCGATCTGTCAGTGTATATATGTGTGGAGTCTTGATATTTCTCATACAAGAGAAGTAGTGTGAGCTCTTTAAGAGCCGGTGACGACAAATTGGCCTTTTTTGGACACCAGGTATGTTAATATTAATCAATGGTTGAGCGGGGCACCATGGCGGAGTCACAGGTCTAGCGGCAGGAGAGAACGAAGTTGGGATCGACTCACCATGAGCGGTCACTGTTTTGCAATAAGATGTGCATGGTCAGACCACTGGTAGAGAAGCTAGGTGATGTCGAGGGGTTCGATCAAGGTGTCGTATATGTGTCCTCAGCACTTCCACATTAATGTGGGTCTTGATGAGGTTGTACCTTGTGATGGCGATAGTTGCCGCTGTTGACGCACTTTGGGGCAAGCCTAAACATAACCGGAGTGCTTGAGCCTGGACACTTTGAAGCATTCGTATGCTTGTTTTACTTGCGTTAGTTAACACAGGTAGGCTGTACCGAAGGAATCCAAGGAAAAGAATCCTGTATAGTCGCAACATAGCAGTTGTGGACATTCCCTAGTTCTTTCCAGCGAAGAACTTGAACAAATGGCAGATGCCTGTCAATCGCCTTTTCATGTATGATACATGTGAGCTCCATGAGAGGTTTCTGTCAATTATAACACCTAGGAACTTGTATGATCGGAGGTGACGTATCCTTTCGCTGTTTATCAGAACGCTGTAGTTCTGCATTGGTTTGCGCGTAAATGCCACAAGTGCACATTTCTCAGAGGAAATTTCCAGACCTCGTTGACGGAGGTAAATAGCAACTTGAGTGGCAGCTTTCTAAATTCGCGCTCGCAGCTGTAGACGTGTTACTGCAGACGTCCAAACGCAGATGTCGTCCGCGTACATTGACAATCTGACAGGACTTCGCAGATGCTCATTGAGAGCTATTAGCGTCAGGTTGAATAGTGCAGGGCTAAGTATGCCACCCTGGGGAACACCACGGTGGCTGTAATGTAGCAAAGTGTCACCATCCTCGGTTCTCACGAAAAAGGATCGCTCAGAGAGATAGCTGCGTAGCTACTGAAACATCCGACCACCCACTCCTACCTCCTTGCGAGCGGTGAGGACAGCTTCATGTGTGACGTTATCGTACGCCCCTTTAACATCAAGAAATAAAGAAGCGCAGAGACGCTTACGGCCTTTTTCGTGTTGCACGTAGCTGACCAGGCCTATGACGCTATCAATTGATGACCGGCCACGGCGGAATCCCGTCATAGCGTCAGGGTAGATGTTGTGATGCTCCAGGAACCATTCTAGCCGTCCAAGTACCATCATCTCCATCACTTTTCCCAAGCAACTAGCCAGTGCAATCGGGCGGTATGATGTGAGCACCAATGGTGACTTGCCAGGCTTCAGTAATGGAACCAAACGGCTGGTCTTCCAGTTAACTGGGAGGTTGCCCTCTCGCCACGAGTCGTTGTATATCTCGAGGAGGGCACTCCTCGCACACTCACTAAGGTGACACAGTGCTCTGTATGATATTCCATCAGACCCGGGTGCTGATGTCCGTCTACACAAAGCCAGTGCTGCTTTAAGCTCGTGAATAGAAAAAAATGGTCCATGTGGTGATCGTGTGATGTCGTGCCACCACGTGAGAGCGTGGAGATGTTGGGATCTGCGAGTTGACCAGATAAGTTGGCAGAGAACTCTTCTGCCACGTCGACCTCCGATCTCTGTTGAGAGAGGGCTAGAGCCTTGACTGGAGACCGCTGAATGGGAGCTGTCCGGAGCCCTCTTATTGTCCTCCACAAGTGTGATAAAGGCTTGCGAGGATCTAACGAAGCTAAGAAGGCTGCCCAACGTTGTGACTCTAGCTTGTCTATGCGGCGTTGTATCTTCTTCTGAACACATCTAGCGATTCATAAATCGTCTATTGCTTATGTGCGTCAGTACCTTCGTTCCCCACGCCATCGGAGAGCCCGAAGTCGTCCTAATTTTACATCAAATTCGGTTACTCTCGAAGAGCATGTGAGGGAGCGCACTGTGTCTTGCACTGTGGACTTGATCACCTCTTCTAAGTCAAATGAGGTGTTCTCTTGACAGCGTTCTTCCATGAGAGATTCAAACTTGGTCCAGTCCAATCTTTGAATAGTTTCGGGTACCTTGCAAGGGGATAATCCTCTGTTCTTGACATATGTGGGAATGTGGTCGCTCCCATGTGTTTCTATATCCGCAAACCATCCGGCACATCTGACGAGACCTCGAGAAATAAAAGCCAAGTTGTTACTGTATCCAGGGCCACGTAAAAATGTTGGGCTGCGATCATTTAAGAAGCACAGCTCGTTGTCTGAAGCAAACGTTATCAGACTTCTACCCTTTGCGCTGATCTTCGGGCTCCCCCATAGCGTATGGTGGGCGTTGAAGTCTCCGATGATCACCCATGGGCCAGGAGTGGGTGATAGGATGTGTCCTAGTCTTTTGTGGTCAAATCTACTTGATGGCGACAGGTATGCACCGACAACAGTAATATAAGACCCTTTTTCTTCACTCTTAAGCATATATATTGGTTATCGTTGTCAGGTGGTACAGGCCGAAGAATGTAGGTCAGGTCACCTCGAATAAACAGCAGGACCTTGCTGTTTCTACTATAACAAGCCGACATAAATGATTCGTATTCGGAGAGTCTGATAGCGCTCGATAAATTTGGCTCGCAGATGACGATGATGGAAAACATATTGGTGGAAACGAACCGACGGAAATCTGCAATGCGTGATTTCAGTTCCCGTGCATTCCACTGAAAAATTGTTGCTTTTTTGACCTCTTCCCTGAAAGACAGTGGCTGGTGGGCCATTATCTACTCAAGAGCCGCCAGTACTGGACTCAGAGCGTCCAGTACTTGAAGTGCACTTCTGGCTGACGTTGTACGCATGTTGTTTACACCGTGCGAATGGCGTTAATTATGGATCGCAGAAGAGCAATCACTTGCTTATCCAAGTTCCGCTGCTCCTCTGTTGTCGCAGCTTGCTCTGATGAATGCGGCTTCTGATGCGGTTCTTCCACAAGTTGCGTGCACGTAAGTGGCGGCCACTCTTCAGTAGAGAGAGATCTACTTGTTTTCTCTCTTCCATCGTCTGCGTTCACCGCGGTGTACCCTGCAGTGGGCGCCGTTCCCAGATGCGATGACTTACTTCTTGTAGTTGACTGTGTTCTTCGCGAAGATCTTCGACGGTGACGTCGTCGTCTTCGCCGGACTTTTTCCGCGGCCTCTTTGTGGGTAGGGCACTCTCGCACCATTTGTCTAAGAATAGTAAACTCCTTCTTTATGCGTGGACAGTCTTTGGAAGATGCACTGTGGGCACCTTGACAATTAGGGCACTTTAGTATGGTTGCGCTGCATTTGTCCTCGGTGTGTGGTTCTGAGCATCGGGGGCACACTTCGGAGTTCCTGCTCGCTCCTTGCACATGGCCGATCTTCTGGCACTTATGACATCGCATAGGTTTTGGAATAAATGGTCGCACCTGGTGACGAAAGTGGCCAACCTTCACATGGGAGGGGAGACAGTCCCCTTTGAACGTAATTCTCACACAATGTGTGTTACCAAGGCGGCTGACATTCACAATGACGATATCTTCATTTGCCGGTTTTATTTGCACTGAGAGATCCGAGTTTGGAATTTCAGTGGCGATGTCATAAATGACTCCTGATGAAGTGGTGCTATCAGCTGGTATTATAGGCTTGACATCGATGTTACCCAGTTGCGTTACTTTCTGAAGCACGTTTAGCGCACGTGGGTTCAGCACATCGATTGCCAAGATGTTCCTTCTTGCGTTTAGACGTACTTTTTTGATCTGATTTGGCGTAATATTCTCGAGATACACAGAGAGCGCTTGCCTGTTCAGCCCACGTAGACTGTCGGTAGCTTTCAGCGGCACAAACAGTCTAGAGTGAGGCCATCGCTGAGGGGCGGTTTTCACGGTGGTCGTGCTTGATGCCGAAGATGCATTGACGATCCGTCGTTTAGCCTTGCGGTACAGGACGGGTTGGAAGCCGTCGTCTGAGGACTCGTCGCTTGATGCGGAGTACAGCTCAGTGTCCTCACTCTCATTAGACGCATTTCCTCGCTTCCTCGAAGCAGGCCCAGCGGTCAAACCGGACTCGGACGGTGCCCCGTGAGGTTGAACATCCATCACCACGATATATGGGGCGATAGACCCCACAACTGCGGCGAAAAATCCAGAAAAGCACAAAGAAGAGAAAGGTGTGTTCCGTAAACGAATCACTTCGTCCGTGAAACTCTTGCTGCAAAAGGATCGTGACGTGTTGAGCTCACAAGTTGGTTTGATGAAGAGCTATAGAACAAAATTAGTCTTGAAGGAAAATGCTTGTACAGTCTTCTATAAGGCTCGACGCTAAAAAATGTCGTCGAGCAGGAAGTACTAGTGCTCCAGAAAAGAGGCATCTTGCAGCCTGTACTGCAGAGCGACTGGGCCACACCACGTGTCGTTATCCCAAAGCCTGACCACAATGTGATACTATGCGGAGACTATAAGGTAACATTAAACCCTTCCATAAATACTGATCACTACCCATTGCTACTTGTAGAGGACATTTTAGCAGTCCTGGTTGGCGGAAATGTTTTTACTGTGCTTGACTTAACCACGGCATACCAGCAGCTTCCCATGCATGAAGACTGAGAAGTTGCTTACTATTAATGCGCACCTTGGGTTGTTCAAGTGTTTGCGCATGCCTTACGTTATTTTGAAGCGCACTGGCAATTTTTCAGTCTGTGATGGACGAGATGCTCAAGAGACTGGAAGGAGTCGTGTGTTACTTGGACGACGTTCTCATAGCCGGAGCATTTATCAAGGAGTGCCAGACTCGAGTTGAGGCTGTACTCGCAAGGTTTCAAGTCAACACCATGGAGTGAAGCAAGAGAAATCTAAGTTTTTCAACCTTCTGTGAAGAATTTTGGCCACGTTATTGAAAATTCAGGCGTGCACCCTGGCACAGGAAAGGTTGAGGCTGTGAAAAGCGCTCCAGCTCCCACAAATCATACGGAGCTCATGGCTTATCTGAGAATGCTTACATTTTATATCAAGTTCATTCCGAACATGTCTACCAAGCTCAAGCCATTGTATAACCTATCGAAAAAGAATGCTAAGTGGCATTGGCCAGCTGAGGAAGGGCACTGCTTCCAAAAAAGCAAGCAATGGCTAACGAGCGAGAACAGTTTGACGTTTTAAGATCCTTTGAAACCACTAGGATTAGTGGCTGATGCATCTACCTACAGAGTAGGAGCAGTGCTTTTTCATGTTGTTAATGGTCAAGTAAAGCCCATAGTATGTGCTGCACTCACACAGAGCAAAGCATAAACTAATTGTTGTCAGCTGGAAAAAGAGGCATTGGTTGTCGGTTTTTGAAATAAAGCGTTTCCAGAAGTATATCTTCAGCCTGCTGAATTCACGATATTTTCAGACCTGCCTCTAAAAGGGATTGCTTGGACATGTAAACCAATATCTACCTCAACAGCAGCCCGCATACAAAGATGGCTGCTTTTTCTCGCAGAATACCGCTACACGTGGCAATACCAGAAGGGTAGCTCGATGGCTAACGCTGACGCGCTGTCACGCATCTTACTCAAAAACATCAATGACGTTAGTGACTACGTCCAGTTCTTTTCAGTGACAGGTCGAGCTGCCTGTATTGGCTGATAATATCCACAAAGTAAACTAACCGGGACCGAGTATTCTCGAAGGTGTTGCTGTACACGAGGCACGGATGGCCTTGTATGGTAACAGAAGAAGCTCTTTTGCCTTGATTTTCTAGACTTTATGAGCTGTATATTGACAAAGACTATCACATGGCGCAACCGGCTACTCGTACCAGATTCTTTGATATGCTTGGTACTGGAACTCCTGCACGAGGGACATCCGGGAGAGACACGCATGAAAATGCTTTGCGCGAAGTCATGTCTGGTGGCCTAATCAAATTGAAGACATTGAAAAAACTGCGAGAGGAGTGCGCAAGCTGCCAGTGAACTCAAATTCTGCTCCACGCTTGCCTATCACTTCGTGACAGGAGCCGACGCGATGGTGGCAGAGACTTCATCTCGACTTTGCGTACTGCAATCCTCACTGCTTGCTTATTCTTTGTGGATACTTAGTCGAGATGGGTAGAAGGTGATGCTGCAATGGTCTGTTACAACTGCAGTCAAAACGCTGGAAGAAACACGAACTATTTTCGTGGCTTTTGGCCTGCTGGAAGAATGTCATCACAGACAATGGACCCGCAGTTCAGTGTCATCCGAGTTTGCATCTTTCCTTTCATCCAACGGAAATCGCCACAAGACGACACCTGCCTTATCATCCGGCATCTAATGGAGCTGCAGAACGCCTTGTTCAGACCATGAATGAGAAACTGGGAAAAACAGTTGAAGGATGAAAAACTAATGGGAATTTCAAAATCTATTCAACATCGCGTCGAAGTTTCTCTTCCACTACCGGAACATTTCTCTATTTGCTGCCACTGGTAAAACCCCGGCCGAGTTATTCTTGTCATGGGCTCCAAGGACGCGGCTTACGTTGCTGCACCACGAGCTCCACAACCGCCTTGAAAACCACGAGCAACAAGCAAGCCCAGCCGCCTGCTCCCCGCTGGCACGTGTTCAGAGATAGATGACAGGGTGCGGGTGAAAGAAACTAACCACGTGACCCTGCATGGATGGTTGGAGTCGTCATCAGACGAATCAGCGCAGTGACATACGTGGTAAACATACAAAATGAAGAGCATTTCGTGCACGCAGATGATCTAGTAGAGGCAACGTTTCCTGTCACTGAAGAGCCAGTGATTCGCCATCCAGTGCCACTCCCCAGAAGTCGGCGGCCACTTTCCTAGCTGAGAACTGCTATGCCCGTTCACTCAACAATTACAACGGTACTTACCTTGCGAGAGTCTGCATCACCTCTCTCTGTTGAAGACACAACGCCAGAGCCAGCAACGTTGCGAACAACAAGCCCAGATTGCGACACATCTACGACAACCTCGTATCAACGTCCAGACCACAGGAGAACCAGGCGTAGCCGATACGGAACCACATATACAAGTCCCTCTTTGGAGAAGCACACGGGAGCGAAGGTGGTCCAATCGGTGGGGTTACAATTAAAAAAGAGAGGGGGGGAGAGAAAAGAGTGCTGTGCCAACGCACCAACATCAGCGTAAGGTCCCTAGATGGACAAGTTTCTTGTTTCCTCTAAGGACCTTACATCAGTGACCGCAGCAGCGCCACCGCAGGCTAAAAGGCAAACCTACTAAACGCGCGCGTGATCTGAATAAAGAGCTCTCCTTCATTGGCCTCGAGCGTGCGTTGTGTTACTACATCAGTCCCTTGGACGATGGTTCGTCGATGCTGTAGCGGAGGCCCCTGAAAAGTGCTTGGGGTACGGAAAGACTGCATTGCTTTCGATCCCGGAAGCAGTGGAGAACCATCTTTGGTGCAGAAATCGTTCGATCGAGCAAATAAAGGGGGGGGGGGGGGCAATACAACTGACTGTACTTTTTTGAGACAGCGCGTGCAAAGACATACGTTTGTGATGCCCTGGCTTCCTTAAGTTGTTCGCGTTTTCTCACTCTGTCTCTTTTAGAATGAGTACGTACCAACTAACTCAGCTAGCTCTTATTCTACACGATTGGCAGTAAAGAAAAGGTTTTCACCTTTTGTCGTCTTGGGCAAAGACGCGATGAACCGCGTCAGTTTCTTGTTCTAAAACACGTCCGTCAAACTTTCAGTGGATCAGTGAATAAAAACTGCCCCGGCGCAGTGTCTAGTGGCTAAGGTACTCGGCTGCTGACCCGCAGGTCGCGGGATCGTATCCCGGCGGCGGCGGCTGCATTTTCGATGGAGGTGGAAATGTTGTAGGCCCGTGTGCTCAGATTTGGGCGCACGTTAAAGAACCCCAGGTGGTCAAAATTTCCAGAGCCGTCCACTACGCCGTCTCTCATAACTATATGGTGGTTTTGGGACGTTAAACCCCACAAATCAATCAATCAATCAATCAGTAAATAAAAACTGAGTGCAACGGAATATTATTCCAGCGTACACCCGTGAGCAAATGTAAATGAACCGCGGAAGCGCGAACCGAAATCACTGTCTTCGCCGTATAGTTGCGAGTAGATTGGTATCGATAGCATCACTCTGATGAATTAGTCAGAAAAAAATTCTCTCGACAGCCAGCTGCTCACCACAGATTGCGCAGACGGCAAACGTATACGGACGGCAACGGTCGCACAGCTTTGTTCACGGGTGTACATGAGACACCCTTACTTTTATATCAGAGAAAGGTTTAACGTTACGCAATGCGTATGCGTGCGTGTTTTTAAAGCACATGTTAAGACATTCTTATCACAGAGTCACTTGGTTTGTACTGAACACTGTTCCGAGCACCGAGCGATAAACACGTCTCATTTAGCGGATTCACGCTGTGAGACGACGAGACTAGTGGTGTCACGTTGAAAAAAAAAGTGCTTTGTGTAGTGTCAGTTGTATAAAAAATGGTGTTAAAAGAGCCGTGGACACAGTAATGTACGGTCATTCATCTAAATCTAAAACATCAAATTATTCTCTCTCAATTATGAAAAGGAGGCATATTCCCTTTGTATACCATTGAGAGGGCACCGATTGGAATCAAATAATGATAACGTGAATTTAGAGCAATTAAACTCTCGCTTTCAAAAGAGCCCTATATATCTCATACGAAAGTGTGTGGCGGTGAAAATCTTTTGTCACGAATGAAAGTTCAACCTATGTAAACACAGCAAGTCAATTTCGAATTCAATATCGAAATGCACGTTTTAACGAGAGTTGGAGACAATGAAGTCGACGCCTCGCAAACATTGCACCAAGCGAATGTAAAGAGAGAGGAGAGAGAGAGAGAGATTTGTATGCATAGGCAATTTCTTCCATTGCCGGCAGCGTCCTGCTTTCGCGCGCAACTTCGTATACAGTCCTTCTAACTCACTAAATCGAACGAGGCGCAGCAGATTCTCGGTCACGGTGCCTTGTTCAGTTTTTTTTTTTTACTTTCAATTGGTCAAAACTCAAAGCATGCACGCCATCGATCCTAGCTCGGTTCGTGGAGTGCCAGCCGCCCTCAAGTCATCCAGAATGAGGCGGTCCTAATGCTTCACGCCCCTGACGCGGAATGTCAGGGGCACATGTACACAATGATCCCTCGGTGGTAGTATAGCATAAATGCCATTTCCATCGGATGGAGAGGCGTGCAGGAACTTTATTGCGAGCCAGGTTCCGGCACGAATTTCTCGCATGCTCTGTCTCACTCTCACCCTCTCCCTCCCCTTCTCTATCTTTCTCAAAACTGAGTGCTCTCCATAAATGTGGAGCGACTGCCGTAATTGCCGCCATTACCGAGTCAAACGGACGTCTATAATTATTCCCGAGGCACGTGACACCGCTTGTCGTTTCTGGCAATTAGGATGCCCAGCTTCCAACTCCGGTTTTGTCATAAACTCATAACTGGCCGTAAGGCACCATGCATGACAGCCACTGCGGTGAGTGTTTAGCGTGCGTTGAAGCTGTATTCAGTTTATTTTATTATTGCCTTTGTGTAGTTGCGCCTTCTTCAAACAGCTTGCAACAGATTCTGCGAGCGACAAAAGACACGTGTTACCCGAAATCGGGGTTAGACAGCATACTGTTCCTCGATGCGCGCCCCCGCGATATTATTATTATTATTATTATTATTATTATTATTATTATTATTATATTATTATTATTATTATTATTATTATTATTATTATTATTATTATTATTATTATTATTATTATTATTATTATTATTATATTGTTGTTGTTGTTGTTGTTGTTGTTGTTGTTGTTGTTTGCCAAAAGCACATTGTGATGGACTCCGAATAGTTCGCCATCTCCTGTTCCTCAGTGTGCACTGCCATCACATTACATGGCACACCAGCACTTCGCCTCCATCGAATGCCTCGCCACGGTGGTCTAGTGGCTAAGGTACTCGGCTGCTGACCAGCAGGCCGCGGGATCGAATCCCGGCTGCGGCGGCTGCATTTTCGATGGAGGTGAAAATGCAGTAGGTTCATGTGCATTTGTGTGCGCGTTAAAGAACCCCAATTGGTTAAAATTTCCGGAGCCCTCCACTACGGCGTCTCTCATAATGATGCGGTGGTTTTGAGACGTTAAACCACACATATCAATCAATCTCCTCCATCGAAATGCGACCACCATGACCAGGATTGAAGCTGCGACATTCGGGTCAGCAGCTGAGTACCACCAAGGCTACTGTACCACCAAGGCGAACAGCCAAACGAAACCCGGTGGGCTTAGGCAATAGCCCAATTTGCAAAAACATCGCCCACGTATTCTCCTAGCAATACCCTAATTGCGAATAGTTGAAGGAACGACGTCGACTATAATAGCGCCGCAAGCATTGAAATAATTATTTCGTTGAATGAAATCAAGGCTCGCGAACTGTTTCTTTTTTTTTGTCATTGCGAATCATATGAGATTCAATCAAAGTCTTTGCAAGAACATTTAACGTTTACGAAGGCGTTTCCGCTGGCGCTCAGCGGATCGAATTAAAGCGCCGCACCGTGGCTGGCTTAATTCGCATCCCACTCGAATATAATCGAAGCGGGCAAACACGCGCTGTTCTTTGTGACCGCTAGTGGTTGCCAGGTATTGTTCAGGTGGAACGAGGGAAGGTGCATAAAAGACGGGTTCATCGCCCCCCTGCAGATATACTTAATTCTTCATAGCTTGGTGGAAGCAACGTCAGGGACGGGTGAACGACCTGCTCCCCGCGGGAAACCTGTAATGGTTTCTACAGCACGTGCGTAGAGTACGAACAGTGCAAAGTGATTTGTGCTTGCTGACGACACAACGATCTCCTGTGACACGCTGGTCGCCCGATGCTTGCTTTCTTGCGGGGTGATCGGTTTACGTGACGTGCGCCAGCACCAACGCCTCGCTGTCGGAAAGCGCCCCCACGTTGAATGTGGAAGCGCAATTTAGACGCTCTGTACTTGCTTGTGAATAACCCCTACTCGTCGCTCATTCATCCCCTCACGAAAGTATTCATGACAATTCTGATACTTTCTCTTTGTTTTTCCTTTTTGCTATCAATATACATTATGTTGACTTGAAAACGAACAGAATGAGTAACTTTGTAAGGATTCGTTCATTCATTCGCGTTAATAGGTAAAACAGCATTGCGTATTCTAATAATACATGCGGCGAATACCGGCTCAGTTTGTGGGGGTGTACGGCACGATTAAAACGAAGCAATTTTTCTTTCAAGCTTATGAACACCGCTCAATCATCCGCATTCACAAAACAGACGATGACAGCTGCCATATTAGCCATGCATTGAACGTAACATTCACTCCACCAGGTGGCTGTGAGGGCAGTTTTAGAGTTAGAGGCGATAGTTTTTCTTGGGATACTTGAAACGCAGCGAATTCGGGCTGTCTGGCTGTTTGTACGCTTGTCCGTTTGTCCGCCCATCCGTCCGTCCGTCTATCTATCTATCTATCTATCTATCTATCTATCTATCTATCTATCTATCTATCTATCTATCTATCTATCTATCTATCTATCTATCTATCTATCTATCTATCTATCTATCTGTCTGTCTGTCTGTCTGTCTGTCTGTCTGTCTGTCTGTCTGTCTGTCTGTCTGTCCGTCCGTCCGTCCGTCCGTCCGTCCGTCCGTCTGTCTGTCTGTCGTCTGTCTGTCTGTCTGTCTGTCTGTCTGTCTGTCTGTCTGTCTGTCTGTCTGTCTGTCTGTCTGTCTGTCTGTCTGTCCAACAATTTATCCACCCCGCGAAAGTATTAACACTTGGTATAGACACCCGGCAATGCAGTTTACTAGATCTGATGGTAGCGCCAGAACACACAGCCTAGCGAGTAGGCGCAGCAAAACCGAGTCTTTCTATGCGTATCCTAGCGAGTAGACGCAGCAACACCGGACATGCAAGTTGCCCACCCATATTATTTTGCTTTTAGTTGTTAGTAGTGGGGTCACGGCTGATTAGGTAAGCGCCCAGGAATCCTTCTTTGAAAACGCGCCAAAAAGTGAATTGACACTTCAGCGTCTCAATGTGTTCAGCGAGAGTTTCATTTTCTTGGTATCCCTGGCGGTCGGTACTAACAATGCTGAGGCAGCCCAAAAAGCTTCGTCCCGCCCTCTGACTCACTGTCGAGTGCCTATACGGCCACCCATCTTGATCTGGTGGCTGCGTTCATACTCGTGAACATTGTCAATCAAAAAGCAAATATTACGCATATTTGAGGCGCAGCATCAATACGTAAGTGTAAGGTAGTGTATTTATTTAGAAAATGCATAGATAGACACAATGGGACGCTATGAACAAAAGAACGGGTGTTTCCTACGCTTTACTAGAACGGCCCGGTGCTGCCACTTATCATTGGCTCTGCTAAAAAAAAAAAAAGCTCGTTTCTTCACATTACTGCCAGGTAGCATCATATCTCACGCAGTGCGTCCACACAGAAGACTGTCACCTTTTTCTCTTATAGCGCTATTTCACCATTTTTTTAATATGGGCGAGCACCACGAACAGTAATTGTTACAAAAATTGAGCTGCCTGAATGAAGTTACTGGTTTCCTGGTCACCTTAAGTGAAAAACGACGTCACATAGAGCCGTCTAGCAACGCACGGGAAGAAGAAGAGGGGAAGAAATAAATCAGATTTTTTTCGCGAGGCGCGATTTAAACCAGGCGCCCTCGATCATAAGGCAAGCGTCGTAACCATTCGGCTGTCCATGCGTGCTGGCCGAACAAGCATTTATCAGAACGATATGATTGCGTTACTGTGGGAGAGTGAGCTATAAGAGCGTAGAAATAAAGAGGAACAGAGAGAGAAAAACAAATAAAAAGTGACAAAGATAAATAGAGAGAAAGACAGAGAAAGGATAGCATAGTAGTGTGTGTATAGTACAGCCTACGATATCCAGCTAGTCGTCCGGAAAGCGAAGCTAATGTGAAAAAGAGTGACGTGATCTTTAGGATGAGAGAAAGGAGGAAGAGAATGGCATCGATATTAGCTGTTTCCCGACTCTTCGCACCGCTAGTGCATAATCGCCCCCTCCCCCCCCTCTTTTTTTTTCTTTAAACAATCTCATTGGTGCCAGATTTCCGTTTCATCGCTATCAGTTCGCGTCTCGAAACAGAGCCCTTTAGAGCACGCTTTCACGTTCAACTATTAGGTGACGTAAGATGACCGAGTGACCTGAATAAAGAAAGCCATGAAGATCTCTCGTTGCCCTTGGGCAGCCTTGCCACTAAGACTCTCGCGAATGTGACGACACTACCGTTACGTGGGACATTTTCGACGAACGTCGACAGATGTGTTTCGACCTATCAATTTGGACTACCGTATACTTCTGAAGTAACAATGCCGTACGTGAGCCGACTCAATATTTTGAAAACCAGCAGAGACCCACGGCACTCCGGTTTCCCCAGAGCGCCCCCACACAGTGGGCTGGTTATGGCCTGCGGGGCACCATTAGAAGGGCTTTACTTTCGATATACCCTATACTAACTTTACCAGGCCCGATCCCGCGCCCACTCACGCCCCAGATTGCTGCTATATTCATAGTTTCAGTTGCTCTATCGTATCTTGTGAGTCCAGTCACGACCGCCTCACGTAATCGGCTCTCCATACAATTAAGGTTTTGTTTCTGAAGTGTTGCCAGAGAACGTGCAATTGGGGTACGGTAGTGAGATTGCCAAATCAGCAAATAAAATATTGCTTCCTTTCTTCTTGTCTTTTGCGCCTCAGTGCGGTCGTTCAAGTTGGTTTCTCGCTGAATATTACGTAACCGAAGGTAAGATGGGATGGTCTACCTAAACATGAAAGGAAGGAGAAAAACAACAGAGAAAAGAAGGTACGTGAACCAGAATCATTCATTCATTCATTCATTCGTTCATTCCATTTTTTTTTATTTCAGGCAACAATGCCTCGCATACAAGGGCTAAAGGCAAATGTGCTCCCTCCGACGAGACCCCACCCCTTGAATGCTCATACTCAGTGCATGTATAAACAAAAACAACATCCTACACTAACACAAAACGCAATTTTATACAGAAGGAACAAGGGGCATAGTTTTGTAATCATAAAGAAACAGTCATAAATTGCAAATAACGAAATCTCAGGAACTTGTAGCCCAATTTCTGTATGTCCAACCTTGTCAAACACACTTCGGGTGAGGCCGCACCGATCTAACATCGACGTGCGGCAGAGTCGCAGGCTTCCACTTCACGTTTCGGCCTGTGACGCCTGAAAGGCTTCGAAGTGGCACATCTCGAATTTATCAGCAGGTTGGTCGACCCGTGCGGGGTTGCACGTGTGGTGGATGTATGAGCCTGGCTGACGTACTCAAAGAGCACACATGTCTCTCCTTTCAGTACAAATGTAGAAAAGACGCAGCGGCGCCGTCGCTGCGTCGCCAGTAACCGAATATCGTCTTCCCAACACAGAAGTGCCTTTCCTTGGACGATGGGGCGCGCGGGCGCGATGAAAATTGCAGTCATTTGTGAGAAACCTATTCAACTTTAACTTAAGAAAGGAGGGAAGCTTCAAATTGTTTTTTAAAAACCTCACGTACGCACATTTATGAATAATTTATACAGCATGTGTATGTCTGTGGAGACTACTGCAAATCAAGTACTTAAGCATTTCTGGATCAAACCAACATGTTCGGTGGGCTACCTACGCTGGGGGAATGGGAGAGGAGAATAAAAAGATGAAAGGGAGAGAAGTAAACAGGAATTTGACAATAAATGCACTCACGCGTGCATGTCGGCTGCCCATACAATGTGAATTCACAATAAAGACGTTTGCAGAGCGATACATGGATCACTATATCTTGTTTAAGCAATTCAAAAACATTACCTATTTCGGAACTGAAAATTCGTTGAGCATAAATAAAGTCCAGCACTTCACCTAAAGTACTGCACTTGGCCTAAAGTTGCGATAATAATCATTACTGTGATAGTGCTTTCTTGAAGTCTCGAAGTGATGATTGCCGAAAACAGGCTATCATTGAACCTATTAAGCGTATCTGAACTGTCATGTGATATTCGGCCTTACTGTATTTTCACATCGTATGCTCCACTGATTGCATTTTGTGACCTCATTGTTTTTCTCACAACATATTTTGTCTTCTAAGTGGGATGGAGTAACCGATGCCTCCACAATGGCACGAACCTCTCCTATGTAAACCTTCAATAAAAAAAATAGTAGCCCTTTAGCATATCGTGAAGCGTGCGAAATAAATGCTTTCTTTTTCAGGCGCTGAACCACCACCGTGCTATTTATTGGTTATTGACCATAATAACCATGTGGTGGTAATGGATGTCGGTTGGAGACCGTTAGACGTGTTACTAGAGAAAACATAATCAGTCCCCTTCGTCGCTTTCTCGTTGGATAGTGAAACACGACTTTAGCATCTGCACAGAGCAAGGTGGCCCATAACAAAAACTGCGACAGAAATAAAATAAAATAAATCGCAGACGCTGCGTACTACAGCAGTCTCCGTTATCTATGTTCCGTTCATTTGCGCACAATAATCCTCTAATAATTATTATTGGGGTTTGGCACCCAAACCATGATATGATTATGAGAGCCCGCTGCCGTAGTAGAGGGCCCCGGAAAATTTTCTACTTGCTGTTCTTTGACGTGCATCTAAATCTAAGCCCACGAACGTCATTAATTTTCACCCCAGCCAAAAATGCAGCCACCGTGGCCGGGATTCGATCCCACGACCTTCGGGCGAGCACTCGAGCACCTTAATCACTACTGTCACCAATGCGGGTTACATAAACCTGCTAAAGTGAGCGTATGCCGCCACAAAAAAAATGGCAGCTGATCGGCGGAGTGAATGATGGATAGTGGGGTGAAGCATCCGTCTATCTATTCGTTCTTGCTTCCGTCCATCCATGCATGCGTCTGTGTGGCCGCCCGTGCGCCCATCCGCCCGTCCGTGCGTGCGAGTGTTCATGCGTCCGCACGTCCATCTGTGCGTCCGTCCCTGCGTTCGTCCATGCATCCGCTCCTGCGTCGGTCCATGCATCCATCCGTCCGTGCAGCCATCCATGCGTCCGTCCATGCATCTGTCTGTGTGTCCGTTCGTCCACCTATTCAACACTCCAAGTACCGCCATCTCGTATCTTTTGATCATATATTCCTCATATAGAAGCACCGCCATCCAGCGGACATTCCAAGGACAGAATAAGAGGAGGCACACGCACGCGTTCTTACGGCTTACGCTTCGTTTCTTTTTATTGAAATAGAAAATAAACGAAGGAGTTTTTGTCACCGTTACTTGGCGACGGCTACCCCTTTCCACTTAATTGGTACAAATAAGATATGAAAAAAAACAATAGCATATGTACATATATACAGTCCTACATGAGTGAGAGCAAAAGTTCTCCTATGTGGGCAGAACAAACACGTAGACGACACGCTCACATTTAACTTTTGTCCGCTCAGTATTCGTCACAAATCTTCGTTTCTTCGAAGAAATGTTGCAGCACCTTCATCGCTTTGCCGTTTGTTTTGGATGGCCGTGGACCTAGTATTTAATTCAACCCAAATGGTCACTCAGGATCTACCCTATGCAGTTCTTGTTCTAGTCACCTTCGGTGTGTGTCGTGTTTCGGACAGTCGAGCAATAGGTGACAGATATCCTCGTTGTCGTGGCCGCATGAACATGAGGACGATGTTGCACGATGAATACGAAGTAGAAAGTGCTTTGTGTAAGCAGTTCCAAGTCGTAGGCGATGAATGAGTGTGTCGATACGTCTTGGGAGGTCATGGTCTAATTGGTATTCAAGATTAGGATCAACAGAATATAGGATCTATTCCTTTGTTTTGTCTGCGAACAAGGTAGACAGGCATAATTCACGTTTTGTTGTTCTTAAAATTCCATTTACATCATATTGAGATACCGGAATGAGGCACGTTTGCGTAGAATTATGAGCGGTTTTCGCCAACTCATCCGCCATTTCATTTCCCTTAATTCCGCAGTGACTGGGAACCCACTGAAATGCCACTCGATGTTTCGACTTCGTAGCCTCTGAGAGCTCTTTTAGTATAGCGTATACTATACGCACATCAATGTGTCTTGAAGTTGCACTTTCCACACATGCCAGTGCTGCCAGAGAGTCTGTAATTACCACCCATTTTCTTGGTGTCGTTGAGCTCCGACGAGCTCCGACGTTGTTGAAGAAGAGAGGTGGCCCAACCGACATGCATATTCTTCGTGCCATACCGGAATTCGGAATGCTAATGTCGCTGTCTTTTTGTTGTCTACTTCCCACCTTTAACCACCTCGAGGTCATGGTATATACTAGTTCACTGTATTCATGGCACTGCGGCCCAACGCTCGCTAAACCTTTATAAAACCTAGGATGTTACGCCCAGCGAGTATAACGTAGCGACCACTCTTGTCTTCTGTGCGTTGTTGAACAATAAAAAGTTCGCAGCGTGTGCGTTAACTAAAAGCCGAATTATCCTGTCTCTCATTCCCCCTTAGCAGCCATTGGCATGTACATTGAGCACTATCTTTTATTGTTCAACAACGCACAGAAGAAATCTCTCACCCGGCACCACCTTGGAGGTCAAAATGTTATGCTTGTTACACACTACTACAACGGCTACGAGGGACGAACGGGTGCCGCAATAAGGAGCTTCGCCCCTAAAAGTAAGGACGAGCGCGAGTCTATGCTGCCTCTGCTGAAACGACTTGAGAAACTCACACTTTCAAAATGTTATACTTGTTACACACTACTACAGCGGCTACGAGGGACGAACGGGTGCCGCAATAAGGAGCTTCGCCCCTAAAAGTAAGGACGAGCGCGAGTCTACGCTGCCTCTGCTGAAACGACTCGAGAAACTCACACTTTCAAAATGTTATACTTGTTACACACTACTACAGCGGCTACGAGGGACGAACGGGTGCCGCAATAAGGAGATTCGCCCCTAAAAGTAAGGACGAGCGCGAGTCTACGCTGCCTCTGCTGAAACGACTCGAGAAACTCACACTTTCAAAATGTTATACTTGTTACACACTACTACAGCGGCTACGAGGGACGAACGGGTGCCGCAATAAGGAGCTTCGCCCCTAAAAGTAAGGACGAGCGCGAGTCTACGCTGCCTCTGCTGAAACGACTCGAGAAACTCACACTTTCAAAATGTTATACTTGTTACACACTACTACAGCGGCTACGAGGGACGAACGGGTGCCGCAATAAGGAGCTTCGCCCCTAAAAGTAAGGACGAGCGCGAGTCTACGCTGCCTCTGCTGAAACGACTCGAGAAACTCACACTTTCAAAATGTTATACTTGTTACACACTACTACAGCGGCTACGAGGGACGAACGGGTGCCGCAATAAGGAGCTTCGCCCCTAAAAGTAAGGACGAGCGCGAGTCTACGCTGCCTCTGCTGAAACGACTCGAGAAACTCACACTTTCAAAATGTTATACTTGTTACACACTACTACAGCGGCTACGAGGGACGAACGGGTGCCGCAATAAGGAGCTTCGCCCCTAAAAGTAAGGACGAGCGCGAGTCTATGCTGCCTCTGCTGAAACGACTCGAGAAACTCACACTTTCAAAATGTTATACTTGTTACACACTACTACAGCGGCTACGAGGGGCGAACGGGTGCCGCAATAAGGAGCTTCGCCCCTAAAAGTAAGGACGAGCGCGAGTCTACGCTGCCTCTGCTGAAACGACTCGAGAAACTCACACTTTCAAAATGTTATACTTGTTACACACTACTACAGCGGCTACGAGGGACAAACGTGTGCCGCAATAAGGAGCTTCGCCCCTAAAAGTAAGAACGAGCGCGAGTCTATACTGCCTCTGCTGAAACGACTCGTGAAAACTCACACTTTCGCCATCCGCAATCAATACGACATTTCTCACACCTCTTCGCTCGTTCTCAGATGACGCAAATTGTGCTGACGCATCTAGCTGGCACGGGACAACGCGTATGGATTTGGTACGAGTGAGCAAAACCACAGTCGGCTCGCTGAATACACTGACACGTCGGAACGGCGCCTCACTTTTCAATTAGTCGCCCAGCGAAACCACCATTCCCAAGCGGAGATTGGAAGCAAGGGCCATCGCCCTGTGGCACGCGGAATTGTTTCACGTAAGAATCGATTGCACGTGGATGTACCATCAAAAACCTTCCGGTATCTTCACTTTCAAAGCAAGAAATGTTGCAAAAAAAAGAACTCCCACACTGCAGAAACAAAAACTTTGAACGTGAGCCAATAATGGCAATAAGCTGGCTCTGTGATAGTTTTTATTTCATTGGAAGTTGTTACACCTCACTGTGCGGACAAGCTCGTGGAGGACGCTGGGGTTTCCGCCTCTTGTTACTGCTTTCTGAGGCCGATAAATAAGTCGCTGGTTGCAGCGATTCTTCATTTCCGGAGCTGCGAAAAGCTTTATGGCAGCTGGAACATGCTTCGCGCGTCTTGCAGAAACAAAAAAAGGCTCCGTCAGCCCAGAAGAAACATGAAACAGAAAGAGAGAAATAAGGGATTTGATTGATTAATATGTGGGGTTTAACGTCTCAAAACTACCATATCATAAAGACGCCGTAGTGGAGGGCTCAGGAAATTTCGACATCCTGTGGTTCTTGAACTTGCAAGCGTATCTGAGCACACGGGCCTACAGCATTTTCGCTTCCATTGAAAATGCAGCTGCTGCAGCCGAGATTCGATTTCGCGACCTGTGGCTCAGCAGCCGAGTACCTTAGCCACTGGACTACCAAGGCGGGCCGAGAAAGAAGCGAAGGACGAATGCGGGGAGGTCAAATAATTATGAGCACGGTTACATAGACTTGGGAAAGAGCCAGGGTAAAATAAAAGGTAGAATAGATAGGATAGAATAGTATAGCTAGAAAGAAGTAACGAAGTTGAAGACGATATGAACCCCAAGACACTATAACATTTCACGAGTGTTCTTGAAGCCCTGTGGACTTCAGGAAGCATAATATGCGTGTTGTGGACTCGATGCATATGGCGTTAAGCCCCACAAAAGTTTTTAAAAGATGCCACAAGAACGCATGCATCGTGCTCGGAACATAAATTTGTCACTGACGTCAATAATAACAATAATCTTCATGTGGCGTGCACAAGTTTCAAGAACGAGACGATAAACAGAATACGCCAGCCATTTAGCCACGCAATCAAGTGTTAAAACCTTGGAGGCTCTTCCCGAACATGGCTCTGCGATCAAGTAATGAACCACGAACAATTTCAATTACCGAACAGAAAAAAAAAAAACTTTGAATGCTGAAGCCGCCAATATTTCGGAAGCGAAACACAACTCTGAGCGAGATGGTGCCACCGCTGACCCGGAACTCCAATACACTTACAAATAGAAAAAACAGAAATTTAGCAGGGCGCAGGAGGTGCGTTAAAATAGAAACGTTAACATTGAGGGTATTTCCAGTGACGCGAATGTCATCATCGCTTCCGCGTTTATTTCCATTTCTCGTACAGTTAAGCTGCCATTCCTCGTCCATTTATAGCCGACGCTATCTCGAAGAGGCCGGATCGATGCGAAAACATCTGAGAAGCTATCGAGAGCGTCCTCACGCAGCTACACAAAAAAAAAGGCATGCCAGAGGAAGTGTGGATTACCGTGAAGAAGATACCCATGGGAGGCTACTGCGGAAAAAAAAAAGGAGAGTGCGATGCCCCTTCTCGGAACGGAATATTGGAAGACAGTAAAGGGTGCCGTCGCTAGGAAGTTATAGGTTATCAGTGACACAATATTACCTGTTAGACACGGTATTAATGAGATCTAACCGACAATCACACCAAGCGAAGTACGCGGGATGTTATTAGAAGTAATTGTTATGTGAATGTGAAGACAGAGAAGTGAACGAAAAGATAACTAGCCGTTTGCAGGAACCGAAACTGCGACCTTCGAATAACGCGTCTGATGCTCCGCCAACTCAGCTATATACCACGGCGGCTCCACCCTCGTCCACATTATGGGTATGTTCGCGCAATAAACATCTGTGATTGTCTGTTAGACCTCATCAATATTGTGTGTAACAAAAACAAGCCCTTGAGTGTACACTTACTTTCTTAAATATTCCCCGAAGGCATATATAACATGTAAGCGAATATTAAAAAGTGGTATGAGAAAGGGGACGATGAAGAACAGAAATGAAATGACAAGAAGGTATACATTACTAAATAAACAGAAAATAAAAAAAACTTACTCGTTCTCTTGCGCACTCGCTTAAGAAGTCTCGAGGGCGTAAGCCATCTTCATTTTCAACTTTTTTTATCCGTAAAATAGCAATTAGCAGGGCTCACTATGCCATCAACATTGTTCAATGCACCCACTACGCGTCTGCAGAGCAATACGTACATCTACGTCGCTACTGTGGTTGATAATGATAATGACGAACTATGGTTGAACCCTTTTTAGACGCCCCGCCGCGGTGGTCTAGTGGCTAAGGTACTCGGCTGCTGACCCGCAGGGCGCGGGTTCAAATCCCGGCTGCGGCGGCTGCATTTCCGATGGAGGCGGAAATGTTGTAGGCCCGTGTGCTCAGATTTGGGTGCACGTTAAAGAACCCCAGGTGGTCGAAATTTCCGGAGCCCTCCACTACGGCGTCTCTCATAATCATATAGTGGTTTTGGGACGTTAAACCCCACATATCAATCAATCAATCAACCCTTTTAGACCATTTTCCGCTGCTAGTTTGTCTATTCAAAACTAGATGGAGCCCTCGCACCGATGCACCATTGCCTTCTCCTCGGTGGTGTGGCCGCGATGTGGCGTGTGGCGGGCGTTGCCCTGCAGCCTACGGTGAGAAACTGTGGTGGTAGTGATTCTTGAAGAAGGAAAAAAAAGACACCTAATTTCAGTCAGCCATAAGGTGACACGGCGCAGTGCCTAAGAGGAGAAAAAAAAGGGAAAAAGAGGGAAACGGGCAGGGCGGACTATGCACTGCGCCTGCTTTGCTGGGCTTCAACCCGGGATCTACGGCGGCGAATTGGCCGGCCATCGGCGATGGTGAAGAATTAGAGACGAGGGACGTTAGATCACTTGTTAAAACATGGCAGTGCCCGTTCGCCGCTGCGGAAAACCGTGTATAATAGGTGGCCTGTTTTTAAGCCCGTGTTTTGCGCAAGTCACATGGTGCGATGCCTGGTGCGACTGTACGCAACAGTTTATCTATACTTGTGTGATAGCTCGCCCGACATGACATTTGCACAGCGTACTTTTACGAACAGGCTTCAAGCACTCCCGTGGCTATGTGGTAGAATACTTGACTGCACCAGAGCGCCTAGATCCCATTCTGACTCGATACATGGGCCGCCTTTTTTTTTCATTATGCACTTAGCTGCAACAGACACCGGCAGTGGCTGCGCCTGTGGACGACATTGCCCCCAGTATCGGCTTTCGCTGCGAGGTCATAGCAGCATATGCTATAAAAAAATTAACTGCAGGTAGAGCACGTGGTTCATTTCTTGAGGGAAAGTGTAACTGTAAAAATAAGTAGGTCACAAACGTGAAAATATATCAACATTTCATGATTTTAGGAGAACACGAATATGCCATCTCTATAAAGCAACATGCGTCTCGTGAATGCTTTCCAAAAGTGGTACTCATCTGAAGTTTCATAACAGCAACACATGTTTCATTAACTTAGTGAAATGGTCAAACTACATTCATTTGTATCAAGTCTGTTCTCTTCAGCAAATCACCCTTCCAGGCGTTGGAATTTAAAACGGCTATTTAGTCGGCTGTCTTAGGGTGCAGCTACCATGATTCAGCGCTACGACGTAAAACTTGTCTGCCTTGTATATTTCTTTCACGATGCTGTCCAGAATTGCGACACAGCGCCACTGCTTGAAATTCTTTCTAACTTCGCTCTTTGAATCTCGTGCGTGTTAATGCTCTCTATCCTCACCTTCATAGATAGTTTGGATATCGGAGACAACCGGCTTCACGTAGGCTTACCTTCTTACTTTCCTGCATTCAAAATAATCCATAAGAAAGTCGTCTAGGTAAGCGAAATGGAGAGTGCATCGGCGTGATCACCTACGATTTCGTTGAATACTAACAAACGCTATCAAAGTAGCAGTTCAGGCAGGTCGGTTAAGCAGTGCGCAAGCATTCTGGGTCAGACATTGAGGACCCTCTGCCTGTCAAATTGAGCGTCGTCTAGCGCGCTGTACCGAATACAAACTCATCCATCTTGTACCAACCACAACTCGACATGAATCTCTGCGACCGATTCCCGGAGAGAAACAACAACGTTTGCTCTACGAGATATCTGCCTTGCGAAAATCACGGATATTTTCGTCGCAGTAGCTACCTTCAGCACAGCCGCAGTTGTACGCAGGCCGTATATGTGTTGACCGGTTGGAGGTCGACAACGAACGAGAACGCGTACTCCGAGTGATTTCCCCGCGGGATCCCACGTTGTCACAAGCACACCCGTGTGCTGCTTGCCCATAGTAGGGGTTAGGAGACGCGTATCCCAGATAAGCAGCTGTATGGGTAATAGAGCAATGTCAGCGCATGCTCTCAAGATCAAGGAACGTTAAAAAAGGGATGTTCTCGTTTGAAGATCTTTCGGAGAAGTACACATAACCCCACCGGTTGCTTTAAATGCAAATGTTTCTCTCTGAGAAACACATTTATAGGCTCCTTTCGCAGCCTATTTCTGAACTGTTGAAGTAAGGCGTAGTTTTCTATTTCAAGTAGACTTCTGAAAAAAAATATGAACAAATAGGTCTTGCTTCAACTGGGCCTCAACTGTATGCCTTTAAAGCAATGCGAACGAACTAGGTCTAGCCATTCTTTTTTTTTTGAGAAAAAAATCTTAATTTTTTTCAATAGACTGCAAGGGCCAGCGGAGCCCTGGAATAGGGGCCCGACCATTTGCAATGCTTTGCGTTGTGCGCAAATGACCTCTTTTTTATATTTCTCTCCTAGCTAGCGCTGTGCTAAGCAGTCGGACATGTCTCAATGCACTGCAGAAGCTGAACTGGATGAGCAGTACAGTAAGTACACTCTGTTTGACACTTTAGGGAAAATTCGGAGCGCGTGGCGTCGTGGACGCAGCCATCGCTGCAGTTGCGCGCCGGTAGCAGCTCACGCATGCACAGATGCTTGAAGGGCGTACACTGTAAACCAGTTCGCACCCTTGAGGGTGTATTGCGTGTCTATACGTAACACCCTAGAATAAGCGTGTCTTGACATACCAAAACACCAATATCATGGGTGTTTTGAAGCACCAAAACACCAATGACATGGGTGTTTTTGTTTATCAAAACACCCTTGCTCTAGGGTGTTTCACCTACAGACATGCAAAGCACCCTTAAAGGTGCAAACTGGATTACAGTGCACTCTAAAAAAATATCGAGCAAAAAGGGTGTCCTTTTGTCCCACAACAATAATCGTCATCAGGCTTGCGTGCACTTCCTTTCTTGAAAACTCGGCGCTGGCCACTTTCCTATCGAAAATGCAATGCAACCCTGATAATGGGCATGTAGATCGTGACCGGAATGTACCGGGCGCGGGGCGATAGCGCAAGAAGGGAACGCAATATAGATGACGATTATTGTTGTGGGACAAAAAGACACCCTTTTTACTCGCTCTTCCTTTAGGGTGTGCTATAGTGTTGCAATGTTTCATGACTATACGCGGTGCACGCTGGAAGCATTGTCGAGCAGCAGGTGGCTGTCATCGTTACCGCGGGAACTGGGCCGATATCGTTCATCGAGTGACTGCACGCCTCACTGCCGTACAAAACAAGCGCCACCATCGCAGCCGCGGTGGGACATGGCGTGAAGTTCGAAGCTTGCGGCACCGGCAAGTGAGTTATAAAATTTCGTCGCTTGCGGCACCGGCAAGGTGCAATAAAATTTCGTCGAGAAGCACGTTCAGGTAGTTTTCTTAACCTGCAGCATTTCCGGGTTCGTTCTCATTTGTTTTAAGTTGTTGAACCCGCATAGCTGCGCAACAGTCGCTGTAGATGAGTGCTTCATTTTTCTTACGCGTGAAAAATACCACGCATGGTGCGTGCTCGTCATGGTCTCTCGCGTCGCACCGTACTATGGTGCACACACAAAGAGTAAACATGCCTGGACGCACTCATTGCTTCGAATCCTGGCTGCGGCGGCTGCATTTTCGGTGGAGGCGATGGAGGCGGTGGAGGTGCTCAGATTTGGGTGCACATTAAAAAACCCCAGGTGTTCGAAATTTCCACAGCCATCCACTACGGCGTCCCTCATAATCACATGGTGGCTTTGGGGCGTTAAAACACACATATATATCAAATCTGAAAAATAGGTGTTAAAATTAATCCGCAGAAAATGAAAGTATTGTACAACAACCTTAAAGCAGAACTGTGCTTCGAGATAAGTAATAGTGCGCTTGAAGTTCTAAAAGACTACCTCTTCTTAAGACGGGTAATAGCCGCAGAGCCGAACCGCGAGTTTGAAGCAACTGGAAGAATAAAAATGGGGTGGAGGATATCTGGCAAACACTCTCAAATAATGACAGGTAGATTGCCACTATCCCTCAAGAGGAAGGTATATAACAGCTGTATCTTGCCGATACTTACCTAAGGAGCAAAAACCTGGAGGGTTACGAAGAGGATCCAGCTTAAATTGAGAATAATGCAGCGTGTGATGGAAAAGAAAAATGATAGGTGTAACACTAAGAGACAAGAAGAGAACAGAGTGGGTCAGGGAACAAACCAGGGTTACGGATGTCGTATAGTTGAAATCAAGAAGAAATTGACATGGGCCGGTCATATAGCGCGTAGGCAGGATAACCGCTGGTTGTTAAGGGTTACTGACTAGATTTCCAGAGAAGGAAAGCAGGTTAGGGTGACACATAAAGTTAGCTGGACAGATGAGATTGGGAAGTTCACGGCTATAAAGTAACAGCAGAAAGCACTGGACCGAGTTCTCTGGCGGATCATAGGAGAGGTCTTTGTCCTGCAGTGGACGTAGTCAGGTTGATGACGACGACGACGACGACAACGATGATGATGATGATGATGATAGTGATGATGATGATCAATGAAATCAGTAGGCTGCCCGACAATGTGGTCATGGTGCACGCCGCCGTAGCAGACAATGTGGTTTAACACTGTGCCCCTACAGTGCTTGCGCATGCACGAGCTGCTGCCGCATACCTTGACCTTGAGGCAAGCAGCTCTGGACTATTTGCACGCCTTCTACGCTGACAGCATCCACGTATACACGGATGGCTCTACCACCCAGAGTAGCTCCACCGGCGCCACCATCATCTCATCGCGACACATCGACATCACTTACAAACCTTGTCACGTGAGCACATCGACTGGTTCGGGAATCGTTGCCCTGCGAGGTGCCATAGATTATATCAAGCAACAACTGGCTGACCGATGGGCAGTATTCTGTGACTCCAAGGCAAGTCTACAATGTCTTTCGTAGGCACTTCGTCGATGGTCGTACGAACAAGTGGTGTGGGAGACCAGGAAAATGCTGCGCTACGCGACCGAACAAGGACACAACGTTGTGTTCCCACAACGTTGTGTTCGTGTGAATACCAAGTCACTGCGGTATCTCCAACGACCGTGCCGATGAAGCAGCCAGAAATGCACACGTACAAACGAACCCTGTTTCCGTACCGTTATCTGGGATTGACACGGCGAGATACCTAAGAAAGCTGGCGCAGAACATGACACTCCAGAAGTTGCAGTCATTACAGTTCGCACGTCATCCCCTGTATTCTCTCGAGCCATCTCTACGACGGCGGCTACCCTTTGGTCTTTCTAGGGAGAAAGGCACAGTGTTGTGCTGTCTGCAATGCCTACTCATTTAAAATTGGGATGGCCGATGAGACTATTGAACACCTCTTTATACACAAATGAGAGGCTTCACCTGCGCAGTGTTCCAAATAAACAGGACAGAAGTGACTTCACTGTCGGGAAAGTATTGGGACCATGACACTGCCCATCCCAATTCCGAAAGGCAACGAAAGCGCTGTTGCGTTTTCTCAAAGACACCGGCATGTTTCATCGTTTGTGATGCAAAACTGTCACGCGTCGGCCCAGTCAGCAACTTCTTTCTCCTCCTCTATAAATTTCATTCCCCCTCTTCCCTTCCCTAGTGCAGGGTAGCCTACCGGGGCTCAGCCCTGGTTTACCTCCCCACCTTTCCCCTTATTTTTTCTCTCTCTTTTTAGTAGTAAAATATAATCAGATTTTATATATACTTCATGAACATCGGAAATATGCAACAAAGTTATAGGCGATAGCAGTTTTCGATGGGATCAGAATAAGCTTTTTCAGTGCAACGGTAATGGCTGCTGGTGTCTGTAGCTGGACTGCCATGGATCTAACGTTCAAAGGACATCTTCTGGACAACGCCCGCCATCAGTTAGTAAGGACAGCATGAGGGAAAATGCGCGAAAAACGTAGAGAAAGAAGTGAACATCAACGCTCGCATGTGTTGTTCGTTTTCTTTTTTTAGTCTACTTTTTTCTTGCGCATTTTTCCTCGTCGTTCATTACCAACTCGTCTAACAGTGTGTTCTTCCAAGTTATAAGGAAAAGTGACCGATGTTATGAAGTCGCACAACAACCTACTCTACTATGCTGGAACAGAAAGTTAAATGCTTCATGAAGTGATTCCAACTCGAGTTGTACAGTATGCCATAAGACTGAACGTTATGGGCAGACACGAGCCTGAAGCATTCCAAAGCTTGAAACTGAGGCACTTTATAGTCTTTCAAGCTTGACATCTCGCACGTTAGATTCGTTCCTCGGATTGATTCCGAACTATAGCCCGAAATATGTCCAGCAGACAGGAAAGCGTCACAGCATATATGTTTAAAGCACTCTTGTTGAGAATTGTTGATGCGCAAAAGGCAATTTCAAATGAAAGTGGCATTAAAGTGTTTCCGCCTACGCCGCAAATGTCACACAAGGGGCTGCTGGTCGAGTGAACAGTGCTCGTGCAATGGCACTGGTGCCTCTCAATGTGGCCGCCGAGATCACCGCATTATACATCTCTAGTTCCTTCCTACTGGCAAGACAGACACTGCAGCATACATCGCAGTGACATCCGCATCCATAAGACAGGTAGTCTTTACTCTAACAAAAAACTACTATAAAAGCTAAGAAACGCATATATATATATATATATATATATATATATATATATATATATATATATATATATATATATATATATATATATATATATATATATATATTGCTGCGACAGGTTCGCCACATTCATGTAGCCCGCCACAATCATCGTCACCAGCACCAGCAAGACCCGGCTCGGCTGGCATGCGCCACGCGTTCGGACGTTCAACAACGAGGAAGAGGAAGATAGTCGGATCTGTGCCACTCGGCTACTCGAACTTGACGACCATAGTTTTTAGAATCGTGGGCACAAGTTCGCCCTAATAAAGACGCTTGTTTTTTTAACCTGTCGGCGTCAGCATCGCTACATTTCTGGTGGAGGTGCTGGGTATGAATCGAAGCCCCACGAGCTCAAGACAGCGTAGCCCCGACGACCAGCGTATCAACCCCGTGGAAGTGACTCCTGTACACCAGAGGGCAAGTCGCCGTCTTCGAGGTGACTCACCTGAGTTCGGTCCTCTTCACTTCACACCAAGGGGAATTCAAACGATGGATGCCACCACTATGACTAGCGAGGTAACACCGGCACAAGTGCTCATTAGTCAACCGCACCAGCCGCCAGTTTTCCACGGTGACTCGTACGAGGATGTTGAAGATTGGTTGGACCTGTTCGAGAGAGTAGCGAGCTTGAATGGATGGGACGAAAGAGAGAAGCTCCGTCGCGTATACTTCGCCCTGGAAGACTTCACGAAGACATGGTTTGAGAACCATGAAACCTCGTTGTCTACCTGGGAGGTATTTCGACGACAAGCGGTGGCTACGTTCGCGAACATAGACCGGAAAGAAAAGGCGGAGACAGCTCTTCAATCGAGGAACCAGCTAACGAACGAGAGTGCTGCTATGTACATTGAGGACATGGTCCGCCTGTTCAAGCGTGCGGATTACAACATGGCTGAGGATAAGAAGGTGCGCCATCTAATGCGCGGAGTGAAGCAAGAGCTGTTCGCCGTTCTCGTCCGCAACCCTCCGAGCACGGTTGCTGAGTTTTACTCGGAAGCGACGGCCATCGAAAAAACACTGGAACAGCGGGCTCGGCAGTACAACCGGAATCTTAACTGCGCATCTGCACAGGTATTTCCCGGAGGCGTGCGAAACGACGTTGAAGCCCTGCGAGAGCTAATTAGATCAGTTATCAGAGAAGAACTGAGCAGACTGCATATGCCCCAGACTTCAACTGCACTATCTGTTACGGACGTTGTTCGTGACGAACTGAGGCAGGTGATACGAGAGCCAGAGCGTGAGCTGCAGCCGGTTCGACCTATCCGAACATACTCTGAGGTTGTCAGACAACCCACGGTACACAGCAATGCAGCAGTTGCGATGGCAACGACTCCTCTCCCACCTGCGGCACGCAGCGCACCTCGTCCACGGGAACCGACAGCTATCTATCTGTCCCCAGGAGCACGTAGCACACATCACTATGTGGAGCGTAGGCCCAGGAAAAGTGACGTCTGGCGTGATCACGAGCGCAGGCCTCTGTGTTTTCATTGTGGGGAAGCGGGTCATCTGTACAGATTCTGTCCTTACCGACAGGCTGGATTAAGAGGCTTCCCGTCATATGCACCGTGCCCCCGAAACGGCGAACGACCAGCGGAGATTGAGGAGTACTTGTCGACGCGCCAGAACTCGCCAACTCTACGCCAACACCGGTCACGGTCACCATCGCCTATGCGCTACCGGTCATCCAGCCCACGTACACCTTCAAGGCAGCCTGGTCATCGCTCTCCAAGTCCACACCCGGAAAACTGAAGCAAGCGACCTGTGGAGGTGAGGCCGCTGATAACGTCAATTACGAAGATCCTCCAGTTTGGTTTGAGAGTGATGACGGTGTATTTCCGGTAGATGGGTGCAGCAACGAAAACGTTACTTCAGATTTGCGGTTGCGAATGGAAGGATGGGAGCTGAATGCCTTAGTCGACACCGGTGCTGATTATTCAGTGATAAGTCACAAGATGGTGAAAAAGCTAAACAAAGTTGTGACACAGTGGAGTGGATCACAGATACGCACGGCAGGCGGTCACATTATTACGCCCCTTGGCAGATGCACTGCAAGACTTGAAATACGGGGCTTTATTTACGTGGCCGATTTCATTGTGCTGCCAGAATGTTCAAGAGAACTCATTATAGGAATGGATTTTTTGCGAGCTAATGGCGCCGTAATTAACCTGCGTAGGTCCAGCGTGTCGTTTTCGACTGAACGAGCTATACCTGTGGAGGAATCTGAGGAACGACGCCTAACTGCTCAACGCGTTGTTCATGATGACGTAACTGTGCCGCCACGCTGCAGTATAATGGTGCTCGTAGAAAATGATGCATTGTACAACCGCGAAGGCATAGCGGATACAAATGTAGGACTGTTTTTGAACAAAGGTGTCTGTGTAGCTAGGTGTCTTGTTCACTTGACGAATGGCCGTGCAGATGTCCTACTCACAAATTTCTCCAATGAGCTTCAACACATCGCTCAAGGCACGGCTATCGCCTATTTACACGACTTCTGTATGGCGACTGAACTATGCAGCTTAACGACATCAACCACTCGACCAGTGGCCTGCAACATCGACACATCCGTGACCGTCAATCAGAGCCTTCCGGACAGTCAGAAGAAACAGATTTACGCCTTGGTAAAAGAATTCTCTGATTGCTTTTCAAGTACCTCGAAGGTCCAGCGCACGTCAATCACGAAACACAGAATTATAACGCAAGACGACACGAGGCCTATATGCCAGCATCCATATCGAGTGTCACAGAAAGAACGGGAAATTATCAAGAAGCAAGTGGAGGAGATGCTTTCTGATGATGTCATCCAGCCTTCGAATAGTCCATGGGCGTCTCCCGTAGTGCTCGTTAAGAAGAAAGACAACACACTTAGATTCTGCGTCGACTACAGAAAACTGAACAGTGTAACTAAACGAGATGTCTACCCCTTGCCACGTATCGACGATACACTAGATCGGTTGCGATCCGCAAAGTTTTTCTCCTCCTTAGATCTGAAAAGCGGATATTGGCAAATAGAGGTCGACGAGCGGGACCGTGAAAAAACGGCATTCGTAACACCAGATGGCCTCTACGAATTCAAAGCGCTTCCATTCGGCCTCTGTTCCGCACCAGCGACGTTCCAGCGAATGATGGACACTGTCCTCGCCGGATTGAAATGGCAGTCATGCCTAGTGTATTTGGATGACGTGGTGGTATTCTCTGCAACGTTCGACAAACACCTAGAGCGACTACGCACAGTATTGGAAGCCATCCGGTCAGCGAAATTGACAATCAAACCCGAAAAATGCCACTTCGGCTTCGAAGAGCTGCGATTCCTTGGACATGTCATTAGTTCCGAGGGTGTTCGTCCCGATCCCGAAAAGACAGCCGCTGTTCAGAGGTTCCCTACACCCAGAGACAAAAAGTCAGTGCGTCGATTTTTGGGTTTATGTGCCTATTATAGACGATTTGTGGAAAACTTCTCAAAGATTGCGGAACCTCTTACAAAACTGACAAAAGACGACGTGCCCTTCACGTGGGAAAGCGAACAACAGAAAGCTTTTGACGAATTAAGGAAACGACTACAGGGTTCACCCATACTTGCCCATTTTGATGAGACAGCCGACACAGAAGTCCATACCGATGCCAGCAATGTCGGCCTCGGCGCCATCCTTGTCCAGTGGCAAAATGGTCAAGAGAAAGTGTTAGCCTATGCCAGCCGCAAACTATCAAAAGCTGAGGCAAACTACTCTGCAACTGAAAAAGAGTGCCTCGCAGTCATCTGGGCCATAAACAAGTTTCGACCCTACCTTTATGGTAGACCATTCAGAGCTGTCAGTGACCACCATGCTGTATGCTGGCTGGCAAATCTCAAGGACCCGTCAGGTCGACTAGCAAGATGGAGCCTTAGGCTGCAGGAGTATGATATTATGGTCGTGTACAAATCGGGAAGGAAACACAGCGATGCCGACTGCCTGTCACGCTCTCCCGTCGATCCAAGTGTACCTGAAGAGGAAGACTTCCCGTTTCTAGGCGTTGTCGACATATCCAAAATCGCTCAACTACAACGAGTTGATCCGGATTTGCTGGCACTTATACAACACCTGCAGGGTCTCGACGTTCAAGTCCCTCGCATATTCTCCAGAGGGCTCTCCGCGTTCTGCCTTCGAGGAAGTGTCCTTTACAGGAGGAACTTCGAACCTAATGGTGAAACGTTTTTACTAGTCGTGCCCACAGCCATGCGAGAGGAAATTCTGCACGCATGCCACGACGAGCCAACATCTGGACACATGGGTGTGAGCCGAACATTCGCCAGGATTCGCCTGAAATATTATTGGCCTAAGTTGCTCGCATCAGTGCAGCGCTACGTGAAAACTTGCCGTCAATGTCAACGGCGCAAAACTCCACCCGTAAAACCAGCCGGCCTTCTCCAGCCAATAGACCCTCCAGATGCCCCATTCCAACAAGTCGGCATGGACTTCCTAGGACCTTTGCCGACATCGCATGCAGGCAAGAAATGGATAGTCGTAGCCACAGACTATCTCACCCGTTATGCTGAAACTGACTCTCTATACAGTGCGACAGCTGCCGAAGTCGCCAAGTTCTTTGTGAACAACATAGTGCTCAGACATGGTGCACCCATCGTCGTTATTACGGATCGGGGCACCGCATTTACTGCAGACCTAATGCAATGCCTGATGCGCATGACAAATACCGATCACAGAAGAACAACGGCGTATCACCCTCAGTCAAATGGCTTAACCGAACGCCTCAACAGAACTCTGACCGACATGCTATCGATGTATGTTGATGTTGAACATAAACAGTGGGACGAAATATTACCCTACGTAACATTCGCATATAATACAGCCGTTCAAGAAACAACCCACGTTGCCCCTTTCGAACTAGTATTCGGCCGAAGAGTGACCACCCCGCTGGATGCCATGTTACCACTACAGGACGAAAGCAGCTATCCACCTGACTTAGATGACTTCTTGCAAAGAGCCGAAGAAGCACGGCAAATGGCAAGATACCGAATACGCCACCAACAGCACGTCGATTCTAGTCGCTACAACAAGCGACGCAGTGACACACTTTATCATCCCGGTGACAAAGTGTGGATGTGGATACCAGTGCGCCGCCGCGGACTCTCTGAAAAGCTTCTTTGCCGATACTTCGGCCCTTATGAAGTACTCAACCGTATCAGCAACGTCACTTATGAAGTTAGATCCGCTGGACACGTGAGTTCAAGACGCCGCAATCCCACGGAAGTGGTCCACGTAGTCCGCATGAAGCCCTATCATGACAGATCGTCGAAAAACGAGTGAGAGTGCGCGTGTATCTTTTCACTGTCTTAAGCATCGGGACGATGCGTCTGAGGAGGGGGGCAATGCTGCGACAGGTTCGCCACATTCATGTAGCCCGCCACAATCATCGTCACCAGCACCAGCAAGACCCGGCTCGGCTGGCATGCGCCACGCGTTCGGACGTTCAACAACGAGGAAGAGGAAGATAGTCGGATCTGTGCCACTCGGCTACTCGAACTTGACGACCATAGTTTTTAGAATCGTGGGCACAAGTTCGCCCTAATAAAGACGCTTGTTTTTTTAACCTGTCGGCGTCAGCATCGCTACAATATATACATATATATATATATATATATATATATATATATATATATATATATATATATATATATATATATATATATATATATATATATATATATATATATATATATATATAGTTATCCTCGGAACCTCTACACAGTCATCATACGGTCTTTTACAATAACTGTGTTAAAAAATCTTTAAAAAATTGGACTAATATTTCCTCGCTACTTTCAAAATTAATTTTTTTGGCGGCGGACATGCTTGGATCACGAGAGACAATAATTATCACTATCTGCACAAATTTATATAATTAAGCTTTTATTTAAAAGAAACATTGGATTGGGTCAAATGGGAGGATTGTCGACCTTCCCTGTGAAAGCCTCGTGTTGCTTTGAGGAGAAATGAATGCAAAATGGAGAATTCAGGAAAGTTAAGGACACAGCAGTCCGGTTGGCAACCCAACGCTGGGGGGGGTTAGAAACGAGAGAGAACAGCGCAAAAAAAAGAAAGTAAACAATCAACAAATGCGCTGAAACTCGTGTGTCGATGGTATACAGCAAAACAGCCCCACACTTTGAGCGCTTTGAGTGCGTTGAGACTTCCGAAAGGACGCATCTGCTGATTATTGCTGGTTGATAAAACTTGACCAAGTTTCTCAGCAAATTCGTAACGAGAGCGGCAACAAGCGCAACCAGTAGACGACCAGTAGCATGTCCCTGTTTCCGACGATTGCTGCGGTATTTAGCGTTCATTGCTCCACATACGTTGAGCAACGTTCACCATTCATGCAATAATCGCAAACGTGGACAGCACACCCGCACAACAAAGTAAGCTGGCATTCCGGACGTCATGAAGGGTATGAAATTTGTGCTGTTGCGCACTTAGGTTATTTACGTCATTTACAGAAAGAGCACCTTGAAACAATAACGAATACGGTGAAGCTTGTAAACACACAAAGAAAAAGGATGTACGTAAACATGGCTAAAACTTCTTCGATGATTATGTATGCTGCAACTTTTTCCGTTCTCTCCATGACAACCAACATAATCATATCAAAGATAAGGAACCTACACAGACTTCATTTACAATATGACGTTGGCCAGCGGCGTTACTCTAGAGGTATTGGTGTCCTTTATAATATGAACCCGCCACGGTGATAGTGGTTATAATTGGTTGTCAGCCCACACAGAAGGTTGCGACATCGCATTCCAGCAACGGGGGTCTCATTTCCATGAAAGTGAAATGCTAAAAGCCCGTGTGCTTTAAGTTGTGCATAGTGAAGATCTCAATTAAGCTGGCCACACTTTCCAGAGTACTATGCTGCGGCGTCTCCCGTATACCTTGGTTTCGGGAGGTAAAAAGTGCCATCCGGTGAAGTTTATTAATGTAGCAGTGCCCAGGGCTACCATCCTCGCAAGCACCAGTGCTTCATATCAGGTTACGGCTTCTGGCATTGCTAATATTCATGTTGCTGTTGGGATTGTTACGCAACTGTAAACAACTGGTCATCATAAAACATATGCAGTTGTTCTAACGTGCGTCTGCGCATGCATGTGTACATCGTATATATGTTTAGCGACATTTCGTAACATTCCGCTAATTACAACACAATCACCTTCCCTCCGCATGCATGCTTCGCATAACACCGATTCCCAAACTGCGTGGGGTCTGCCGAGATTTTTTTTAATTACTATCGACGAGAACGTTTTTCGCCCACTCCTACATATAACACACACAGAATTTTATATACGTTCAAGTTCCGCTCCAAGGTGGTGTCCGCCTGTGAAAATAAGTGCGTCATTTGATAGATGGCTATGAAGCACTGCTTATCAGAAAAAAAAAGCCGATTGGTACATTTTTCTAGAAAAACTCATTTCCGAGAATGGGTTCCGTTTTCTGATAATGGTGACTTGCTGACCAAGGTCTTAGTGAAATTTATATTCCTCGTTTATGTAAATGTATGAAGTGCGTGCCTGTTCTTTTCCACTTTATCACATCCTCTCAAGCACCCGATTCTCGACTCATTTCTTGCTGTGCATTACGAAGCTTTTTTTTTCGAGGAACCAATAACTGGACTTCAGAAAAAGCTGATTTCTTAAGCGCCGAGCATCGATGCGTGAAGCATGACCAGTGTTGTACACGTCCCTCGGAAACAGTAATGAAAAGTCGTTCGTCCTTCCTTCCCGATTTCCAGAACGAGGTCTCGTTACAAGTTCCTTTATTACGAAGGTAACTCGTTACATTTACATCTCAAAATTGAAGCGTGTCGTTACACAAACGTTACATTTGACTTTTCAATCAAAATATATTGTTGAATAACCGATAGGCGAAATAAAGTCAGCAATTTGAAGCTCACATCTAGCTACACATATACAAATTTTACATAGCCGACAGCGCAATATATGTAGAAAAAATAACACTAATAAACACTTCCAGGCGAATTCTTGGAAACTACCGGCCACAATACAGGCATGCCTAAGTCTAACTTCATCTTTCGTGCGTGCTCGTCCATCACATGTCGAACACATGTGGCACGTTGTGCTATGGGTAGTCGTCGGAATCGTGAGCTTCAGACGTTTATATATATATTTCGACTCCCTCCCACGCCTAGCCGTGCGTGGCTTTGCCGTGTCCGAGGAAAAGGGGATCCTGGGGGTTGAGCCGACGCTGGGTGATTGGACCGTTAAGGCCCCCCGGCAGAGGCAACACAACCCTTTGGCCCCGGCTTCACGTAGACGGCACCCCTGGGCTGACCCACCCAGGGGAATCGGCAATCGCCTTTTCCTATCTCTCTCTCCCTACATCTTCGTCTTTATCTCTTACTATTTATCTGTCCTGCCTTCTACTCTCTTCCGTTTACTTCCAAACTTCCTGGCGGCTAGGGTTAACCCTGTGCAAATAGCCTACCTTGGTCTAGGCGCATTGGGTTATAGTGGCGTTGTACGGCTGGCGTCTGCAGGTTTCAGCATTTGTAAACTTGTAGCGTCCCCTCGTTGGGCTCCGTGGTGGGTGGCCGCCAACGCTGCTGAACAACAATAAGGAAGATATGCATGGAGCATTCCCACTACTGTCTGATCGTACCGGCTTAAAGCCGGTACGCACCGATGATCTCACCAGAGAAGGATTGGCCACCCTGGTGCAGTATCTGGCCACCCCCTCCCGTAGGCATTCGTCAATTAACTCACGGCCCTCAGTTCCCACCAGCTGCGGAGCAACTGACCACGGCGGCGGTCAGATCTGCAAAGCAGCAGAGGGTGCTAGGAATCTCTGAATACGGACAGGCCACCATTGGAACTTGAACTTAGCAACGTTTAACGTTAGAACGTTATCTAGTGAGGGAAGTCTAGCTGTATTATTCGAGGAGCTAGAAGGCATTAAATGGGATATAATAGGGCTGAGTGAGGTTAGGAGGACAGATGAGGCCTATACTGTGCTACAGAATGGGCACGTCATTTGCTATCGGGGCTTGGCAGACAGAAGAGAACTGGGAGTAGGGTTCCTAATTCACAGGAACATAGCTGGCAACATAGAGGATTACTATACCATTAATGAAAGGGTGGTAGGCATTGTAATTAAACTGAATAAAAGATACAAAATGAAGGTAGTACAGGCTTACGCGCCTACATCCAGCCATGATGACGCTTCAGTTGAAAGCTTCTATGAAGACGTGGAATCGGCAATGAGTAAGGTGAAAACACAGTATACTATAGTAATGGGCGACTTTAATGCAAAGGTAGGGAAGAAGCAGGCTGGAGACCAGGCAGTAGGAGATTATGGCATCGGCACTAGAAACGCCAGAGGAGAGCTACTAGTAGAATTCGCAGAACACAATAATCTGCGTATTTTGAATACCTTCTACCGAAAACGAGTAATTCGCAAGAGGACATGGAGGAGCCCTAATGGCGTAAATAAGAACGAAATAGACTTTATAATGACTGCACACCCAGGAGTCGTGCAGGATGTGGAAGTGGTTGGCAAGGTAAGATGCAGTGACCATAGAATGGTACGGGCTCGAATCCGCCTAGACTTGAAGAAGCAACGACAGAAACTGATACGCAAGAAGCCAATCAATGAGCTAGCACTGAGAGGGAAAGTACGGGAATTCAGAGTGTCACTGCAGAACAGGTACTCTGCTCTTAGAGAGGAAACCAACCTTAGCGTAGATACAATGAATGATAATCTGACGAGTATCATCACGGAGTGTGCAGTGGAAGTTGGAGGCAGGGTAGCTAGACAGGACACCGGCAAGCTTTCTCAGGAAACGAAGAACCTAATTAAGAAGCGTCAAATTATGAAAGTGTCAAGTACAACAGACAAAATAGAACTGGCAGAGCTTTCGAAGTTGATTAATAGACGTAAAGTATGCCACGTAAGAAGGTATAACATGGAGAGAATTGAGCACGCTCTGAAAAACGGAGGAAGCGTCAAAGCAGTGAAGAGGAATCTTGGGATAGGCAAAAGGCGGATGTATGCACTAAGGGACGAAGAAGGCAAAATAACTACCAATATGGATAGGATAGTTAAAATAGCGGAGGAGTTTACAGAGATCTGTACAGTAGCCGAGACAACCACGACCTTAATACTATAAGAACTAGCAGTAACCCAGACGACACCCCACCGGTAATGATAGAAGAAGTCAGAAAAGCTGTGGAGAGCATGCACAGAGGCAAAGCTGCTGGTGAGGATCGGGTAACATCAGATCTGCTGAAAGATGGAGGACAGATTGTGTTAGAAAAACTAGCCACTCTATTTACGAGGTGTCTCCTGACGGGAAGAGTACCACAGTCTTGGAAGAACGCTAACATCATCTTAATACATAAGAAAGGAGATGACAAGGACTTGAAGAATTACAGGCCGATCAGCTTGCTCTCTGTAGTATACAAGCTATTTACAAAGGTAATTGCTAACAGAGTAAAGAAAACATTAGAATTCAATCAACCAAAGGAACAGGCAGGATTTCGAACAGGCTACTCAACAATTGACCACATTCATACTATCAATCAGGTAATAAAGAAATGCTCAGAGTGTAACCAACCACTATACACAGCCTTCATAGATTACGAGAGGGCGTTTGATTCAGTAGAAATATCAGCCGTCATGCAGACACTGCGGAATCAGGGCGTAGATGAAGTATATATAAACATTCTGGAAGAAACCAACAGGGGATCAACTGCTACCATAGTGCTTCATAAAGAAAGCAACAGAATACCAATCAAGAAGGGTGTAAGGCCGGTGGACACAATCTCCCCAATGTTATTTACCGCGTGCTTACAGGAGGTTTTCAGAAGCCTAGAATGGGAACAGTTAGGGATAAAAGTTAATGGAGAATACATAGTAACCTGCGCTTCGCCGATGACATTGCATTGCTGAGTAACTCAGGGGACGAATTGCAACTCATGATTGCGGAGTTAGACAAGGAGAGCAGAAAGGTGGGTCTTAAAATTAATCTGCAGAAAACGAAAGTAATGTACAACAACCTCGGAAAGGAGCAGCGCTTTGCGATAGGTAATAGTGCACTTGAAGTTGTAAAAGACTATGTCTACTTAGGGCAGGTAATAACCGCAGAGCCTAACCACGAGATTGAAGTAACTAGAAGAATAAGAATGGGGTGGAGCACATTCGGCAGGCACTCTCAAATTATGACAAGTAGATTGCCACTGTCCCTCAAGAGGAAGGTATATAACAGCTGTATCTTGCCGGTACTTAGCTACGGAGCAGAAACCTGGAGACTCACAAAGAGGGTTGAACTTAAATTGAGGACGACGCAGCGAGCGATGGAAAGAAAAATGGTAGGTGTAACCTTGAGAGACAAGAAGAGAGCAGAGTGGATTAGGGGACAAACGGGAGTTAAGGATATCATAGCTGCAATAAAGAAGAGCAAATGGACATGGGCCGGGCATGTGGCACGTAGACAGGATAATCGCTGGTCATTAAGGGTCACCAACTGGATTCCCAGAGAAGGGAAGCGGGGTAGGGGGAGACAAAAGGTTAGGTGGGCAGATGAGATTAAGAAGTTTGCGGGTATAAATTGGCAACAGCACAGGACCGGGTTAACTGGCGGAACATGGGAGAGGCCTTTGTCCTGCAGTGGACGTAGACAGGCTGATGATATATATATATATATATATATATATATATATATATATATATATATATATATATATATATATATATATATATATATATATATATATATATAATTGTAATTGTAATTACAATTATTGAACAGGTAACCACCCTCGAAAAGAGCAGTACTTAGGCATTTAAATAATAAGTGCTTCATGTAACATTTCAGAATGAGTAAAAAAGTGCAGGATGTGCATTTGCAACTTAGTAAAGTAATATGTATGCATTCCGACAACGCATTTCTCTATACTTCTTTCGCTGTTTTTCTCTCTTTTCCTTTCGTTCTTCTGTTTCTTTCTCTTCATTTTTGCCTCTCTCTGTTTCACATTTCTTTCCTTCTCTACTTCCATTTGTACGCAGTTGTCTCGCTTTCTGTCTTTTTCTTTCTATTGCCCTTTGTTTCTAATGCCCTGCGTCATATATCACTGTTCTTCGATCGAATTGAGCAGGTCGCCATCCGCGCGACTGGAACGCTCTTCTACGACTTCGACTCAAGAACCATCCGAAACACGTCACTCTCCGATCCTCTTGTGGAGAGCGACGCTTGTGTGTCTACTTTCACGTCCAACTGCAATGGCGGTAACACTCGTAGATAGGATCAACCTGGAACTCAAGGCCACTACGGCAGCGTGTCTTGTTTCTAAGCTTTTATTTATTAATATCCCTCAGAATGCTAGTTCTCCCCCCTTCTTCTTTCCCTCTTGCTCATCTAACTTCCTTTTCCCAACCCTTCTTATATACGATACAGGAGGCAATGCTATGCTTTGCTCTGCTAGCGTGCGTGCATGTTGCAGAGAAACGCAGATCTATTAGTTTCCTCGATAACCACCTTTATTAGATCGTATCTAATATGGGTAAGTGGAGAGTCGATCAAAATGGTATATTGTATTGCTGAGGTGTTTACCTTTACGGTCGTTGTACTGTATAACCAGAATAGACCGTTCCTTTATGTAGTCCCTTCAGAGCTAAATGCGAACCCTTCAGTGCTTTGTGTCTATCATTGTGCCGCGATATGAGCGGAATGAACGTGTTAGTTGTCTGTCTGCACTAAATTGCTACCAAGTGTCATACCTGTGTTAAATGAAAACCACGAAAAAAAAAATCTAGATGGCCGCGTGGTTACGCCGGTTTGGACCTCACCTCGCCAAGAATTGGTTTTTTTCTTCTTTCACCAAAAGTTTCTTCTTTTTTTCTCCTTTATTTCCTCTCTCTATTTGTGCTCTCTCGCCCATCAGGGTCATCGCATACCACGCCGTACAAATCGGCGCACGTGTTCTGGCAGCGAAGCAAAACAGGACGAAAAGGACGGAGAAAGGGCGTGCCGGTTCGTGATCACGATAGCTTTTTTTCCGTATATATACGACACGCGGGAAAGACGGAGCGTAACAGCTCTGCTGTAAATGAGTAATAATAACTGGTCCTCTCGCATGTGGTTGGTCTCGGCGTTTCACTGTTCCCTGGGCTCCGGGCAAGCGCCTCGTAGAGAAAACCAGAATTCACCGTTAAGTGACAGGCGAGCGGTACATATTCTCACGCGGTCAGCTATCTGCCCTGTTCTGCGTGATTTGCCGCTTGCGTGCACCTGTTCAATGCCGTGAAACGTTTACAAAAGTAACGCCGTTCCCCCATGCCGTTTCTTTCTAAACGTAACGCGTTACCGTTACAGTACCACTGATCCTGAATCGAACGGTGGCGTTCCTCCGTTCCTTCCAAAAGGAACTAGATCCTGAAACGTCGTTTAATGGAACACCGTTCCGTACAACACTGAGCCCAGCAGTGGGAATGGAAAGAGACTCCAAGAACTAAGAGACCGCTTGGTGCTCTCTTGGGCGAGTAATATCTTATTTGTTCAACATTCCACTCTTTTTTCTAGAGCAAATCATCTATTTTTGAGGCAGAGTTTAATGATGCATCAAGAAAGGGCCAATGTACTCCACCTCAACAGAGTAACATGACGCTGCCCGGAGCCGAGTATAGCAAGAACCCACCGAAAGGAGTAGTAGTACACCTCAAGATTAAAATAATAGAACTCGGGCCAAAATTGGGCTTCATAATTGTTTTTGACAGTTTTCCTCGCGAACATATTGTTGAATAAACACGAGCACTACGACTAAAAAAAACACGTTAAGAAATTGCTCAGTGAGACTCGAACATGGACTTCTAAATGCACATCAGATTGTGAACCTGACACCGCTACACCATGCTGAAAGTTGGTGTTGCAGCGTTTATTTCGACATGTAATAAGTATAATGTCAGTGATATGTATGTATTATTTTGTTTAGCAGCGCAGATTTGAGTGTTCCCGTGCTTGTGACAACTAAGAGAACTGTGTGCATTTTCTGTGTTTCAAGCGTTTGTTTTGTGCTTCGCGAGATGAGAGCGTCCGTACGACACGTTTCGCAGTAAAGAACAAAGAAAGATATAGCATAACCGATGGTATGAACGAAATCCGCGCTGACGCGCTAAGCGGTTAGTCATTGCTGTGTAGGAATCGTCACACCTCTGGGCTGTGCACGAAGTAATTCAGTTTTGTCAGCCTTTAAACGCATTTTTGGTCCTTCTCGTTCACGTTTCATGACTACAACCACAATGCTTCACGATGGCCGTACAGTATATGTACGTTAAGCTTACGACAGCACCCACCGAGCATACATTCCTATAGTGATAAACATGATTATTGATATCGGAAGAATGAAATAACCATTTTAATTTACTTTGAATCGTGACCAATTGAATGAGGTCATATTACCAGAATTAACCACAGAAATTCAAACCTAAAAACACGGATATTAGAAGTTCAAAGTGGCTTCCAGAGCGCTGTAATTCACTTCGAGGCACTGAAAACGCTGTTCTCTTTATTAGCCATCTCTAACACCACAACAAACAAATGCAGTACTTTTTTAGCATATATGTGGGCATATAGTGGTAATCACTCGCTGTGTGCCGACGCATCGATATACAGATCAGGAGCAGGAGTATAACCGCGTTATACTCTGTCATGTCTGAAGAGTATATGGGCAGTTTACTGTCTCAGAGAAATAGAGTATAAAAGCTGTTTCAATCTTTCTTTTCATGCAAAGCGAAGATTCTTTTCACTCTATTCGATGCTTAGCGAAAGTAAAAGAACACTCTGAAAAGTCTTTACTTCAGCAATACCCTCGGCAGATTTTAGAGTGTACAAATAAAGTAAAACAAAACTTAACAGTACGCTTTTTTTTCATTTTCGTATAGTGTCAAGGCCAGAATAACAACAAGGAAATGTTTGTAACCAGTGCTTAGAGAGTATTTCAGAGCACGGCTTTGTCGTCGAGCCCATGCCCGAGACAGATCACAGCGAATTGGGGGGAAATGCGTTAGCTCGAGTGCCTGACGACCCCTCGACGAGAGATGCATCGCTTGTACGCGCGCCTCCACCGATATCCACCGCAGCTGATGGTATAAGGGGACGCACTTCGGCTCTTGTTGGGATCAGTACCCTTTCGCAACCCATACCGCGGTGACTCAAGGGTTCCCCTCAGCTGTTAACAGGAAGGTCTCCGAGCTCGCAAAATTACGTAAGCAGGCGCGGGAAAGAAATTGTTCTTCTCGGCATCCACTGCACCGATTTTGATGAGAAAGTAAAAAATAAACTTTAGTATTCTGATGAGTTCTTTTTTTATTGGTATCGATCGAGTGGAATTAATCATCCGGACAGTTTTGTTTGTCAGGCACAACCATGCAAACAAAAAATAATTTAATGCAGCTAAGAAAATTATTAGGGACCTTATTTCTATATTGTTTCTGATGAAAAGCAGTAATCATACCATAAATTGAAAATCGAGTAGTGTTGGCAAAAATACAGCACGCCGCAGTAGGATAGCAAGGAGGAAGACCCTGGGTTCTGTCTTCACATGTGGAGAATTGCCTCTCAACACACTTCACTTCACTGCATGTCATAACTTGTCTACTTCAAATAGAAACTACATACACACACAGTCCTCCGTGCACTTTCGTTGACTTCAGCATGTTTTCTTTCTATTACAAATGAGCTTGTATTATGGTATACCACTCCAACTTAGGGTTCTGCTCGGTGATGGTACGGTAATTTTCCTTTAATAGCTTGCCCTTACTTGAACACAGCTTTTTTAAAGACTATAGTCTTTCTTGGGGTACTTCCACGCAAAAATTTCTGTCTGTCGGGAGATTTGTCTGTTTGTCCGCCGTTTCGTTACCCCAAATGGCATCAACCGATACCTCAAACGGCCAACCCCATTCCTAGCGCCCACGAATATTGTTCAAGTTTCAGCGTTCATACTGGTGCGATTGTCAATTAAAAAGCAATTATTGTGCATATTTGAGGCGCCATAACAACACATCAATATTTTGTATGTATGTATTTTACCAGAAAAGGCATCCATAAGTAATTCTAAGGATCGTAGCGTTTAGCACGCTGCAGTGAAAATGCAACGAGACGCTCAAAAAGGCAAGTGTTTCCAACACTTTACTAAGACGACACGGTGGTGGCACCTGCCCATCTTTCTACACCTTATCGCCTCCGAGAGAGGCGCGCACGCCTTCCTTCGTTTTCAAAAATAACTGTCAGATAGCACTCCTGTCTAACATGCCTCGATGCGCTCGTTCGCCTTCGCTGCACGGATCGAGACTTTCTAACGCAGCACCCCCAGAATACAATTCACCGATTTTCTCGCGCAGAGCACCAAATAAACGAATCGTTCACTCTCTCCAGACGCAAGAATATCGTCTTTCGACGACATTTGCAGTGAAACATGCACATACGGGGCCAAGATTTTATAAACTGATATATCCAGACGATTGCGCAACAGCTGAGGCACTGGAAGCATAGGCGTGCACAGGGAACCCCTTAAGGGGAAAGGGGGGTCCCTCCTACTCAGTCAATGTATGGAACAGATTTTACTCTCCCCCTCCCCTCCCCCATCTTATGTAATCGAAGGGAGCACCCCCTGCGCCGCTCCCCCTTGCACACATCTATGACTAGAAGTGCGACCACTTGGATCGAGCAGTCTCTTGCAGCTGTAGAAAAGAAATGTTAAACCTGCACTCACAAGATAAAAACAGTGACCTTCTAAACCTGGTTTCCTTCGAAAATGTTCGCGCTCAGCATAACTATGTTATCTCTTATCGCACTTCCGGAGGTCGCAATTTCACGCCAGCATATTATAAAGCATCGTTTTTGAAGCAACTCAGGGGCTGCTGATTTCGCTTAAACCTCATAATTGCCTGAAGCTAACTTATGCGTTGAACTAATAGTCTCGCAGTCTGCTGATAGCTTCTACTGAATCAACAGTGTCGATCTTTTCCTCCGAGGTTGCCTCAGCCAGTGACGCTCTGTTCCGTTTTCGCGCCTGAAGATCAATTATGAACGCACACGAACTTTCCCAACAAAAGGTTCTCCTTCACGGGAAGTTTGTGATACGCAACTTATTTAAAAATATGTGTTTTGCTGTAGTAAATTTTAAAAAAGCGTGGAGCCCTTTTTAATATTATTATCGGGGGCGTGCCAGAACCATGATAAGATTATAAGCCATGCCGCAGTACAGGGCTTGGAAAATTTCGACTGTCAGGTGTTCTTGAACGTGCGCAGATATTTTACAGTACAAGGTAATCTACAATGTCAGTCGCTCCCCCATTTGGCGAGCTATAGGCATTGTAGAGGCCTTTTTACTGAGAAATGACGTCTACTGCCATTTTCACGAACGAGATGTCCCAACATCAATGTCTGTCACTCACCCCTTTGCCGAGTGACAGATATTGATTTTGGGACATCTCGTCAATAAAGATGGCATTAGACATGACCCACAAAACACAGCGGCTGTTGAACAATTCGAGCCATCTAAATTGTTAAACAACTTCGTAGCCTCATCGGGTCTTCTAGTATTTTTGGTGGTTCATGCCCAGGTTGGCGGATGTCATTCACACCCAGACAAACCTTCTACGCCAGAACAGTTCGTTTAAGTGAACCCCCAGTTGGGCATCCAATTCTCTCCAGCTGAAGCGTTCGTTAACAGCCGATACTTCCGCACTTCTATCCTTCGTCACCAACAGAGATTTACACAGACGCAAGTGGCATCCGGTATCGGTGCCGTTCGCTTTCAGCGCTCTGGTAACAAGGAAAATTTCGTGGCGCACTGAAGTCGCTCTAAAAGCAAGCCTCAACGCAACTATTCAGTGACCTAACAGGAATGCCAAGCGGTAGTGTTTGCCCGTCAACGGTTTCACTCATGCATCTATAGCCACCCGTTCACCACCGTCACAGATCACCGTTCCCTGTGTTGGCTGGTCAACCTTTGTGACTCATCCGGTCGCCTCGTACGATGGGCCCTTCGTTTGCAAGAATATGTCTCTACCATTTCGTTCAAGAGTGGCCGTCGACATGCTGATACGAATTGCCTCTCTAGGATCCCACTACTTGCAATGGATTGTGAAGCTGAAAACTTCGAATGCGTCATCACTTCCCTGTCGCCTGGATTTCCCGCTACCCTGACTTTCACCGCTGAGCAGCGGAAAGACCACTTTTTTTTCTGCAACAAAAGATTCAACGACCGAAGACTGATTCTGCATCCGAGATGGTTTTCTTTACCAGAGGAACTTAACTGTCAACGACGGGTGCCCGCTTCCTGCTGGTCATCCCTGCGTCTCTTCAAAAGTCTGTACTGCGTCTCACGCATGACGAGCCAACCTCTGATCTCTTAGGAAACCACTCTAACACTTCGTCACATGAAAGAGTGCTTTCGTTGGCCTCAAGTGCGCAAAACAATCGAAAACTATGTGGTCAGCTGTACGCAATGTCATAGCTATAAGCGGTTCACGTCAGGTCCGGTCGGTCACTTGTATAGCCCTAGCGCCCCGGTTACCCTTTTCAAAAAGTCGGCATTGACCTCCTGGGGCTATTCCCACGTTGTTCAAGAGGCCATTGGCGGATACCTTTCATTTATATGTGGGGTTTAACGTTCCAAAACCACCATATGATTATGAGAGACGCCGTAGTGGAGGGCTACGGAAATTTCGACCACCTGGGGTTCTTTAACGTGCACCCAAATCTGAGCACATGGACCTACAACATTTCCGCCTCCACCGGAAATGCAGCCGCCGCAGCCGGGATTTGATCCCACGACCTGCGGGTTAGCAGCCGAGTACCTTAGCCACTAGACCACCGCGGTGGGGCTTGGCGGATACCTGTATGCGCTGACTACCTGATGCGGTGTTGCGAGACGGATGCCTTATCCCCCGTCATGGCAGTTCAGGTTTCGGAGTTCTTATTGCATTCAACTATACTTCGGCACGGGCCATCTCCCTGATAATAAGTGACCGTAGCCGCCGATTCACTGCGGATGTTTTGGAATCATTACTTCGATTGTGAGCCTCCAAGTTTTGACCCTCAACTGCGTATTATCCACAAACTGGTGGCCTGGCTGAAAACACTAACCAAACGTTCATTAACACGTTCTCAATGTACGTCGCCTCCGACCACAAAAACTAGGATGAAGTATTACGAAGGAAGGAAGGAAAATATAAGGAAAACAACGGCAGGGAAATTAACCAGCCTATAGGCAGCCGGTTTGCTACCCTGCTCATAAGAGGGGGGTGGAGAAGATGAAAGATAGAGAGCAGAGAAAGAAGAGAGATAAACACAGCACATTCGGCAGCACACGCGCGCAGTATTACTGTCGGTGATGTACTAGTACACCTTCAACTCCACGAAATTCGAAACGACAGGATACAGTTCTTTTTACCAGCTCTACGACCACTCATTTGGACATACGCTGGACACTTTTTTCTTTTGTCGTCAATGACGGCTTGTCAATTGCGGAGACATTGTGTCGTGACGAAGAGGCTCATCGACTTGCATGCTTGCGAACATTGGTAGTGCAAGATTCCCCCAAAGATCGCTACGACAGTGGATACCGGCACGTAACCTACATTCCCGGTGATCCAGTGTAGAATGCACAAGAAAAACCAAGCCTGCCCAAATACACAGACTTGGCTTGAGCCAAAAGCTACTCATCATCATTCATCGTCTCAGCAAAGCAAACTTTAAAATCGCACGTATGATCACTAGTGGCTGACGTTCATGCAAGACCGAGGCGCCACATGTTGCCCGACATAATCAAGACTTGATACCTTCAGGTAGTATGTGAGGGATTATCAGTTGCCAGCTCGAGATAAGATAACGTGCTACGCGATGCCAACAGGCAAAAAGTGTTGCGCACTCTCCATAACGGCTACTGGCGGCGCCGACTGACACTCCCACGATTAAATGCACACGTATGGCCTATAAAGCGGAGGGACGTATAACAGCCGCCGTAGCTCAGTGGAATAGCATCGGACGCGTTATTTGAAGGTCGCAGTTTTGGTCCCCCTCGACGGTTGATTGATTTGTGGGGTTTAACGTCCCAAAACCACCATATGATTATGAGAGACGCCGTAGTGGAGGACTCCGGAAATTTTGACCACCTGGGGTTCTTAAACGTGCACCCAAATCTGAGCACACCCCCCTCGACGGCAGGTCATCTTTTCGTCAACATTTTTTTTAACGATAGTCTTTCTTGGAGACCTTTGACCACGGAGGAAGGAAAAACTGTCTAGTTTTTCTGCCTGTCTTTCTGTCTGTCTGTACATTGGTCTGTTTGTTCGCGCTAACGATATCCTAAACGGCATGGTACGTCAAACGGCCAACCCCATCCACAGCGCCCAACAATATTGCTCAAGTTTCAGCGTTAATAATTGTGCGATTGTCAATTCAAAAGCAATTATTCCGCATATCTGAGGCACCATATATAACAACACCTCGATGTTTTGTGTGTGTGTCTTTATACTAGACAAGGCACACACAAGCCATTCTAAGGACCGTAGCGTTTATCACGCTGCGCTGACAGTGGAACGCGATGCTCAAAAAGGCAAGTACGACATGGTGGTGGCACCTGCCCGTCGCTTTGCGTTCTACACCTTATCGCCTCTGAGACAGGCGCACATCTTTCTTCGTGGGCACGCATGCCTTTCTTCGTTTCGAAATAACTGCCAGATGGCGTTCGTATCTATCGTACCTCGATGCGCTCGTTCGCCTTCGCTCCGCTGATCGATACTCTCTAACGCAGCGTTTCCAGAATACAATTCACCGATTGTTTCGTGCAGAACATCAAATAAACGTTTTGTTCACTCTCTCCACACGCAAGACTATCGTCTTTCGACGACATTTGCAGTAAAACATGCAGATACAGGGCCAAATTGTTTTTTTCGCGCATTTTCCTTACAATTGCTTATAATAACACCCCTATACTTCAATTAGCGTCTTTGTTAGTTTGCATTATTATGATACGTTTAGTGTTACGTTCTCCACAGCTAAAAAGAATGGTGTGGCGCGCCAAACCGATGCGTTCGAGATTAGGTAGATAAATGCACTTTTCGTAAACCGAATACAACAATAGCAAGAAGACAACGATTGGCCAGTTGTGTGACGACGTACCCTTCAGTCCCAATTTACAGCAGATGGTTTTTTCCTTCGTTTATCATTTTCTGTATTCGCAACTCAAATGAAGATGAGAGAGCACTCGAGTTGCAGCATGGCGGATTCACGGAGGTCACCACGTCCGCTGTCGCTAACACAAATATTGAGTTTTCTGTGGTGTGATTGCAGTTCGACCTGTTTTGTAGAAAGCGGGCGTGTTGTTGACGCTGAGCATCTTATTTTAGTCGGCACCAGTGTTCCCGCAAGTGCGATTGGCGTTCTTGAAGTGGTCGCGTTGTGTGTAATACATATGGCGCACCGCGTCTCTGTGAAATTTGTTTACATACTTCGGGTGCCGCAGCGACATGTAGTCACTGGATACATTGGTCATTTATTATGTCCGCGTTAACAAGTTAACAGTTGGTGCCCCACCTGGAAAGAAGAAATCTGCTTTACCATTCATTTTTTCTTCATGGGCAGCACCATCCTACCGTGCTCCTACCGTATAACACTGGCGCTTGGACTGTTTGGACCTCAGTACGCTGCTTCCCTATATTGCCGCTATGTGCCGCATGAATTGCTGGAGTCGCGAATAGGGGCGATTCTAGATATTTCTGCGACTATGGATGTTGGGAAAGACCGCATGAAGAAGGATGGAAATTTCCTGAGCGTAACTCTTTGATCATCAACACTTGGTATTCGCACATGACAAGAAATTATGGTTATCTGTAATCATGGCCTTTAATTACGGCAACAAATACCTGAATTGCTTTTTTAGCACGCGGTAACCAAGCCTTTTATTATGAGAAATTTTAGCACAGCGACTTCCGCTCTATGAAAGTGCGAGTGAAAGAACTTCTTTGTGTATTGCATGGATATACAGCTACTTCCTGTGCAGGTAATAAGCGCATGTTCTAGGCATCCTAAGCAATCACATTTGCTTGCCTGGATAATGTATAGAGTGCAACCATCCAGTGGGATTGCAGCAGCAGTCCTGAATGGTGGTGCACGAAGCGCCTCTCTCAGTTGCTTCATCGTCGAGCCGTCATCTCAGGCCAGTTTTTCGAGACTGGTTAACGCCCCTGACTTCATCTCTCTCTCTCTCTTTCTCTCTCTCTCTCTCTGTCTCTCTGTCTCTCTCTCTCTCTTGTTCTTTCCTTTGTTCGCGTAAGTCGAGCTTCCAAGAAGACGTAATCCGACTAACATGCCACTACGGAATTTTGGGGCCTTGTGTGGACCCCACACGCTACGGTTACATTGCGTTCTAATGTGGATGGCCAAGCAATGGTCCGAATTTCCTAGAGTCGCTCACTGGAGCTTCGCTCTGCATGCCGTAAAGCTTAGCCAATCGTGACCAGTATAGCTTTTCTTGCAGCGTTGATTACGTCGTGCGAGAGTATCATTTACGACTACGTCTTCCCTAAGTAACCTTCAAGGGTATGCGTCTTCCTCAAGTAACTTTTAATTAAAGAGAAGGTGTAGGTACGAACAGATGAATACTTTATAACCCGAGCAGTCTCTCTAGAGTGAACTCTTCAAGAAGTGGCCTCACCTCCTTCAACGCTTCAACTGCTGTTGCCTTGAAGTAGACATGACCACTTGCCGAAACGGACGCCTAAGTGATATCCCATGTAATAGTAGAATATACATCTGTTCGGCGTATCCTCCGGCCTCAGCCACAGCACCTAGCTCCGGTAACCGTTAGAATATAATGTATCCAAGGGAAACTCTTTGCTGACATGAAACGCTGGTTTCGTTCTGAGCGAACGTCAACTTTATGCCGGCCGCACTCAATACTTCATGCTTTAACGCCGTGATTGACGAGATATCCGCGAAACTCATGGTTCATTGAATAAAAAGACAGTGGCGCGTTGTATCGGTGAACGCTTGAAATGTGGTATCGAAGAACATTTCAGTATCGGATTTGTAAACTATAGCCCATTCTTAGTGCGTATATTTTAGGAGCGAAGCTCCTTAAGGCGTGGGCTGTGCGTCCCCTGTATGTAGCCACCTCTCGTTCAGTTCTTGCAGTGTTCACTAGATGGCGGTACTTGTAGCTGATGGCATTAAGTATTACGCTAGCCACCGCCCGATCTAAAGGGTACAGCCATATCCATCCGTCCATCCGTCCATCCATCCATCCATCCATCCATCCATCCGTCCGTCCGTCCGTCCGTCCGTCCATCTATCCGTCCGTCCGTCCGTCCCATCCATCCACCCGTCCGTCCGTCCGTCCGTCCGTCCATCCATCCATCCATCCATCCATCCATCCATCCATCCATCCATCCATCCAAAAGATGCAAGATGTTATAAACTAGATGGCGGTACGTGTAGTTGATTATGAAAGATGCGAGGTGTTATAAAATAGGAATGATGCCACATATGGCGCGTGTCATCGTTCGATATAGTGCGGCGACGTACGCTATGGGGAGCGTTGCAATAAAATCGAGTGAGCAAAATGTACGGAGGATTCATGGTTTACCAGGTTTACCTCCGGAGCTTCGCCCACTCATCATCATTCACTTCGTGGATGTGGCGGCACTTTTTGCTGCTGATCAGAGCTCGCGTAGTTGCACGAAATTTTTTTCTAGCTTTGTCGTAGTAATTACTGTAAGGGCTCATTCTTCGAACAAAACACAGTGTTCCCAGCTCTCCCCGTGCATGATCGAAATAGGTACTCGTGCTATATTTCAACGAACGTGTTTTCGTGTTTAGTGGTTTCCCCTTAGTGATCGTGCATATGCGTCGCACCATTCGGGTTTTTAGGCATTTGAACACTGTTGACAAATAGACGTGGATGGGCACAAAACAGAGCTGAATAGGAGATCTTCCTAGAAACCATGTTAACAGTGCAAATAGTAAGAATGGTAGGTAAACAGCGATCTATATACAACACTGAGCAATGGGATCTCGGGTTGTGCGTCGGTTACAAGCAAACCTCGTTCGCAACAGACTGGTGTCCGCGTGGCTGTTTCCTCCTGCGTTTGTCATTGTGTGTTAGCCACAAGTCTCGGTACCAATGTGCCCGTGCGCACATACGTATATGTGTGTATGCACGAGAGAGAGAGAGAGAGAGAGAGACAAAAGGACGTCGTATTTATTTCTGTCTTATGCACTCGTATTCAAGATGCACGTGGCCCATAATGCGACGTTATGTACGATCCTGTCCGTTTGCTCAGTTTCTGGAGGTTCCAGGAAGAAGCACTGTAATCTGCACTACTTTGGATTGCCAGGGTAGCGCAATTAGATAATCCAGGGGAGCCGGACAACGCCGCCTATAGCATGCACGACGTCGCAGCTCGGAGACCATTTCGAGTGGTGCGACGTGGCACGAGATGACCGCCCGTGGATTAAGCAAGGCGGAGTAAAGGGACGTGCGCACCATTCAGGACTGGTGCCGTAATTCTCGTGGATGGTTGCAGTAGCGTGAAGGCAAAAGGGCCTGCCCGCTTAGAATGCCTAGCACGTGTTCCCAATGCCTGCTGCTTGGACATGAAGGTGCTGTGCGTATACTGAATGTAGGGAGGAGTTCTTTCAAGTCGCACTTTCATGGTACTAAAGCCGCCGTGCTAGAATTTCTGACGAAACTGTCTCGGTCAAAGTATCCTAAAGAAGGCATTGCATGTTTTCTAACCGTACGACTGTGAGGCAGAATTGTAAATCATCATGGTTACTTGATGTTATCGACTGTTCATAATCAAGAAGTTATTGTCAAACAACCTCCATCTTTTTGTAATCTTTCCCAACCTCGATTGTCTGAAAAATCTCTAGAATCTCATAGTGAGATACACGGACGAAAGAACCTTCGGCTGCCATCCGAAGGCGAAGGATACGCCGCCACACGATCGTCTTCCTACCAATGTCGCATCCGATCTTCGAAAAGTAAGTTTATCTGCGCAATTTTGAACGCATCGGTTCATCACGCTGCACCATTGCTTTAGCTGCAGGAAACGCCACACTAAAATTATCATACCACCTTTGAAATTGACGCCATGATGAAAATTGGTACCTTTTTTCTATATGCATTTATTTAAAAACAAATATGTTAGAAATCGTTACACTCCGTACAACGTGTGTGAACCCCTGATATTTTCCTGAATTAGAGCCTCTGCTGTCCGAAGGTGCTAGGAACACTTTTTATCAAAAAGTGTGTTATTCGTGCATATATTTTGCAACGTATCGATCACTTGGTCATTCAGAGAGTCCATTTGGGTCGTCTGCGGATGACGAATATCACATCAGCCCTTGTTCATTCCCTTTTCATAAATACTTTACATTTTCTTTCCCGTACATGACCACGACTTTGGTATATTAGATTGGGACGTTTCTTGTCGGAATAACAGTTTACAACTAAGAAGGCAATGCAGTCTGTCTACATGAACCACAGGCTAAGACTAACGAAACAAAGGCACTTTTTGCCCCCAATCAGCCACCTTATATAGTAGCCGCAGCACGCATATCTCATCGAACCAGTCATCCATTTCAGGTTTCCCGCCCATCTTCGCGCACCACTGCTTTTTCTGCCTCGTTCTTTTTTCGAGCAGCCACGGACTGGAACGGCCTCCCCCGGGACATCGCCAACATCGCCTCATCATCTGCCTTTCAAGACCGTGTTACTGATCATCTTCAATGCTAAAACAACTCTTACTGCTTATTGTTAAACGAAATAAAACCCCGCCCCTTATGTAATGCCCCTCCTAGAAAGGGGGGCCTTTAAGGTAATAAACTGAACTGAACTGAACTGAACCATAGATACACACACGAAAACCTCTTGAAGTTTCTGATTTGGAACAGTACAGTCAGCGTCGCGTACACTGAAGCATGGAACAAAAAAAGCAACAAAAATGAACTAATACATTTCATTGTATGCTAGAGTAATCACTTTGTTTTTACCGAGGGAATGAAACATTCCGAAGCAATACTTCCACTCTCAAAGTGTACTAAATGTTGCTACTTAGTGTGCATTTCATGTGAGCTTGTTATACACTTCAAAATAAGCTCCAACCTACCCGGCAGCGCACTTTGCTAAGGAGCGTCCTCTCGCCAAAACTGCCGTGTTGCAAGAGTCGCAGGTTCCTACATGCAACTTCGCGTACTTTGCTGCAATACAGGAGAGCTTATCGAGTTACGAGGCAGATGGGAAATGCCTTTTTAGCCGGAAGGCCCACCTAATGACTGGAGAAGAGGCCCTATTGTCCGCTTACAATCAGCGTATACGAAGGTGATCATCTACGTTGCTTGTTGTTCCGTGATATCTCTACATCCAAGCAAGCCATTTCAATTACTGCTCGCTTTGGGTGGCTTTATTAGGTTATCACACTCGGCGAGCACTAGTGAAGCTGTTGGCAGTTCCGTCAAGCGATAAAAGCTGTATGTTCACTGTCGTGAGCGGCTGAAAATATGTTATAGAAACAAGAAGGAAGGCAAGTTCTTGCCGACGATCGCATCAACATATGAGCTAAAGGCTGACTAACGAGACGACTGGTGAGACGGGTAGCGAAATTTTCTTGCCTAACCAGCCGCGTTACTGTTTCATATGCACGCTCATTCCGTGCATCGTGTAAGCAGTAATTACTACCGGGTAATGACAGTCATTACGTAGCCATAACGAGAAGGTAGAATATGCGAAAGCGGCTGAAAAAAGTTAAATTATTCATGCTGTGGCCCTCCCTAACTAAGCAAAGATCATTCGTTGAGGTAATGGTTTAGCAAATAGGGCGTCTAGTAGCAAATCTGTCTCTTTTTTTGTGTGTGTAACCTAAAGTTTCATTTTGACTAAGGCTGTCATAGATGTCGTATTGGGTGGCTGCTAATTATTATGAAGCTCTGCAAGTCTGCTTAACTTTCGGTGTGCTGAAATATTCTTGACGGTTGATCGTAATACAGAAATTCGCCACACCCCACCCTCCTAACATGCACGCACACCCACACCCACACACACACACACACACACACACACACACACACACACACACACACAAACACACACACACAAATGTACGTCCCCCCCCTCCACCAAGTATGCTGTTCAGGGCCCTAAAACTTTAACGAAGCACAGTTTAATTTTGGTATAAGGTGAATGAAACACGGCCAAGTACTTGGTAGCATCCTATCAAATCATGTGACTGAACACGCGCACGCAGGTTATACAGCGTGTACTCAATGTAACGGGACGTCGTAGAACAGATTAAGAGCACATAACCACAAACAATTTAGCTAATCGAAATGATTCATCAAAAAGTTACGCATACACCGCTAGTGTCATTGCATGGGTCACACCTTATCTCTCTGTCTTTTGTTTCCTTGCCTCAGCACGCAACATTTGCCTACAGCGATATTGCAGGAGCGTTAAAGCAGTGATTTGAACAGTGTCATGAAAGCGAAAGCCTCCTTAATGTCGCATTTTTGTTATGTCAGGTTGTGCGTTTCAAATAATAATACTAACAACTACAAAAATGCGCTGGCGAACAATTGCGTATTAACATAACGAAAAACGGTGTCGATAAAGCCGACCGACTGAGGAGATGGTGGTAGACCCACACTATACGTAGGTTTTTTTTTAGTTTTGAAAGAGAGGGAGATAACGTCCCCAAACCACCATGTGATATGAGAGATGCCGTAGTGGAAAGTTCTGAAAATTTCGACCACCCGGGGTTCTTTAACATGCACTTAAGTCCAAGCACACTGCCTCAAGCGTTTGTGCTTTCATCGAAAATGCGGCCACGGCGGCCCGGATTCGATCCCGCGACCTGCGGGCCAGCAGCACCCGAGTGCATAGCCACTAGACGACGGCGGCGGATAAATGTAGCCCATTAAGCTTCGAAAAAAAGAGAAAAGCCGCTGATACCTAATACATTGCGTCTCGGTCAATAGTTATGCAAAATCAAGTGAATTATAAAACTTGTGACTGTCAATCAGACACGAGGATCGGGCGCACGTTCCGGGAAAGGAATGAGTGCATCATTTATCGTCCACCCCTGATCCCTCCCATGGCGCCTTGGGAAACTTGGTGGGAATGACACCAACGGCAATGAGAGTTAAGTACAGGATAGCCCTTCTAATAATCACAACCTGCTTGTCTAACGCAACCCATTCCTTCAGCAGCACTGCCTGCATGGACTCGATGGATTGAAAGTCTATAATCACTCTATAATTTTGCTGTCATTTTATCAAACATAATAAATAAATAAATAAATAAATAAATAAATAAATAAATAAATAAATAATAAAGTAAATAAATGAACAATGTCTCTAATATATTTACTGAGAAATAAAGCCCCTGTCGTGCAGCCGCTTTATAACATTCGATTTTTTTTTGTTCTCCATAATATCCTGAATGCAAAGTATCGCCGCAAGAATTTCATAAGAAGCAGCTGAGCTCTTTGAAGTGCTCGTAACGCCGGAAACACCCGGGTCAGATTCCGATATCACGTCTAGTCCTGCCTTGAGAAACTCGGCACGCATTTTCTTCTTCTCCTCTTGTTCTTGCTCTCACGTGTTCCGAACCTGAGCTTCCCTGCTTTTCCTTGGATTCCTTGTTTTGTTCCCCAAGCGCATCTCTAGAAATTCCCTAGATCTCGCTTCCACCGGGTCCAGCACCGTCTTCTTTTCCCTAAAGAAGTTTCCACCCGATTGCTTGCCCATGCCCGCTTGGGTGATGAGACTGCAATGCTCTCGAAAGTTTTGAGTAGGAACGACATGCTTCCCTACTGGTGGCCGCCCTGCCGCGGTGAGGTTATGCTTTTGAGGTGTGGTTATGGTTACAATTATGGCTATGAGTTGTGGTTATGGTCTCGACTGCCGACTCGAAATCCGCGGAATCGAATCCTGGCCGCGGTGACAGCATTCTCGATGGAGGCAAAAAAAGCTAGATGTCCGTGCACGTTAAATACCCTATGTTGGTCTAACTTTCATCAGATATTCACTATGGCATCACTCGTAATGATATTGTGACCTTAGGACAATAATATTATTATCTCCCGGCGATTCGTGATGGCGATAAGCAGACGCTGAGGGTATTTCTAACGCTGCCGCAAACAACAGGTGGTTCACCGCAGAACCACCACCATCGCATGCCACCGTGTCGCCTTTTTAAAAATAGCACACCCATTCAAACGACATGTGCGTTTGCACGCGGAACGTTAGGGAGTGCCGCAATTAAGGACCGCCGTCATAAGCGGACTGGCCGACATGTCACTTGACAGTTTTCGTGTATTTCGCGGGCATCTGCAGTAAGCAGAGACACGCTAATAAATAACAGAGAGAAAAAAAAGAAACTTCTGATCAGACGCCTCACAAAGCTAACTTTTTCATCCGAATTTTTCACCGTGCTTCATTACTTCATAAGTTGGTTATTCTACCTTGCGTAATGAAGCCCTTGAGTAGAACATAGAAAAAGTGTTGTTTGCTTCATTGAATACATAGCAACATGCATACGATCAAGTTGTCTTAGGGTGCATTGACATATTTTGAAACAATGTCTAAACGTAGCGGTGGCACTCTATATATACTCTATCATCACATTATGTTAAGCAGGTAGCACCTTTTTAGTAATCGTGAAACAGCTTTTCTCTCTCTCTCTCTCTATTTTTCTCGCTCTGAAAGCAACAGCGCGTGATGATACAAACTAGCATGGTATTTATGTGTAAAACTATTAGCGATTTGCAAAGTCTCCTTTTAAAGATTCCCTTGTGTGTTTATAAAAAGTGGTTAACGATTCGGAATACTAGTTTATCTACTAAGGGTCTCGCGCCAGTCACATTCCGTCTTACGCCGGAGAATAGAATCACTATTCAGAGACACGAAATTTTTTTGTTTCGGGAATTTTTCTCTGAAAACGTTGACAAATTATCCATCACATTTTCCTGCACAACAGATACTAACTTCAGCCCTAATCTACGCGCATACATACTCTAATTACGCGTGTCTGACGTACTGGCGACTTTCGAACTCATGACTGGCCCCTCCACAGCCGCACTGCAAAAGCATGATTTTATTATTTCATATAGCTTCAGTACACTGCACACTGTGGGCTTCAAGTCTAACACCAATAGAGGACTAGAAATCACTCCCCGCAAATAGCAGAAACAAATCTCAACGGCTATGCTTGCGTGGTGGATGCACCAAAACTGATTACAGCAGATAAATGCGCATTGTGACCGCTATTCATCGGTCGTCGTAGGATAATTTAACCATTCCCGAAATTCGCCGCAACATCCCGATGATCCCCTTTTACCCTTCGGCTCAAAGTGTCAGGCGAAAATTCTCCGCAAAAAGGAAAATTCCCTGCACGGAACATTGCTGCCTCGCACTTGATGAGGTCGTATACGCTTGTTGGCGCAGAGATGCGACGGGAGTAAAAGATTCAACGTGGCCACTTAATCTTCGAAGAACAAGCTTCGTGAGAAAGCGAGCTGCTTTTGAGCATTGTGTACGCTGACGCACATACTCAAACGTACGCAGTCAGCGCATTCTATGGATGACAAATATATCGTAACTCATTGTTCGCAGAGCGCTACAATTATCAATGTGCCGACCCTGTTCAGAAACCGTCATTATTCTCTACCCAAGTCTTACTCCGAAAGAAACTCTTGAACGGCGTGAGCGTATTTGAAAACCGTTATTCTTTGCTCTCTATCGCCACATTTTGTTTAACAGAACCGTAAACTGTGGTGAAAGTTAGTGCTCGTGCTTGCAGAAGGAGAATGCGCTTCGAGATATTGCTGTAATTTTTGGACCACAGAGTCCTAAATCACGTTTGAGCACTCGCTAACTCGTTAAAGTTACGCTCGTGTCATTTTACGCTCGTGTGAGCATGGCTTTCCATTATACAGTTCACCACCACTCCATGGTCATCCCATGGTATTTGCTAAGGCAACCTTAAATCAAGAAATGAGAGCTTCGTAACATAATTAGTCTTGTTCCACATAGAGAAAAATAAATGGGCGTTACCTTTTTTTTTCGCTTCGTTCATTGTTGATTCCGCTCTCATTCGTTCTCGCTGCGAGCGTTAAAAAACGAGAAGTCATCTTCCACCTGCCTTTGTCTTCCTTGCGTTTCGATCCGACTACAACTTCGCTTCAATTTTTTTACACACCTGTGCAGCCGTGCGCAAGGTGGTATAGGGCTCGAAAATTCGACGGCAGCGAAAAACGATGCGATACTTTGAAAGGCATTCCTGCGTGCCCGAGTGAAAATCTCAGTGTAAAAACCGATGACTGCAGTGTTTCGCCTACACGTCAACCTGACATTTTGTTCGTACTCTAGGGAAACAACGCAACTTTTGACACGGACGAGGAAGGAAAAATACGAAAGAGCGCTGATTGGCAGCTGAAATTCAATTGTGAAAATGACACATATAGTGCAGTTAAGGAATTCGGTTATGCGTAAGACATGCGGTACGGTTCGCTTATGCGCTTATATAACGTGACCGACCTAAAAAGTGAAATTCCGTGTCGAGAAGAAAATTTTCGATGATCCACTTGCTCAAGTGCACCGCCCTCTTGATAATATTGCTATTGCATACTTTGCGACCTCTCTAGTCATCTGGCTAGCCTGTCTGAAAATACTGAGAGCATTAGAAAGCTAGCTACGCAACCATATTATTTGCAATGCACAGGAAGATGCAGGGATGTAGCGAAAACGCATGTTCTCTACGGCGAAAATTATTCAAGTGCTTCGTCCGTCCGACATATTCATTACCACCCGTCAAAACAATGACATATGTGATTTATTTTGCACGCGTTTTGCATTTGTATACATGGTTCACACCACACCCTCCTTTGGCCTGGTCATGCGTTAGCTTGTCGCAGTGTCTTTTCTCTCGGCAACCGGGATGATTGTTCAAAAAAAAAAAATTTCAACCTGTTGTCGCCTCCCATTGGCTCTCATATGTCACATGACTAACTGCCGTGGAGAGAAGAGGAAAAAAACTGACTGCTGCGGGACAGACTGGGCATACATAGCCTGGCGTGCGTTAGATTAGGTTAGGTTAGGCTGCGAGACAGACTGGACAGACGTTGTCCAGCGTGCGTTGAGTTAGGGTTAGGTTACGTTAGGTTATGTTGAATAGGTTAGGTTAAGTTCTACCGGTTGCCGGGAGAATCATACAAAAATGTATTTCAACAGTTAGTCACGTGACTTATGAGAGCCAATGGGAGGCGACTGCGGGGAGAAAATTTTTTGATCAATTATCCCTGTTGCCGGGAGCATAGACACATCCTTAGCTTTTTATGCACTCAAGAACGCATGTTTCCTGCCTTAATTGAAGCAGAAAACAGCATATCTGCGTAGGTTTAGCCATCCTCTTCTTACCCATGTGCCTTTTGAATATGTATACAGAATAAGTGCGCTTTTTTCTGCTGCTTTACTTGGTGCTATCGCAAACACGTTTGTTGTAGAAGTGCCTAATGTCTACATTCATCGCATCACAAATAGAAGCGAAGACACTGATCGGGAAAGCAGCACTTACTAAACGAAGCATCTATGAGTTAAAGGCTTCAATTAACGTGTACGAAAGAGATTTTTTTCTCAGTCCACCCTCAAGAACTGTTTTCCAGACTGTCCTCCCGACAATGTTTGAGACTAAGATATGTGCGATTTTCACACACAAAAAAAAATCTTTGTCTTGAGCCAGCGCTGTGTCGTGTTTTCCACTCCTTGTCGGTGTGAAATAAGTTGCGCCGTCACCCTAAGTATGATAACTCAAATCCAACTCACTCACCTTGTTCTCTTGATGGAAATTTTATGATTTAAGCGAAAGCCATAGATTCCTCATCAAACGCAAAACTTCACCGTCCGCATCGGTGTTCTGCAGCGTCGCGGATAACTGGGGGCAAAATCATCACATGATTACGTCATCATTTGACAGTGCCGTAACGTGACGTCATGTCGCATGATAACATCGTTGGTAAGTCAAAGAAAGTCCGATCACAGAGACAATTCAAAATCAGTTCAGATGCATCCGATCTTAGAGGCAGTGCTAAGACACGTTAGATGGGGAATGTCGAGGGTCATCATCATCATCATCATCAGCCTGACTACGTCCACTGCAGGACAAAGGGCTCTCCCATGTTCCGCCAGTTAACCCGGTCCTGTGCTTGCTGCTGCCAATATATACCCGCAAACTTAATCTCATCTGCCCACCTAACCTTCTTTCTCCCCCTAACCTGCTTCCCTTGTCTGGGAATCCAGTTAGTTACCCTTAATGACCAGCGGTTATCCTGTCTACGCGCTACATGCCCGGCCCATGTACATTTCCTCTTTATTTCAACTACGATATCCTTAACCCCCGTTTGTCCCCTAATCCACTCTGCTCTCTTCTTGCCTATTAAGGTTACACCTACCATTTTTCTTTCAATTGCTCGCTGCGTCGTCCTAAATTTAAGGTGAAACCTCTTTGTAAGTCTCCAGGTTTCTGCTCCGTAGCTAAGTACCGGCAATATACAGCTGTTATATACCTTCCTCTTGAGGGATAGTGGAAATCTACCTGTCATAATTTGAGAGTGCTTGCCGAATGTGCTCCACCCCATTCTTATTCTTCTAGTTACTTCAATCTCGTGGTTCGGCTCTGCGGTTATTACCTGCCCTAAGTAGACATAGTCTTTTACAACTTCAAATGCACTATTAGCTATCTCGAAGCGCTGCTCCTTTCCGATGTTGTTGTACTTTCGTTTTCTGCAGATTAATTTTAAGACCCACCTTTCTGCTCTCCTTGTCTAACTCCGTAATCATGAGTTGCAATTCGTCCCCTGAGTTACTCAGCAATGCAATGTCATTGGCGAAGCGCAGGTTACTAAGGTATTCTCCATTAACTTTTATCCCTAACTGTTCCCATTCTATGCTTCTGAAACCTCCTGTAAGCACGCGGTAAATAGCATTGGGGAGATTGTGTCCACCTGCCGTACACCCTTCTTGATTGGTATTCAGTTGCTTTCTTTATGAAGCACTATAGTAGCAGTTGATCTCCTGTAGGTTTCTTCCAGAATGTTTATATATACTTCATCTACGCCCTGATTCCGCAGTGTCTGCATGACGGCTGATATTTCTACTGAATCAAACGCCTTCTTGTAATCTATGAAGGCTGTGTATAGTGGTTGGTTTTACTCTGAGCATTTCTCTATTACCTGATTGATAGTATGAATGTGGTCAATTGTTGAGTAGCTTGTTCCTTTGGTTGATTGAATTCTAATGTTTTCTTTACTCTGTTAGCAATTACCTTTGTAAATAGCTTGTATACTACAGAGAGCAAGCTGATCGGCCTGTGATTCTTCAAGTCCTCGTCATCTCCTTTCTTATGTATTAAGATGATGTTAGCGTTCTTCCAAGACTCTGGTACTCTTCCCGTCAGGAGACACCTTGTAAACAGGGTGGCTAGTTTTTCTAACCCAATCTGTCCTCCATCTTTTAGCAGATCTGATGTTACCTGATCCTCACCAGCAGCTTTGCCTCTTTGCATGCTCTCCAAAGCTTTTCTGACTTCTATCAATACTGGTGGGGTGTTATCTGGGTTACTGCTAGTTCTTATAGTATTAAGGTCGTGGTTGTCTCGGCTACTGTACAGATCTCTGTAAAACTCCTCCACTATTTTAACTAACCTATCCATATTGGTAGTTATTTTGCCCTGTTTGTTCCTTAGTGCATACATCCGACTTTTGCCTATCCCAAGTTTCCTCTTCACTGCTTTGACGCTTCCTCTGTTTCTCAGAGCGTGGTCAATTCTCTCCATGTTATACCTTCTTACATCGCATACCTTACGCCTATTAATCAACTTCGAAAGCTCTGCCAGTTCTATTTTGTCTGTTGTACTTGACACTTTCATGATTTCATGACACTTTCATGACACTTTCAGATGATGCTGTGACACCATTTGGCAGTGTAGCCAGTATTATTAATCAAAGAATAGCATGTAAACATCTACCACTACAAACAACCCTTGAGGCAGTGGCTATTTGAGCAGTTCTCATGAACAAACTTTTCACCATCTTCTCTCTATACATAACCCCCCTACTACCACCTTGAAAAACATGAATTCTAGTCTTTAATACATGAGTTACCAGAACTCCTTGGGGACCTGAACGTGCACAGCACTTTATGGGGTGATTGTTGCTGTGATGCACGAGATTGTCTCACCGAACAGTTTCTCTTTTCATCGGGTGCCTGTCTGTTGAATAGCAAAGAACCAACATATTACAACCTCGCTAACAATACTTTCTCGTCGATAGACCACAGCATTGCATTTCCATCATTTGTATCACTACTCTAATGGAAAACCATAAAAAATTATTTGGAAGTGACCAACTTGCGATGGCGTAGTTGTTAGAGCATCCGCCTCGCATGCAAGAGGTCCGTGGTTCAAATCCCGGTGCCGCGCAGTTCCCAACCGGATTAAAAAAAGTCCGTGCCTTGATGGAACTGCATTAAGAGGCCTGGGGTGCGGCCTCACCGGTAACCACCACCGGGAACGCACTCCCTCACCAGAGAAGGATTGGCCACCCTGGTGCAGCATCTGGCCACTACCTCCCACATACATACGTGAAATAACTCACGGCCCCCAGTCCCCAGCAGCTGCGAAGCAACTGACCACGGTGGCGGTCAGATCTGCAACGCAACAGGGGTGCTAAGAACCTCTGGATCCGGACAGGCCACCATTGGAACCTTAACTTGGCAACGTGTAACGCTAGAACCTTATCTAGTGAGGGAAGTCTAGCTGCACTATTCGAGGAGCTAGAGGGCGTTAAATGGGATATAATAAGGCTCAGTGAGGTTAGGAGGACAGATGAGGCCTATACAGTGCTACAGAATGGGCACGTCCTTTGCTATCGGTGCTTGGCAGACAGAAGAGAACTGAGAGTGGGGTTCCTAATTCACAGAAACATAGCTGGCAACATAGAGGAATACTATAGCATTAATGAAAGGGTGGTAGGTATCGTAATTAAACTGAATAAGAGATACAAGATGAAGGTAATACAGGCTTACGCGCCTACATCCAGCCATGATGACGCTTCAGTTGAAAGCTCCTACGAACACGTGGAATCGGCAATGAGTAAGGTAAAAACACAGTATACTATAGTGATGGGCGACTTTAATGCAAAAATAGCAAAGAAGCAGGCTGGAGACCAGGCAGTAAGAGATTACGGCATCGGTACTAGAAACGCCAGAGGAGAGCTACTTGTAGAATTCGCAGAACGCAATAATTTACGTATATGGAATACCTTCTACCGAAAACGAGAAAACCGCAAGTGGACATGGAGGAGCCCTAATGGCGAAAATATAAGAACGAAATAGACTTTATAATGAGTGCCCACCCAGGCATCGTGCAGGATGTGGAAGTGGTTGGCAAGGTACGATGCAGTGACCATAGCATGGTACGGTCTCGAATTCGCCTAGACTTGAAGAAGGAACGACAGAAACTGATACGCAAGAAGCCAATCAATGAGCTAGCACTGAGAGGGAAAGTACAGGAATTCAGAGTGCCGCTGCAGAACAGGTACTCGGCTCTTAGTGAGGAAACCAATCTTAGCGTAGATACAATGAATGATAATCTGACGAGTATCGCCACGGAGTGTGCAGTGGAAGTTGGAGGCAGGGTAGTTAGACAGGACACTGGCAAGCTTTCCCAGGAAACGAAGAACCTAATTAAGAAGCGTCAATGTCGAGGGTATCATAGCTGAAATTAAGACGAAGAAATGGACATGGGCCCGGCACGTGGTGCGTGTGCAGGATAACCGCTGGTCATTAAGAGTAACTGACTGGATTCCCAGAGAAGGCAAACGCCCGAAGGGGAGACACAAAGTTAGGTGGGCTGTGAGATTAAATTGTTTGCAGGTATAACGTGGCAGCCACATGGCGTCAGGGGAGGGAGCCCCACGTAACCTCAACGAGGTGGCGCACAGGGACCTAGGCACAAGGATTAGTGTGCCGTGCAATCCTTCAGGCGGCTGAATCTCCCGCTCCGGAGTTTAGGGACCAGCTGTTGGCGTACAATGATATAACCAAACATCATTACTTAGAGGCAGGGAATTCCCCTTGCCACATTCTAGACTTAACAGGCCACAGGCGGTTACATTAAGACTTCTGTAGACGCGGACGTACCCCAACCCGGTCGTCATGAATAAAATTAATCTGGACTGCGGGGTTTCGATTTATTGTAGTAAGTGTGGGGGCTTGCTCGATTTTGAACACATGCTGCGCCGCTGCTAGGCAATGGCCGGGGTGGATCCTCACGGTGAACAGTGGTGGCAGTGAACGCTGCACAATGACGCGCTGGAGGACCAACTCAGGGTTGACCAGAGGGCCCGTGTGGCGGCAGAGGGGCTTGGCCTTTCTGTCCCGACGTAGGAGCAGCCAGCATTAGTCATGGACTTATCCTCAGGACTTGAATAAAATTATCCATACTATACCATATATAACGTGGCAGCAGAAAGTACAAGACCGGGTTGATTAGCGGATGATGGGAAAGGCCTTTGCCCTGTAGTGGGCGTAGTCAGGCTGATGATGATGCTCCGAAGGGTGCTAAGGCAGAAATGAATACATCGACAAAGAAGAAACAGAAGATGACCTTCGCCTTCCAGTAGTCTTATATAAATAATTCTCAGCTCACTACAGCAAAATGTTCTTGTTTTAAGCTTTCTTTTTTTCGCAGTGAACAGGGGCATTCATTCGTGTTCGTCGGTAAGGCTGAGAAAGAGGAATGAAGGAAATGTTAATCAGGTGCAAGTGTCCGGAGTAGGAGGAGTAAGAGGTGCGCGTCCGGTTTGCTGTCCTACGCTGGGGGAAGGGGATTGAGGTATAGAGAGATAGAGAGATAGAAAAAAGAGAGCAGGGAAAACATGCACGTCAGCTTAAAGTAGACGGCTGAGTTCGATAGTAGTGGACGCAAGACTTCAGGCATATCACGTTCCCCAGTAAATATTAGATTCATGGTGCCTACACTTAAGGCTTGCAAGGACTTTACGTAAGACATGCAGTACGTGTTCTACGGCCTCCATCAGCCTGCCGACGAACAGAAGAAATTCGCCTAACAGTGATTGAAGAACTACCAGAATTGCGAGTGTCCGACATGCTACGTAAGATATGGGCTGGGAAAGCTGCGTCAGAAAAAATTGAAGAAAATGTTAATTTGTAAATATTACGAAAGACTTTCAGCGAGGCAAGTGGTTTGCAGTAAGTGCAACAACAAAACATTACCGACAAAGAATGTAATTGATAGTTTCTTCATCGCCGCTGTGACCACAGGCTGTCATGTCCATAATTTCAATGCGAAATGCCTATAAGTATTGACACACGCCACGCCCAACCACAATAGTCATAAATGGCTCGCGTATTTTGGGGAGATGTCGTTATGTTGTCGCGACAATCATTACACGAAAGAGACGTTATTTAGAATTTGAAGTATCTACAAGTAGCTGCGCTACTAAATGGCTGCGAGCATCTTTTATTTAATTAATTATTAATTAATGAATTATTAGGGGCTAAGCTCCTTAAAGCGGCACCCGTTCGTGCCTCGTTGTCGTAGTCGTAGTCTGTAACCAGTGTTACATTTTGACCTGCAAGGTGGTGCCGTTAGGACATTTCTCCTGTGCTTTGTTGAACATTAAAAAAGTTCGCGGCGTGTGCGTTAACTAATAGCCGAATGCTCCTGTCTCTCATTCTCCATGAGCAGCCATTGGCGTGTACATTGAGCACTATCTGACAAGAAAGGGTTGCTATGTTATACTCGCTGGGCGTAACCTCCTTGGTTTTAGAAAGATTTAGCGAGCGTTGAGCCGCAGTGCCATGAATACAGTGAACTAGTATATACCATGAACTCGAGGTGGTTAAAGGTGGGAAGTAGACCCGAAGCGCAAACCGTAAGAAAGTGTGCATGTGCCACCTCTCGTTTAGTCCTTGGAATGTCCGCTGGATGGCGGTGCTTCTATATGGGGAATATATGATGAGAAGATGCGAGATGGTGGTACTTGGAGTGTTGAATAGATGGACGAACGGACACACAGACAGGTGCATGGATGGACGCATGAACGGACGCAGGGGCGGATGCATGGACGAACGCAGGGACGGACGCACGAACAGACGCACGCACGGACGGGCGGATGAACGCATGGACGGTCACACAGACGGACGCATGGACGGACGAAAGCAAGAACGAATGGACGGACGAATGCTTCCCCCCACTCTCCATCATTCCCTCCGTGGAAATGCTGCCATTTTTTTTAACATAGCTTACAAAGCCCAATAGGACATTGAGTGGGGGGGGGGGGGCAAGTACATAGTAAATATAGAAAAATATATGAATAAATATAATGAAACAAATAAAGAAAGAAATGCACAGTTAGTTAGGGGCATATCCCAGTTTCATTTTTGTCTCTTCGTTTCTGAGTGGCCTTCAACGACGTGCTCATGCGCAATGCGTTGTAGCTATATAGTACCAGGGAATTACGTTGGGAAAAGTCTACGCAATGCTTGCACGCACGTCTTGAATTAGGCCCTTTCTGGTCAAATGGCGGGCATTGAAGGTGACTGACAATAACGAAAATGACTTGGTTAACGGTGAAAAACGGGGTCAAGGAAATTTTCACCTAAGTGCATGGTCCCGAGAAGCGTATGATGGGGGGATAGTTGATAAGACATTTAGGACATTATAACTGTGCTAAAAACTAGACATGACAACGAAGTGGACAGGACGATAACAGACTAACTGCTTTATTGAAAAAATTACACCACGCTTTTTTGATGCAGACTAAGCGCATGCGCAATGACAAACATGACCACGTGACAAGTTCAGAGATTTCTATCTACTAAAAATGGAATCTCGCTTTATGCTGGAAAGATACACGGCTCACTTATCACAGATACCCTGACTCACTTATCAGGCCCGAGTCCAGCTATCCAAGACGCCTCCAAGATCTCTCTTGCTTTTTGACTCTTGACTCGGCCTAACACCTTGGTACGGCTGAAGATGGGCTTGTGAGACGGGAGGGGGAGGCATCTACCTGTTTGGTGTGGCACATGCGTGCAGGGATGCAAGCCCATCTTCAGCAGTACACAAATGGTTATGACGCTCGTCTTAGGCCCATAGGTACAGGTGCTCGAACCCCGCATCACCAAGAAACGCTGTTTAGACGTAGTGTTCAAGAGCTCATCCCGCAGACAATCCGCCGTCATCGTTGGTGTCGGCGTCGTTGGTTGCGGGCGGAAAATCATCTTGTGCGTGACCAAAAATCTAGAAAGGTCCAGATAAAATTGACAATAAAAAATAGGGTCCGAGTGAGGATAGAACCGGAGTCGTTTGCGTGGCAAGCAGGTGTTTTACCACACAACCACGTGTCTGCTTGAAAATACAGTGACAACAACTTCCCCTGCTTGGAAATGCAGTGAAAGTAATTTCATACGTTACAAACACATGCGTCCTGTACAGACTTCACAATACAACATGTAATATTACAGTAATAACGAATGGTACAAGCGTACATTGACACCGGGCGTCAGAACACAATTATCATAATGACTACATGATTTAAAGCCGGACATTCATACAAAGTCACATCCGTTAGTGCCCCTGTTCCCTTAAGGCCGCGTAGTAGCTGCATAGCAAGTTCGAAGAGATTTCAAGCGCAGGCACATCTCGGAATGTGCAGTTTTAGCGGAACAAAATTCAGTCTCCCCAGATGAGGCTGCGGCGCGTTGGACGGCCGCGCTGCACATCTACAATATTCGGGATCAACTTTGGGCGATCAAGCAAGCCCGAGCGGCGTCGAGGAGACAGGGTGTCCAGTCTTCCTCGGGGGCGGCATGTTACGTTATGTCATGTTATGTCATGCCATTTTGGTATACAGCCTATAGGGGAAACAGCCTGGAAAGCGCGACAGACAGACAGACAGACAGACAGACAGACAGACAGACAGACAGACAGACAGACAGACAGACGGACGGACGGACGGACGGACGGACGGACGGACGGACGGACGTACGGACGGACGGACGTACGGACGGACGGACAGACAGACAGACAGACAGACAGACAGACAGACAGACAGACAGACAGACAGACAGACAGACGGACGGACGCACAGACAGACAGACAGACAGACAGACAGACACAGATAGATAGATAGATAGATAGATAGATAGATAGATAGATAGATAGATAGATAGATAGATAGATAGATAGATAGATAGATAGATAGATAGATAGATAGATAGATAGATAGATAGATAGATAGATAGATAGATAGATAGATAGATAGATAGATAGATAGATACTCTACCTATCTAAGTACATCATGATAATAACAATAATAATATTTAGGCTTTAGATGCAAAAACTACAGTCTTAATATGAGGGACTCCGTATAATGAAGGACTCCGGAAATCGCGGCCATCTTGCGTTCTTTAACGTGCGCCCTGGTCTAAGTGCACGGGCCTCTGACATTTCACCTCCATCGAAATAATCTCGGCCGTGGCAGCACGGCCGAGATCAATCCTGACTTTCGGCTCATCAGTGCTGCACCATAACCGCATCACCACCGTGGCCCATGGATGCAGAAGGAGCTCATGGAACAAAAAAAAAGTGAAAGGAGATGAAACGAAGTTACCGTGCGGTAATTGGGTGCGCCTAAAGAAGGAACCACACCAGAAACAGAACAGCGACTTGCTGCAAATGATGGAGCGGCAAATCGTCTCATTTTTTTTTTCTTTACCCGCTTCTTCCACCTTATTCAGCCCTGCTGCTCATTCATCACGCTTATAAGACGTGCCCCTTTCCCCCTAGTTGCCCGACCTTAAATTTATACAAATCGAAGTTCTCAGATATCCAAATTTCGCGCCGTCGCATCGGTAAAGTAAATGTATCAAGAAGCGCTCGCCTTCATCGCTCTCATTAGCATGGCGAGCAAATTGCGAGTGCTACGTGCCACGCTGCAGTATGGCACAAGCGTAAAAAAAAAGTAAAGTGAGTTCTTAAACTACGAGACAAATTTCTGAGACCTCCTTTTTCCCCCTCCACAAATTGCGCTGTTAAAGTCAGAACCAAACACGGCTCAATTTAAAAGTTAGCCAACCATATATTCTCCAGGAAAATGGAGGCCTTCGCTGAGTGCATGCGTGCAGTGAAGTTCTACGGCAATCTCTGTATAAGTGATCATAGGGGCCCCGCTTTTTGGGGCCTAGTTAATAAGTATAACAGCACAAACGTATAACAAGACACAAAGAAAACATGGCACAGAGTGATGACTTCAAGTTCAAGTCCGCGCTCTGTGTCTTGTGTCTTCTTTGTGTCTTGTTACTAGCTGCCCGGAAACTAGACGGCCAGCAAATGTTCCTGCTGGGACCCATAACTTGAACGAATATAAGCCGATAACATTCGCGTACTTGTTATTGCCGAGGCGTCATGCGCTCTATCTCAGTTCACACAGACCATTATGAGAGCCGATGAAACGTCAACTAGAAAAAGAAAGCGCGGAAATTCATTCGCTTTTTGTGCTTTTATTTTTAGCGAGTATTGATTAGCTTATCTAGCTTAGAATAACTGTTCATTTACTGTCGCGAAGAGGCTTGAAATCGGACCAATGAAGCCCTTAACTAAAGGCTTAACCACCCGAGGAAAAGCTATATTATCCTTACATAAATAAATGTTTCACTCTCTCTATTCTGCAGGACAGAAACCTTTTTTCAACTGTTTTGTTGATGTCACCAGTATACCTATTACTTCGTCAGAACTAACCACACTTTCATGCCTTGGTTATCGATTCTGTTAATCTAAACAGAAGATAGAGGCAACGACAGATCATCCGCTTGTTTTGGGACTCCAGCTGCTTCATAGCTTAAAGCTTCAGATGAATGCGTCTTATACATGTAAATGAAGCAAACGCTCGAGATGTGTTTTATTCACCGAAGTCTCTACAAAGCCTCGCCACACCTTCAGAACCTGCTTTCCTTATTGTGTTTCTTATTCTGCATTTTCTATATCGTCTTCGTTGTTTTACTACCTTCTGTGTCATTCCACAACGTAGAGGTGGAAGGCTGTGAGTGAAGCAAAGTGACGCCAGCGTCTTGCTTTGTTCCTTTGCTATCATTCATGAACAGTCAACATTTTAGAACAAAGGCATTTAAAGATGCATTGAACTGAAGTGGTAAATTGAGCTAGTTGGAACATACTCATCATGATCAGCGCACAAAAAGGACAAAAAAACACAAAAAGTGTCCCACAAAGTGAAGTCTAACAACGGAAAACCCACTGGAAGAAACTTGTCATATATCTATGCAAACATGAAGGAATAAAAACTATTGAGAACCTCACCAAGCACGTAATGAAGTATGCTGTACACACGAAATCACTTGTGTTTATTGTGTGATGATCGAGATGATCAAAGATGCATTTTACATATTCAGAGCACCAGAGATTGGCTGGCCTCTGGTGGAATTTTGAGAAACCTCATCCTTCTCCATTACTTCCAACAAAGCTATATATGGCTAGGTGTCTGTGCAATTTTTCTATTGGTCGACAAGAACTCGCAGCAATAAAATGAATAAACTATTTATTTTCTTGACAGAAGTGTGTTTGTGAACATGCTCTCATGCCCGAAAGGCGGGTGTCTTAACCGTTGGGCCTACAGAAAGTGAATATAACTTAAGCGTAGAAATGCCTTGTACCCGGGGTGCAAAAGAAATGAAAAAAAAAGGATACACTCTTTGTAAACTTCGCTGTCTTTCACTGTGGTGGAATTTAAATTATAATTCGCATTCTCCTTGCACAGATCGCAGAAAGAAAATGTAAAGGTAAGAGCAAAAAGATGCCGTGTTAGCAGCTTGACGAGGCTCCTACCCTCTGTTACATGACATCGAAAATACGGAACGAAAGCCTGCTGCAAGACGAGATGCGAAGCAGACATATATAGCTAGCTCTACAAATCAGCGAAATGATGGCCTTGCGAAAATTTCAAGCCACACATGCGTTCGGTTGTCGCTAAATGGCCCTTTTATTAGGCCGCTAATGAAGAACACGAACGCTATACTTTTCGAAACTTTTCATGGCAATTCAATGAACGGAAGGCCACGTGGGCGGAACACGGAGAGACCATATTGTCCAGCTCTGACAGATATCCGATGAAACCGTTCGCAGTTGCATTCTTACGAAGCAAACTTTTTCATCCATCCAATATTTGGTGCGGTGGGCGTCTCATATACCATATAGTGAAAAGTGACGGCTGCGCGCAATCGGCATTGCATGCCAACGCAGACGACGCTCAGCGTTTACAGTTCACGTAAAAGGCGGATCTTCTACATGCGTGTAAGAACGCGAACTCACGGTGTTTAAAGTGAAGTAGACACAAATGTTTCACTGCTGTGGGTGCTGCATCTTGTCTGAAAGAGCTGCATCTATGAAATAAAGGAGTAGTTTTTATCTCCAGCAGAAAATACGGACACAGTTGTGGGAGCATGCAGATTCGTTGAAAGGAGAATGAGCACCATTAGGCTTTGTAGTATTTGCCTCATCGGCGCCTCAGGAGGCGTTGACTTCAATGTCACAAAAAGTTGTCCGCGAGTATAGAAAGAACACACCTCAACCCATTCCACTCAATGTTTACCGCGACAACAGATTTAGTTGGGCGTCCGCAGCAACTTTGCGGACGTAGCCTGCCAGCCATTCTTGTGGAAGGTTGCGTCCGCAAAGCTGTTGCGGATGCTGAACTAAATGTGTCCATTAAATCTGTACCTTTGTTGTTGATTACATAATATATACGTCTCACGTAAGTGACGTGTGCTAAAAGGTTTCGCTGGACATCCACCTTGGCAGAGTCTTCTCTTTTTTTTTCGCTCTATTCTTATCTGAAACGACACTTCCGCGAGACTCTTACCGTCACCGTTCCTTTCTCGCTCTTATCAATTTACCTCTTCTGTGAATCTCTTTTCACGCCACATCACGTCGCTAACTCTCATGGGCAGCCGTCTATTCCTAACCTGAAAGCATCGCTCTTGCTGCACTTTGACAAGCTATATCACTCTGACGCCAGCTACTTCACCCCGCCGCGTATGCAAGCAGGGTCCCAAGGTGCAACCGTCACCTACATTTGCGCAGGTCGCAGTTTCCATAGCGACAGCGAGCTGGCTCACAGGGAACGAAGAGGAAGAAGTACGGACAAGCCCGAAAGGAGAAACGGGGACATCTTAGTAGTACCAGGGTCTTGATGGCCTCAGTAAAAGTTAAAGCTCCCTTTAACTATACTTGGACAGAACCGAGTTCATTCCTTATAGGTGAGATGTTATACCATGGCCACATGTGGGTGACGAGACTTGTTAATCCCAACTATTACTAAATATGCCTTTCTTTCTGCTGTAATCCGTAGGCTTTCGTTAGGTTTACACACAAAAAAAACATCCTACAGATTGAAGCGGAGAATTTTTATTTTTAATTTTGCAACACACTCGTTTGCGTCCCTGAACTGCACTCACATCAAAACCCGAGATCGATGCCGAGGGAAAGTTTACCTTCACTACTGTTGCTAAACTTCTTCTTATATAGGTGACGCTTGACATGTGAGATGGACCGTAATATAGGAAGGTCTGCAGCCTGCGTCACTAACACACCTCTCACAGACACGGACCTCGCACCAAGTGTTCGTATCGCCCACTCATTTTTCGGCCGGCAATTACCACTCAGGTGTCGGCGGCCTGGACTAGATGATTCTGGTGGAGCAATCGTCTGGCGTCTTTCGTTTATTCTTCCCTTCCTATACACGTACTCGACCTATACGGCTCTCTCCAGATGCCCCCACACCCCTAGGCCTACACACAGACCCAAAAGTGCGCACTCACGTGCTTTCGTAGATTCAAAACATGCCACGTCCTTCACTTTCAGAAACAATCAGTATTCTCGTGAAAGCCGCTACCATCATATCCTCAAGTCACGCTTAGCCAGAGGGAGCCAGTCTCTTTTTCAGGGCATATATGCGCACTTACTTGGGCTGACACATTTCCTATCTCTTATCCCTGTAGTGTACACAGAAAGATGGTATGCGATGCTGTTAAGCGCCAGAAACAAAAAAAAAAGATGAGGCATACACAAGATGGTGCTGTCACCCGAGGTATGGCGTGAAATACTTTTCCAACGCTGTTACACGCGCTATTTCTTCCTTCTGTTAAGAGTCATATATCTGTACGTGCCTATGTACATATATATGATTACATGTTGCTATATTTCACTAGACACGTTGGCTACATCACCATCTCCGCAGCCACGGTACAATACAAGAAGATTGCTTGCGAAGGCAATTCGTTTCTTATCCGGGGTTATGGCGTCCCGATGAGCCACGCACGTGCTGCTGCTATAAAAGGGCGAAACTATGCCGTGCATATATAGGAAAAAGGCCTGCGAGGTGCGTACCCATCTTCTGCTCACGCATAAGCACATCTCGGAATGGGGTGTCCGAGCTTGCGAGTGGCGGGGCTATATAATCCGCCCTCGCATGGCACGGTAAAAATAGACGCGATACAAGAGCGTAGCCGGGTTTTTCTACTTGGCGGGGAGGAGGGTTACATCATTCTACATTCATGTTCGTGCGTTTGTGTGTGTGCGCGTATACACATGCAAGCAAAATGAAAAATTGAGGAGGGGAGTTACCTCCTCCCCCACCTGATTATAGACCATGCTATACAAGCGTGCGAATGCGCTTAGATTCTCGGATGCGGAGCGAGAAGTATGCGAAATGGATTTCGCCCATATATGGTCGCTTTGCCTTAATTTGTTTCTCAGCATTTGGGCTTCACAATATTTAACGGCATAAGTGAAAGAGGATAAAGGGAGATATTTTAAGGCATATTTCGATATTTGTGCCATCATGACGAGAGTGATTTTGTTTTGGGTCTTTGATGTTTTTACCAGCTCTCAGCTTAATGTACAATGCTCCATGACACTCTGGGAATATTGCGGTATATCGTTTTATTCATGTAGCCGAATGTTAAATTGTTAAGAAGACACACGAAAACGATTGCGAAACGAAATCGCAAGAAATTTTCAAAGGACTTGCAAACTACAGGGAAAGTTCTCGGGGTTGTGGCAGCGATCGCATTCTCAGGTGGCTCCTTTTGCAATATTGAACAAACGATCACGCTCCTCCAACTGGCGTAGACCTTTACAAGCGTCTCGAATTACAATGCGCGCCATCGAATTTCCCGAGGCGGCCTCAGTCTACTATAGGAAACGGATGCTGCAACTTCGGCCGAAGTTTATGTACGCTGATCCTCTTCCCAAGTCCTCTCGCTCGCCCGAGCGAGAAAGAAGCCGTTCGATCGTTGCGAGTGGCGCCAACGGTAGTTTGCACGGGAGTGCTTCGGTGTGTCGACAGATTTCACTCCTTTGAAGTGGATTTACTATATATTTTTTTTCCTCTTTACAACTTGCGTGCACTTCAACGTTGTCAATGAACGCACCTAGGAGTTTCCGTGTGTAAAATATTCTAATCTGAAAATGGCCTTTTTTCCTCACACTGCGTCCGTATTACACGACCATTAGGTATTTTAATAGTTGATAGCCTTGTCCTGTGTAACTAGTGAAACATCTTGCAGTGGAAAATTTTGTTTAAGAAAATCAGAGAGGTTGGTTTAATCTTGTATGACCCGACCTACTATCTGGCCCGCGGCCAATCATTACAACGTGAAACGGTTGCTTCTTTTCTGCGAGATGCAAAGGTGGCATCATTAGCAGTAAAATCTTCCAAAATATCCTGAGAACTTCGACCTTTCAAAACTATAATATAGTTGCGCAACATTCTGCACGAGATTTCATTGCCATTTCCGCGTAGTCACCTGAAGGCTTGCTTGACCTCCAGTGACCTTGCGTAGAGCTCCCCTTATAATACTTTTCAATGAAGTGCAGCGTGAAGGCAAGATACTCACTTGCTAATGAGAGTAACCGACTGGATTCCAAGAGGAGTCAAGAGCGCCAGAGGTAGACAGAAGGTAAAGTGGGCAGGCGAGATTGAGAAGCTTACGGGGATAACGCAGCCTCAGCAAGCACAGGGCTGGGTTCAACTGGAAAAACGAGAGAGAGAGAAGCTTCCTGTAGGTAGGAAGCCGACGAGGAGGACTATAAAAATTATTCAATGGCCATAACTTGCCGCTGGGTGAGTTTGCAAATGAGACTGCAAGTGTGTGGTTCATCGTTCCCGGTTAAAATGGAGGTTTCATTAGACATCGATTTCTGTCTGGTTTACCGTGAAGAATAATACCCCAGTATAGCTGACATCACCGCCCCGCGGTCAAACAACGCAGCCTTTATTTACGTTGGATGAGAGAGAGGGGGAGGTAAGTAAGTACACACACACAAAAACACACACACACACGAGTGCCATAATCATTCAACGAAGTGGCTCGCCAGCAGAAATTTTTACATCTTCATCGTTTTCTGGCGTGGAGCTCTATATTTTCGACATTCCCAGATTGATTTCTAAAAAAAAAAGCGGCTGCTCGTATAAGTCAGCGTAGAAGCCAGCTTCTCACGTTGTGCTAGAAACTCGGCCCCGTTGCAAAACAGGCTGCCGAGAACCAGGACACTTGGTAGTGTTCACACTTCCCTCTGTATCAAAGGATACTGATACATGCGAAGCGTCTACTGAACGCGATATCTAGATATTCTTGGTTTCCTGGATTCTCTTGACCTTAGCTTGAAGTGCGAACTCGTGTCACAGTTTTTCTTCTGAATGCCTGACTGAACCCACAGAAAGTTACTTTGCAACCAAGTATGCGCAAAGTAAGCGAAAAGGCTTGCATCCACTCCAGAGTGCGGGCTCTTTACTTTAGGCAGACAGTTCCTTGTGTCCGCATTGGTTAGTTTGTTGCCTGCCAAGCTGTAATGTCTCTTTAGATCTTCGTCTTGCCTGCATGTTTATCACATTTGTTATTTTGAGTCGACTAAAGATTGTGTCCTTTACTTCCTTTGTCGTTCAGCTGCACAGGTGTTTGGAAAAGTGACTTCTCGTGTAGCAAGCAAACTGCTTTGTGTCTACAAAACCTATATAGAAAAATCTTCATCGCGCTCCTACGATGGGCGCTGAAGTGCTTCCATCCAACAATGCTTCCAAGTGACAACGCCTCCATCTATGGCCTCAGTTTCACTACATTGCCTCTCTTTGCGACGCTGCGTTTGACAGTGACATAGTGTCGCACCGTGAGGCGCTGTTTCAGCGGCGTTTATAGTCGACAATGAGTAGGTAATTGAATCGAAATTTCGGCAATATCTTCAGAAGACAACTATCAACAAATAATAGTGACTGCAAATATACCTAGAGCGTGTCGTAAAACTTAGTCGGGGAGTAGGAACAATGCACTATAGCCTAGTCTCATTTGTACAGAACAAACCAGACGTAATTAGCAAGAGTTTGAAAATGTGCCAGCACGCGCAATTACGACGCGAACAAACGCAAGCTGCAGACCGTTGCCTGGAGTTAATCACACTATTGTTTGTGTTCTAAAATATTGTTTATTAGATCTCTTAATTACCTACCTTTCGAAAGAACAAATATGCATAAAAATTTCGAGGAGAAAGTTGTAGATTGGTTTGCAAAACGTCCATTTGGACAGTTTCTAACTTTATATCTGTTAATTATTAGTCTTTTTCCGCTAACTAGAAATGCCCGAAAAATGCGAAATGTGCCCCATGACAAACGCACTGGCGCGCCTTGATTCTGGTGCTTTCTAAAGTTCCGCGTACGAACGATACGCTTCCCTCGTACCGTTTCAAGACAGCGATAAGCAGTCACGGCGGTTATCGCTTTTGTGGCCGATAGCAAAACGTGTTCATCGCAATGCCACCACCATTGTTGCGGCCCTGTCGACGCAGCACAATAGGGCGAATGCTATGGTCGTTCGTACGTGGACCATTCGGGAGCACTAGAATAAACGTACACACTGGCCAACTCCTTGGCACTGGCGCGCAAACGGGTTGGTCACGTGGTATTTTTTGTATTTCGCGGGCATTTTTAATTAGCAGAAAAACACTTATAATTAACAGATATAAAGTTGGAAACTGTCTAATCGGACATTTCGCTAACCAATCTGAAACTTTCTCATTGAAATTTTTTATCCATCTTCGCTCCTTCAAAGGTTAGTTAATTAAATAGATCTAATTAAACAATATTTTAGAACACAAAAAGTAGCCTGACCAGCTTCAGGCAACGGTAAGCAACATGCACTTCGTCGCGTCTCGTTGATTACGGGTGTCGGGATATTTTTAAACTCTGACTAAAGATAGCTAAGGCACCCTGTATAGCCCCTTCTTTTAGGGTCGGAGCTCGCCCCGCCGCGGTGGTCTAGTGGCTAAGATACTCGGCTGCTGACCCGCAGGTCGCGGGTTCGAATCCCGGCTGCGGCGGCTGCATTTCCGATGGAGGCGGAAATGTTGCAGGCCCGTGTGCTCAGATTTGGGTGCACGTTAAAGAACCCCAGGCGGTCAAAATTTCCGGAGCCCTCTACTACGGCGTCTCTCATAATCATATGGTGGTTTTGGGACGTTAAACCCCACATATCAATCAATTAGGGTCGGATCTCCTTAGTATGTGGGTTATTTAATCCTCTGTAGTGGTAGTAGTATGTAGGCATTGTGCGTATTAGGGAAAGATGAATTCTGCAATAATGAAGCACAGGGCGTTATGGGGGTATAATAGGTACGAAATGCTTCGTGGTCTGTGGAGAAGCGTAATGATTCGAGGCGTTTATTTGGAAACTCAGTGGTGTGCATGATGTAGTCAAAGGAACAATAAGGAATGAATGTAAATCAAAAAACTTTGGGACTTCTTACGTTGGGCGCTCACGGGAACACGAAGAATGAGGCTGTAAAGGGGGATATAGGATGGACAGGCTTGGAAGTAAGGGAAGCTCCGAGCAAAATTAGATTGTAAGAGAGGCTTAGGAAAATGAAGGAGAGTAGATCGGCAGAGAAGGTGTTCAGGTATCCGTAGAAGAGGAGCGTGACACAAAGCTGAGAAAAAGAACTAAGAGGCTCACCAGTGAATATACGGCTGGAAGTGTGGGCGACACGGCAACAAAAAACATTAAGCGGAAAGTCAGAAAGTCCGAGAGGATTTATTAGATGACAGTGATCGAAAAGAAGCCGGCTCTCAGTAACTACCGAAAGGGCAAGAACAAAATAAGGCGGGAGGGGAAGCGTGTTACTGTTCGAAAGGAGGTCGGGTCGCCTTACAACGCATAGCCATAAAGCGAAATTCGGTTAAAAAGAACAATGCACATGCTGTGGGGGAGTTAAGGAAACGATGGAACATGTTCTTATTTAATTCGGCGATATCCACCCAGGTATACGTGTGGGTACAAGCCTACATGAAACCTTGGGTATCAGCGACAAACATGAAAAGCTGAACACGTCCGTGATAGAAGCAAGTAAGGGATGGTTAGAGTATTGGTGGCAGAAGGACAAAAATGGTGGGAAAATAAAGTCATTCTGCATGAAGAGGCAGAGAGACAGAATTTAAATTTATCATTTTCTTTGTTATAATAAGATTGATTTAATCGTACTATATGAAGCATCAGACCAATATTGAAAAAAGATTTCGTTTTTTTTCTTCTTGCGATTCTGGTGGCACACATGTCCCCAACCCATTACAAAGTGGACGCTCATAGCATCCATCAATCCATCCTTAAGAGTCACTGTATACATGCTCCTTACGGGACCAGAGTAGCACATAGGTCCGCCATCTTGCCTGGTTAGCAACCGTAATTACGCAATTACTCCGTTTTTGCAGGTTACTTGCTTAATCCTGTCGCCGATCAAAGAAGCGTGCCACCAATCGCTAATCGACGTGCCTAGCATGTCAACGACCGGCAAATAAATAAAAACACCTGCTTTCCGAACTGTTCTATGGTTGTTTAAAAGCATTTTTAAGTCTGTTCAGTAAGGCAAAGCGCAAAAGCGTAGCGTAGATTCGAATAAGGTGCACCTTCACCTCCGTATGGTCGAGTGGCTTCAGCTATGGAAGATAAGCAACCCACAAACACAAAATATAGTTCCTCCGAGATTCAAGGTGCGTTCGAGTAAGCCTACAGCATTGATTATTTAAGTATGTGTTTTGCAAATGGTGCCGAAACCAAGTGAATACTTTGACGTCGAAACTTAAGGACATAAATCTAGAGCAAACAAAATAACCAGTTTGTAGCTAACAAGCTACAGAGCGCACGACAGTCACTTGATAGATTCCGGGTGGACGGCGACCACTTTCAGCGGTGCCGCCTGTGCACCAGCTTCTCCTCAGTGCATGGTTGCTAGCGGCGTTGGAAAGCAAATCCTCTACTCTACTACCTAAAGGTAGCATATACAGAGACTCTAATGTTCTTCGAAATATCACTAGATGGCATTAGTGGTTTTCATATAGTTGACAATTTTGTATAGTTGACAGACAGACAGACAGACAGACAGACAGACAGACAGACAGACAGACAGACAGACAGACAGACAGACAGACAGACAGACAGACAGACAGACAGACAGACAGACAGACAGACAGACAGACAGACAGACAGACAGGCAGGCAGGCAGGCAGGCAGGCAGGCAGGCAGGCAGGCAGGCAGGCAGGCAGGCAGGCAGGCAGGCCAACGCTTCGCCCCACTCAACATCATTCACTCTGCAAATACACTTTGATTTGTTTGCGTTTCTCTAGCGCTGAGTCTTCACTTCCGTAACTTATTTTAATGCTTTATCACTTGTAACATGATTGTTTTCAAAAAAAATCAAAGTTTTGTTTCAATGCTGCATTTCACGCAAACAAACTTTCATAGCTAAAGGTAAAAGTGTAACACAGAGGATGAGCAGACCGCCAGTACTTGCAATGTAAATTCGGGAACCGGCGCACTCGAACATTTGGTCTTACTCTTCTGACATTCTCTTCGCCGCATATTTTTTAGTATCATCGCTGAGAGTTAGGCCTGTTCATTAAGCATGCATGCTCAATTAAGTCAAGACGGGGTTCACTTGGCTTTGCACGAAAAGCTGAGGTAAAGTATCAACAACAGCCAAGTAATATGATGGGTGACTGATCTATAGCTACCTGTCGACAAACAGAAATCAAGAGCACACACATGCTGATGATTGATATGTGGGGTTTAACGTCCTGAAACCCACCATAAGATTATGAGAGACGCCGTAGTGAAGGGCTCCCGCAAATTTCGAACATCTGGGGTTCTTTAACGTGCACCCAAATCTGGGCGAACGGGCCTGGAGCACTTTTGCCTCCCCAGAAAATGCCACCGCTGCCGCCGGGATTCGATACCGCGACCTGCGGGTCAGCAGCCGAGTACCTTAGCCACAAGACCACCACAGCGGGATAACGCACGCATGCACACAAGAAAAAGCAGTCCTTCGTCATCACATAGAGCGAGTCGCCGGAATTGAGGACAAGCAGTAGCGGGTAGATTTCCCGAGAGGCAAACCCTTGTGCGAATAAAACTATAAACCAACTGCATTAGGCGTTCCACCAGGGCCAGCTACAGTCGTTGCTGCCTTTCGCAATGCGTAAAACTTTTGCCCATAAAGGGGAAAGTTGCGTTTATCCGAAGTTTAATAAAAAAAAAACACGTTCCCGGTATAGTTGGCGACGAAAATTTTTCTCTTTGAAAGATTATCAGCACTAAACATTGAATACAAGCGCTCATAAAAACATGATGTCATACCTTTCTGGGTTCTTATGTTCAATAATTAGCGCAGAATATATTTAAGAAAACAAAAAGAGGCTCTATATTTTAGGCCACAGTTCAACCTTCATTTCCTACGCCTACTACAAGAAGATAAAAAAATACCATTAAGAGGTTTCCTAGAATTCAGAATAATGAAAACACTGAAATATGTCTGTTATTTAAAGTGAGCCATTTGAACTTAAATACAAGTAGAGTAGCGACTGAATCAAAGTTCATTTTTATAAGAACACTGTCATCAATGAAGTAAAGCGTTGAACTTTCTCTAAGGCTGGCACCAGGTTTTTTTTTAGTTATTACTACTTCCCGCATACTGAGTAATGAGCTCGCTTAAAGTTTAGCTTTTATTTTTAGGGTAAATATGACTTCACACACGCCGTAAGTGAGAAATATGGTTCAGTCTAGAGGCACTGCATGGTCTGCGCACTTGAATTCATCGGTTACATTTCTCTTACTTTTTGCTCTAATTAAGAGGGGAAAATGTTAGTAAAAGGTATAACTTCAACCGTTACTTTGCATCAAAACCAATCTTCTGATTTTGTATGATGAATTGTTATTGATTACGCACAAAAAAGGCTAATTCGCAGAGCTTGTTGCGAGCATGAAGATTGCTTTCATTCGTTGGGTAAGCACTGGCTGAGCACACACAAAACCTCAATTGTTAGTGTTTCTTCAATCACGAGTTGTTTTTTAGCGAGTATAGCTAGGCATAGTATTCTGCAAACCCTCATAGGTAAGGACAACTGCATTCACTTCGACGGTATGGCTGAAAACAGTGCTATAAACGGGAAAAGCGTGACAGTAGCCGTTGTGTGATTAATCATCACGATTATTACACATTTTTTCAATACTTTCACACGCATCTTGCTATTGGGTTCGGTCGCAGCCGCGTTTCCATGGCTCCATATGGAATTACTCACTACATCCTACTGCAGCTAAATATGGTGAATGTAAATGAATCTCGACCGCGCTTTCGTTTCTCGAACGAGAAAAATACAAGCGCGACAAGGGAAACCACGGAGACCGAGTAACACGAACCACGGATGAAGGAAGAATAAAAGAGAAAGGCGAAAAGGAAAGGAAGATGGCTCGTTGCATGACATACGAGCCAAGGAGAGGTACTGGGAATTCGGAGAATAAGGAATGCCGGGAAACTTCATCCCCACGCTACGGTTGGGCTGGTATTGAGAATGATTTTGCCCGCGTTGTGCTAGGCGGCAGTGCATTCCAACGGGTGTTTTGGCAGCCACAAATACC
>WOVY01001290.1:0-65000 GCA_013436015.1 Rhipicephalus annulatus | reverse complement strand
AGACGCACGCACAGACGGGCGGATGGACGCATGGACGGTCACACAGACGGACGCATGGACGGCCGAATGCTTCACCCCACTCTCCATCATTCACTCTGTGTATATGCTGCCAATTTTTTTCTGTTGTCCCCTGTCATTTATATCCTTCATACAGAAGCAGCTTGTGAAACCTAATTCGGTATATATTCATTTATTAAATGATCACGTGAGCTCCAAAAGCACGCCATGTAAATTATGCGGTACATCAAATGTGTCTGACTGTCTGCACGTTACGGCCTGTCACATATTATTGTAATACACCGGTGTAATGTCATTCCAATTCTCCTATATATAATGTCAAGGAAAAGACCGCAATCACACCAAGGCCCCGTCGCGGTGGTATAGTGGCTAAGGTACTTGGCTGCTGCCACGCAGTTCACGGGATTGAATCCCGGCTGTGGCGGCTGCATTTCTGATGGAGGCGGAAATGTTGTAGGCCCGTGTGCTCAGATTTGGGTGCATGTTAAAGAACACCATGTGGCGCAAATTTCCGGAGCCCTTCACTACGGCGTCTCTCATAATCATATGGCAGTTTTGTGACGTTAAATCCCACATATCAATCAATCAATCAGCAAAAACACCAAGACAACGACATGCAAATAATGCCGTTCATGGCATACACGTCATGATGACCAATGATTTAAGTTAGTCCAATAGCCATGTTTGGCTTCTTGCGTATCAGTTTCTGTCGTTCCTTCTTCAAGTCTAGGCAAGAAGCCAATCAATCAGCTAGCACTGAGAGGGAAAGTACGGGAATTCAGAGTGTCGCTGCAGAACAGGTACTCGGCTCTTAGTGAGGAAACCAACCGTAGCGTAGATACAATGAATGATAATCTGACGAGTATCATTACGGAATGTGCAGTGGAAGTTGGAGGTAGGGTAGTTAGACAGGACACTGGCAAGCTTTCCCAGGAAACGAAGAACCTAATTAAGAAGCGTCAAATCATGAAAGTGTCAAGTACAACAGACAAAATAGAACTGGCAGAGCTTTCGAAGTTGATTAATAGACGCAAGGTATGCGATGTAAGAAGGTATAACATGAAGAGAATTGAACACGCTCTGAAAAACGGAGAAAGTGTCAAAGCATTGAAGAGGAAACTTGGGATAGGCAAAAGGCGGATGTATGCACTAAGGGACAAAGAAGGCAAAATAACTACCAATATGGATAGGATAGTTAAAATAGCGGAGGAGTTTTACAGAGATCTGTACAGTAGCCGAGACAACCACGACCTTAATACTATAAGAACTTGCAGTAACCCAGATTACACCCCACCAGTAATGATAGAAGAAGTCAGAAAAGCTTTGGAGAGCATGCAAAGCGGCAAAGCTGCTGGTGAGGATCAGGTAACATCAGATCTGCTGAAAGATGAAGGACAGATTATGTTAGAAAAACTAGCGACCCTGTTTACAAGGTGTCTCCTGACGGGAAGAGTACCAGAGTCTTGGAAGAACGCTAACATCATCTTAATACATAAGAAAGGAGATGACAAGGACTTGAAGAATTACAGGCCGATCAGCTTGCTCTCTGTAGTATACAAGCTATTTACAAAGGTAATTGCTAAAAGAGTAAAGAAAACATTAGAATTCAGTCAACCAAAGGAACAAGCAGAATTTCGAACAGGCTACTCAACAATTGACCACATTCATACTACCAATCATGTAATAGAGAAATGCTCAGAGTATAACCAACCACTATACATAGCCTTCATAGATGACGAGAAGGCGTTTGATTCAGTAGAAATATCAGCCGTCATGCAAACACTGCGGAATCAGGGCTTAGATGAAGTATATGTATTCATTCTGGAAGAAATCTACAGGGGATCAACTGCTACCATAGTGCTTCATAAAGAAAGCAACATAATACCAATCAAGAAGGGTGTAAGGCAGGGGAACACAATTTCCCCAATGCTATTTACCGCGTGCTTACAGGAGGTTTTCAGAAGCCTAGAATGGGAACAGTTAGGGATAAGAGTCAATGGAGAATACCTTAGTAACCTGCGCTTCGCCGATGACATTGCATTGCTGAGTAACTCGGGGGACGAATTGCAACTCATGATTACGGAGTTAGACAAGGAGAGCAGAATGGTGGGTCTTAAAATTAATCTGCAGAAAACGAAAGTAATGTACAACAACCTCGGCAAGGAGCAGCGCTTCGAGATAGGTAATAGTGCACTTGAAGTTGTAAAAGACTATGTCTACTTAGGGCAGGTAATAACCGCAGAGCCGAACCACGAGATTAAAGTAACTAGAAGAATAAGAATGGGGTGGAGCACATTCGGCAAGCACTCTCAAATTATGACAGGTAGATTGCCACTATCCCTCAAGAGGAAGGTATATAACAGCTGTATCTTGCCGGTACTTAGCTACGGAGCAGAAACCTGGAGACTTACAAAGAGGGTTCAGCTTAAATTGAGGACGACGCAGCGAGCAATGGAAAGGAAAATGATAGGTGCAACCTTATGAGACAAGAAGAGAGCAGAGTGGATTAGGGAACAAATGGAGGTTAAGGATATCATAGCTGAAATCAAGAAGAAGAAATGGACATGGGCAGGGCATGTAGCGCGTAGACAGGATAACCGCTGGTCATTAAGGGTAACTGACTGGATTCCCAGAGAAGGTTAGGTGGGCAGACGAGATTAAGAAGTTTGCGGGTATAAATTGGCAGCAGCAAGCAAAGTACCGGGTTAACTGGCGGAACATGGGAGAGGCCTTTGTCCTGCAGTGGACGTAGTCAGGCTGATGATGATGATGATGATGATGATGATGATGATGAATAGCCATGTTATGTCATGCCATTTTGGTATACTACCTATAAGCAAAACGACCAGGAAAGCGCGAAGTGTTAGATAGATAGATAGATAGATAGATAGATAGATAGATAGATAGATAGATAGATAGATAGATAGATAGATAGATAGATAGATAGATAGATAGATAGATAGATAGATAGATAGATAGATAGATAGATAGATAGATAGATAGATAGATAGATACCCACTCGCGATCCTGCTGCTATCTTCCTACGATGCTCACCCATGCACTCATTATGGACGAAAGGACATTTTCTCACGAACCGCTCGTGTGTAGTAACGGCTTCATGCATACGGTATTGTTACACGTGCCGTACGATTGTCAATATCATGCAGAAAGATGTCACGTGAATAATGAACTAGTAGGCGGGTATCCACAAAGAACGTTCGTGCATCTTGTAATTGTAGCATCATCATTATCGTCACTGCCTTATAAGTCCCTTAAATGACGAAAGCGTCTGCCAAAGATATACGCAGTACACTGTCTTGCACGGGTTGACTCCATAGCAGAGAGTTTTAGTGCTGGGTACCCAAGCGGCTTGCGTACCCAGGACGTTGGCGCGGCGATATTGCGCATGCGCGAAACCCCGAACAGATGCGTCGCAAGATCGCTGGGGCGATGGGGCGATGCGTCCGCGCGGCCATAAACAACGCTGTCACCAATGGCCTCCCAGCGGAGATAACCTGCCTTGGCGCATCATGTTACCAATGATTTAACTCACCTTTACGGCGAGCCAAGCCGAGACTGACCAGAGCCACCAGCTTGACACAATTAATATAGCACAAAGACGCTAAATCTCGGACAGCATGGATCAGCCGCCTTCTAAGATGCCGCCACCGGCGAAGCAACGCAAGGTTTTACTTCACGCCCGAGGTGGACATTTTTCTGTTATGTGAGGTACTGGTGGTGGATCAATTGTGATTGAATTGTTTCAGCCAGATTACCAAAGCTAGAATGGCCTAGAACATTGAAGCCGAAAACGTGTGAGCCCCCGACTAGCTGAATATGTGGCGCCATCTAATGGGGCCAAAGTAAACCAGGCAATCACAAAACTGTTATTGCAGAAACATTGTTCATTGTACGTCACGTGCAAAAACCGCGCAGCAGCCTTATTACAATTGAGTTACCTTTCTAATCATTTTCACCTCGAAAAAATTACGCGTTAGCCAACGTGTTCATGACTGCGGTTACACGAAGTGTCACAAGATGTCGACACTGTCGTTACAATAACCTTGTATTTTTCACTTTTTTGCGTATACCAGATGACTGTACACAAAAAAAAGTGTCCTGATCACTATGCATGTTTAATTTAACATTTTAAATCATAAAAAGACTTTAATACTACTTACGCGACAAGACGCTATGGCTCTGCGAGCGCGTGTGAACTTCGTGCGGCTTGCGTTTGCGTGTGTGTCACCGTGGCGCCAACTAAAAGGCATTCCAGTTGAGTATGGGTTGGGCACCCAACACCACGGGCTCCCAAGCCCGCAACACCCCAAGAGAATGCGTACCCAGCACTAAAACTCTCTAATCTTTCTATTATTCCTGCGAACTCTGTGCCACTCTCCACTACGTTTACCACCTTCTGTAATCCATTCCATCGTTATGATATATCATCAGCTTTCTAACCTGCGCATTACATCACCTTTACCACTTTATTTCTCATGTCATCAAGCCTATCAGATACTCACTCCCCTATGTACTCCCCTGCTCAACTCCAGTTTCTAAATGTAACACCCGAACACCCGTCAATTTGGCTTCCATCACACACTCCGTGCTCTTCGCCAGTTCTTTATCTGCAGGGGCGCAGCACTGGGGGGTTGGAGAGCAGGGGTTCAAACCCCTGGAATTTTTTTTCTATTTTGCTGGCACATATATACACGCCGGCATACTAACACACGCACGCACATCCTTAAGGTATGGCTTGACCCCCCCCCCCACAAAAAAAACAATTTATGGCTACGCCTTTGTCGTTATCCTCCAAGTTTCTGTCGCAGTCATTAGTGCATTTATTAAATATCGAACATTGCTTCAATTAGTTATAACAGTGAATCCGGCCACACAAACTTTGGTGTGAACAAAGAAGTTAAAAGACCACAATCATATTTAGCGGGTATATGCCATACCAATGGAGCGAATCTCATTAGTCACTGCTGATTCACCGATAATGAAGAACGTGGAAGACGGGCGGCAAACTGAAATTAAGATTTCTAGAAAAGCGTAACTAGTTGACGTGGAAAGCTCTCATAAACCATCGGACTTTACTAAACCTCTGGATTTGGGGTATCCGTGTGGTGTCGGTGACCGTCTGCGCTTCAATTTTGTGCAGAGAAGCATCCTATAAACAAGCTAACATCCCATAGCTAAAGCCTAGCAAACACCTAGAAGCGACCAGATCTAAATTCATAATCTAACTGATCTACTTTTTCAAACCTTGCTCGACTTAGTACAAGCACCTTGTATGTGTGTTCGTTTGTTTGTTTGTTTGTTTGTTTGTTTGTGTGGGGAAGGCATTTGTGGGCGTGTGTGGGCGTGTGTGGGCGTGTGGGCGTGTGTGGGTGTGTATGTCTAAGCGCGTGTGTGCGTGCGTAGGTGTGTTTATGTATGCGCGTGTGTGTATGTGTGCGGGTGCGGCTATGTGTGTGTGAGTGTGTGCATATGTGTGTGTCTTTCATAATAATAAGTCAACATTTCGTTGCTCCCACGTATGCGTCGGTTGAAGTTCCTTTTGTGGTTGTGATCGCACACCCAGGGCTACTTTCCATAGCAGGTATTCTCTGAAAAAATACAAAGTGGAAAAAAGCCTGCTTAGAAAATCCCAGCGAGAAAAAGGACATGCCATACAGCAGCCGGATCCAGTAGTATCGTGAAACACTGTAATACACAGTTACTTAATTACTAGGCACCATGCAGAACTATTGGATGTGGTGGTTATGTGGTATAAGTTTCTCTCTTATTGACACTACATTGCACCAACCAGCGAAAGTACGTTGCACGATCCCTTTACGTGCTCTAAATGACATCGGGAGCTCTTATGGAGTCTTGAAAACATATTTCGGCTGTGGCACACCAAGGTGGGTCACACTTCAGGTAATTTAAATAGCGCGCGAGTGCCTTTGTGTTGTGGTTTTTTTTTTTTTGCGGAGCCATGATATCTTTGAAAATCATATTTCTGATCATGCCATTATCACTACTGTGGATGCACAATTTTTTTAGGAAACAACGATATGTTATCATACAAACTTTTAACGTCTTTCAGTGTTACACGAAAATTCGTGGTGACCGAAGTTGACATTTTTTTTTTATTGTTGAGCAACAAAACCATGAAATGGGCACTAAAGGCAACTATTAAGTTCGCACTGATTGTTGAAATAGGGGTCCAGAAACCTCGAAGCGTTACTTTTGTGCCAAGGAAATGCTTATATTGAAATAAAATCATGTTTTAGTGGTCCGCATCGTATTAGCGTGCTTCAAATTACCTGCCTCAAGCAGAACGTCTCACGTCACTGCTGCCATGCAAAACGTTGCCCGACTTTACTGCACCGCCGCGGACAGTAGTAGCAGCAAAACGAAAGCAGCGGGAGCCACAGCAGCAACAACGGCCATTGAACAATTTCCTTCCATTGGCTCTGAGATGGCAGACGTGCTTGGTTCAACTGGGCCCCGCTAGATGGCATGACCTGTCTTGTTCAACCAAAGGGCGATATGGGGTGGGCAGGTTTTGAGGCGAGGGAAGCGCAGAGCAAAATAAGGTTCGAAGAAAGGCTAAGAAATATGAAGGAGAGTAGATGGGCAGAGAAGGTGTTCCGTTATTTGTATAGGAAGAGCGTGGACACACAGTGGAGAAAAAGAACTAGAAGACTCACTAGTAAATATACGGCTGGTATTGTAAGCCATATGTCAACAAAGAGCGTTAAGGGAAAAGTCAGGGAGGCGGAGAGGATTTACTGGATGGCAGCTATGGAGAAAAAATCGGCTTTGAGTAACTACCGAAAGGGCAAAAATGAAATAAGGAGGGAGGCATTTTACGATAATTCAAGGGGAAGCGCTTTACTGTTTGAAGCGAGATCGGGTTGCCTTAGAACGCGTAGTTATAAAGCAAGATTCAGTAAAGAAGAAGAACAATGCACATGCTGCGGGAAAGATAGGGAAACGGCGGAGCATGTTCTGATTGAATGTGGAGATATCCACCCAGGTGTACGTTTGGGCACGAGCCTACAGGAAGCCTTGGGTTTTAGGGACAACAATGGAAAGCTGAACACACCCGCGATTGAAATAAGTAAGAGACGGTTAGAGTATTGGTGGCAGAAAATTAGAGAGAAAGGACAAAAATAAATATTGGAAAAATAAAATATGGACAGTGTGCCGTAAATGGCAGAGAACTTAAGCTGAAAATTTACCTTTTTTTCCATTAAGATAGAATTTATCGAAGTAGAGGCATTAGGCCAACATAAAAAAAAGAAAAAAGGTTTTTTTTTTTGTCGAGCCTGGTGGCATACTTGTCACCACCCCGTTATAAAGGGGACGCTCATAGCATCCATCCATCCAACCAGGCAAAAATTTAACCTTTCAACCACTCGCGCCATTCCCTATAGTAACGTCCGGTGGTGGTTATTTTTTCCATGAATCGAACATAAACTAACAAGCAGCATTATGTCACGTCTCCTGATGCATAGAAGGTTCTTGATTTAGTGCAGCTTGTTCGATTACTAGTGAATAATTGTAGGCTGTAACGTTGGCGTCATCGGGATTATTTTGAGAATGCCCTACTGTGGCGCATGTGTTCTTGTGCATTTACCTTAATTTCTCGGACAGTAGGACACTGCTGTTGATACTATTGTCGGTTTAGGCGTTGTCATACTTTGATATTTCTCTCATACGTAAATTTTTACTTGACTTTAGTGTCCCTGTAAATGTGGCGGCTCCTCAGCATCGCCATATATAGTGAGATAAAATGTCTCATGCAAACCACAACGCTATTTTTCGTCTCTGTTTCTTCCTTTGTTCTAAATGCTCGTGTCTGAACGTTTACTAGCGCCAACGCTGACAGAACATTAACCCAGAGTTCCTGAAAGCCGAAAAACTTCCAGGAAGATGAACGTACCAGAGCAAAAAAAAAAAACATCTGCAGATCTCACGTATCTCGGCAATCGATCGATGCGAAACATACAGAGGAAAGGTGACCGTGGTGTAATTTATTGATTGAGCGAAATGTTACGAAATGAAGCCAAAGATATGTGCGAATGTTGCACACACATGCCCATGTTGAACAGTCAGAAATGTTTTATATAACCTGTTTACTGTTGTGTAACAATGCGAACGGCAACATGGGGATTACCAACTGCATAAGCGGTAAGTTGATATCTAGCGTTACAGCTTACGAAGATCGTAACCCTGGCTATAGAGCCACGTGGACTAACTTCAATGGACGTTAACCCAACGTGACACCTGTAAGATACGACATACAGAATGTTGATTAAATTAGATAGCCAGCTCTGCAACGAGAAATGACGTTTCACCAACATTACACCTGCGTACGGTCTTTTCCCAAAGCAGTTTCAAGATTCAGCATGGCTTTTTGGTGGAATAGTTGATTGCTACGCAGAATGCTTGCGTTCTATGCCTGCTGGCACCTTTATATTTATTCCTTGCATTCATCAGATCAACGACGGACATAAGGTTTTTCGTTAACGCGGTCGCGCTTAAATTACTCATGTCTGCTTTCACCATTCCTGAGTAGATCTAAACTGTCACTCCCCTGTGGCGCATGCCCACCAACCGCGGCCCTATACGGGTATGTGCCACACGTGTTTGCAGGAAGGCGTTTTACGATGTACGGAACGAGATTTTCACGCTATTTATATCATGATGAGCCAGACATGTACGTAGAGCACTCTTACACACCCATGCCAAATTTGGTTTACCCCAATATAAGGAGGCGATCACCAGAGCACCAAACCTGGCCGGCTAGACAGGTAGATAGAACACACTCAAATTGCCTGCAGTTTGGTCATAAATGCTTCAAATTTTAAGAAAAAAAGGAGGTGTTGTATCTACCGTCTTCTTTTTCACAGTAAAAGTAACCTGTTTGCTTTACTGTGGGATGGCTTGTTTCTACCAACATCCGCGCTCCGAGAAGTAATCGCTGGAGTAATGAAATTAGGACAATCAAATGAAGCGGAGTTTAACCGTACTTCCGCAGGCGTATGCGCTAACAAGGTTCTGAAATAGTCGTCAAAACACATCGCCTCTCGGTCTCCTGCGTGGTAAGTGACGAATCACCCACAAGAGCGCAATCGCCTTGGGCATGCCGTCGTGGCGAAGGCTTAACTCAACCTTTAACGCCTATGTATGTCGTTCCGGGCAGGCGCCACGAATGGCAGCTACACTCGTGTCAACATTCTTCCGTATGTGACGCGCACATCCGCATCGTGTCGTGCACTTTCTGATGTTTTTATTTTGTTCTTTTTTTGTGTGCGCTGATCGTGATGAGTCCACGTCTGCGTATTTCGTTTCCTCGGGCTATACGTGCGGCTAACGACATTAGGTGAGCGTTTGCTTATTAGTCGAGCTGCATAGCAAGAAAGGCGTATTAAGCTCATAGACAAACACCCGCAGAACCAAGCATAGTAAACAGCAAGATATGGCAGTCCAGGTGACATGGCGAGGGATGAGTGAAAACGACTGGGGAAACGAAGACAATACACACATCAACACATACTCGCATACAGTATGTAATGCAGCAAAGGTTATACTTAAGTAAAACTTGTTGGGCTAGATGTTGCATGTTGCGAGAAAAAAAACTGGATGGCGCAGACTACCATGTAAGAGTGAGAAAGCATGATCATTCGATTATGGCCCATTTTCCTATGAACTGCAGCGCGTGTGAATGTGAGGCAAGATTTGCTAGTGTCGCCATCCTAGGTAGAAGCAAGGAAGTGAATGAGTGAGAGATGCTAGAAGCATACTTCATCTAGAAGAAAAATAAATATCTGTATTACCGATATGTCGCTGGTACTGCATTCCGCTGAATTTGATTTGTTGACAGGTTTATGAACTAGCACGTGCATTGAGAGTGTCCGATTGCGTGATGTGACGTATGGTTTGTTATTGCGCATGTGGATATATTGCGGTGGGTATATTGGTGGCCTGGTGGATATATTGCGGTGGTTATTGCAAGAATAACGTTAGTTGCGAGTTGACGCTCTTTCTTTCTGTCTATTCTTCCCTGGTGGTTTGCGTCGTCTAATTTTCTCGTTTCTCGCAGAGCCTCGTAAAAGTACTAGGCGCAGCTACTACCCATGGACTATGTAGGCACAACACTTATAACAGCTACGATGGTTATCTAATGGAGTTTAAAGTTCTCAAGCAACTGAGGCTGCGATTCATAGCTAGTCGAGGTAAACAGCACGAAGGCGAAGACAAAACAGCATTCGTCTTGTGTCCTTCCTTCAGTCTGCCTTCGACCAGCTATGAATCGTTAACTTCCCAGTTTTCAATACCTTGAGGCTACGAGACGACTTAATGGAGTGATCTGGATAATTGCGACCATCCAGTGTTTTTTAACGTGCTAACATAGTTACACGAAAGATTTGTCACGTCGAGCAGTTATCACAAACTGAAGTTTGTATATCAATTTCAAAACATAGACATTAAGTTGAGCTCTTTCCTTTTACCGCGAAAATTTGAGGAGGCTAACACACTTAGACGTAGGCACAAATCAAAAAATACCAGAGAATACATATCATAATTCATAGCATACCATGGTTTAGCACGAGGTCTTATAATAGGGTGTTGTTCAACGCGTGACTTCAGTTATAAAACTTGAAAGTATTTGCAGGTTAAATTATGTCTCAGTGGCAAGTATAAACAGGAACACGTCACAACATAAGTCAGCGCTGTCATGGCCCGAGCTCGCACTCCGAGCTCATCCATGCCAACGCCATTCTCCCTGCGTTTTTTTTCCCCTGCGCCACAGCCGCGGGTTAAGCTTCCAGGTATACGCCTACGAACCCGAAAACACCAGCTCCTAACGAGGAGAAAGAATCGACGTCGACACGGTACGCATGAGCGACGGTAATTCAATATGGCGCCATCAGGCCCATCCCATCCGAACCTTTGATTGTGCCGCCCGCGGGATGGGATCGCCTTACAAACTGCATTAAAGCCCTAGCGAGGAACTGCGTCCCTCCACTGGCATTGGGACGGCCAACAAAGTGACCGGCTTTGACAGCACAGTCTCCGAAATAGATCAAGTTTTGAGTGCTTGGCCTCCTGGATCAGCCAACGTCAAACGGTGACGATCCCAGCTGCGCAAAACACGAGACGTAAGCCGGAAAGACGTCGCGTTCAATTTGGAGTTTCGGGCTTCGTTCGAGGAAGTCAGTTATGCTGTATATTGGCTTACACGACTCGGTTACTTGGGCCACAACATTGTTTTGTTTTTTATTCCAATTCTACAGCGAACGTAGAAAATGACATTTGTTGCGCCGTGAAACAGTTAACCCGGAAGCCTCTCAGAATGGCAAGTTCAAATAAAACAAAACATTGCATGCTGAATGGTTATTTGCTTTTCCGTACTATAATAAATAAAGGAAAGTGTAAACCTAAGCGCTCGTTTTCTTTGTTAGACATATTACTAATGAGAACTAACAGACAGTAACGTCAGAGAAAAATGTCACAGTGAGTTAACAGAACATTTATGTACAGTATTAACAGAGGCGTTACATATTCGGCACTGGGGCCAACCGATTAAGGATTTCGCCCTGAGGGGTGACGATGAGCCGAGATTTCTTCGGTCACCCTCCCTCTCTTCACGTCGCTTGGTTCTTTTATAGGCCCCGGGGATTCCTTGCATCAGCAAGTAGTACGAAGCCTCCGAACCGGGACCGCCGCTGGTCGTTGGCTGGAATCAGACCCGTGGGTGAGTGTAGCTTGCCGCACGCTGCGTATGACGCATCGCAAGAGATGCCGTTAATAACATCAGCCTGGCTCTTTCGCTAGATTTGACGCTAGTTGCATCAGACAGTCTATCGGTATTGACACACCTTGCATCAGACGATACCAGCTTGAATACTTTGCAGAAACAAGAAACGGGTTGGACTGCTAAGCATTATTGCCAAGGAGTCCAAACCGCGTTAAGGGAATACGCACACACCATTAAGGGAAGACGCGTTACTCTGCGTATTCGCTTAATAGTGGATGCATGTCAAGTTCGAAAATATTTCACGCTCATGATTGCAGGTATGGTTTAAAGAATGGAACCTATTACACAGAATGCAGTCATATGCGAAAGGTTTACAGACACAAGTCACTTCATTCAATCCATTGACGTGACGTAATACCACATTTGCTATATGTGAGGCTGGCGAAACGGCTGTGAGCGCATCATAAGCGTGGCATGTAGTCATGTTTTTCTATGACACGCATGTCATGATTAGCGTGTTTGCACCAGCCATATACCTTCGTCATCCATTCACGTTACGTAATACCAAATTTAGTATATGTGAAGCTAGCGAAACGACCGCGAGCGCACCATGATCGTGGCATGTAGTCATAACTTACATGACACGCATATTATGATTTCCACGTGAGGGCCTGTCACTTATGTTCACCATGTCACCATGGCATACCATACCAGTTTTGCAATATTTCATGTGAACGAAACCATCACAGGAGCAGAAAACAATGACATGTAAATCACGACATTCATGACATATACGTCAAGATGTTCATGTTATGACTAGTCACTTATGCTCGGCCATGTTATGCCATACCAATTTTGGTATAGATCCAATTATCAAAATGGTCAGGAGAGCTAAAAGTAGTAACAGACAGACAGACAGACAGACAGACAGACAGACAGACAGACAGACAGACAGACAGACAGACAGACAGACAGACAGACAGACAGACAGACAGACAGACAGACAGACAGACAGACAGACAGACAGACAGACAGACAGACAGACAGACAGACAGACAGACAGACAGATAGATAGATAGATAGATAGATAGATAGATAGATAGATAGATAGATAGATAGATAGATAGATAGATAGATAGATAGATAGATAGATAGATAGATAGATAGATAGATAGATAGATAGATAGATAGATAGATAGATAGATAGATAGATAGATAGATAGATAGATAGATATAGATAGATAGATAGATAGATAGATAGATAGATAGATAGATAGATAGATAGATAGATAGATAGATAGATAGATAGATAGATAGATAGTGTTCGGAATGAGGTGTCGGGACGTGCCACCACGTCCATTTCATTTCATTTTATTTCCTTAAAGACCCGCGAGGGGGTATTACATAAGGGGTGGGTAATTATAAACACAAAACATAGAAGCCAAAGATTTAACATAAAAAGTGATTATTGATATTTTCTATGAACGATGATGGGCAGAGAATGGTTGCAATTTCACTGGGAAGGCCGTTCCAGTCTGGTGCGGTACGTGGGAAAAACGAGGCAGAAAAAGTAGAAGTCCGGGAGCGTGGCCGAGCAACTTGAAGCAAATGTCTCGTGCGGTGAGATATGTGTGTTGCAGGAACGATATAAGGTGGGGCATGCAAGGGACTATGAAAAAGTTTGTAGAACAATGACAGGCTGGCTATACGACGGCGAGGTTCTAGATCTGGTAAACCAGATTCTGCTTTCAATCCAGATACGCTGACAGTTGAAGAGTATGCACAGTGAATAAATCTAGCGGCCCGGTTTTGAAGCGATTCGATGGCATGTGTAAGATAAGATTGTCGAGGGTCCCAAATTGGCGATGCGTATTCTAGTTTAGGTCGAACGATGGATTTGTATGCTTGTAATTTTACGTGTTGTGGAGCGAGGCGTAAATGGCGTTTAAGGAAGCCCAGTGTTTTATTTGCAGATGAAATGATATTAATGATGTGTATGTTCCATGAAAGATCGCTACAAAGAGTGACGCCCAAATACTTGAATGACGGAACATTTTCTAGCGGGATGGCATTAACTGCGTACGGATACACAAGCGGCATGTGGCGGCGAAGGAATGAAACGACTTTACATTTACTCGGGTTAAGTTCCATGAGCCAGCGCTCACACCATTCCTGGAGGCAGTTTAGGCTGGCTTGTAAGGATGACTGTTTTGAAGTGTCAGTAACAGTGTCATATATAACGCAGTCATCAGCAAACAGGCGGGTTTTACAGGTTAGGTTTGAAGGCAAGTCATTTATGTATATAAGGAATAAAAGAGGACCAAGAACCGAACCATGGGTTACTCCGGGCGTTACTGGAAGAGGATTAGAGATACGGTTGTTGATATTAACAGACTGGGAGCGGTTTGTAAGGAATTCTCTGATCCAATTTAGTATGTTCGGGTGAAGATTTAACTGGGAAAGTCTTAGTAACAGTCGAGAATGGGGTACTTTGTCGAACGCTTTGGAAAAATATAAGAATACGGCATCGGTTTGTAAGTTACAGTCCAGGTTAGTATGCAAATCATGAACAAATAAGGCCAGTTGCGTTTCACAAGAGAAACTTCTGCGGAACCCATGTTGTGCTATGGATGAAAAAAGCTGTTTGAATCAAGAAAGTCTATGATATGCGTGTAGATGACGTGTTCCGTGATTTTACAGGGTACGCTGGTTAAGGATATGGGACGATAGTTTAATGGCGAGTTTTTTGTTACCCGATTTGAAAATTGGAACGACCCTCCCGTTCTTCCAGTCATCTGGTAAGCATTCTGTTAAAAGTGACTGTGAGAAGAGCAAGCATAGAAAAGATGCACAAATATATTTTGTGTTCTTAAGGAACTTGGAGTTGATTTCGTCAATACCAAAAGAGGAGGAAAGTTTTAATTTGTCGATTAAGCACATAATTCCATTAGCAGTGAACGATACCGGTGGCATAGCACATTCTATAATAGTGGGTGGTACTGTAAATGACACGTTACTTTCTTTGGTAAACACGGATGAGAAAGCGGTGTTGAAGATGTTAGCGCATTGATCATCGGTGAATACGTGACCCGATTCACTGGTAAGAGTAATTGGGGCAGTATGCGGGGGGTTCAAAACCTGCCAAATTTTTTTTTGGTTGTTAGTCAGCATGCTTAGTAAGTCAACGTTGAAAAAATAATTCTTTGCGTCTTGAACTGCGCATATATAAGCTTTTTCAACTGCGTAGTATTTCTGACACTTTTGCGAGTCTTCTAGTCTTTTTGCTAATCTAAACAGGCGTTTTTTCGTGTTTTCAAATCTTTTCAGAGTTTTAGAGAACCATGGCTTTTGGCAGTTTGCGCGGAAGCGGGATTTCGGAATAAACCTGTCAGTCAATTCATTGACCTTGTCCTTAAACAGTGTCCAGTTTTCTTCGACGGACCGGGAAAAGAAAGTAGCTTCTATACTGGATAAGAATGCGTTAAGCGTCAAATTTATTGCTTCGTAATTGCCCTTGTCATACAACCGAATGGTTTTCTGGGTGTTTTGACGAATTAACGGTTTAAATGCAAATTCGGTATGGATGACCTTATGGTCACTTATTTCGGGGAGATAAGTAATCGAGACCATGTCATCTGGGTGACTGGTTAGTATTAGGTCCAAAATATTTTCACACTCTTGTGTTACGCGTGTTGGTACAGTTATCATTTGTGAAAGGTTAAAATTTAAACAAACGTCCAGGAAAGCCCCGGCTTCGCCTTGTGCCTGTGACGGCATGGTTTGGTTAAGCCAGTTAATACCCAGAAAATTAAAATCACCAAAGAAAACTACGGGGGCGTTGGGACACTTTTTGTAACTTCGTTTAAGACGTCGTTAAGGTTATTAGAAAAGTCAGGACAGCTATTCGGGGGCCTGTAGCAGAAGCCAAGTAATACTGACTGGGGCTTAGCAGAACAAAGAATCCAAATCATTTCAAGGTCAGATGACAGATTAACTAACGAGCAGGTCATTTTTTCGTTTATGGCGATAACAACTCCTCCTCCCTTCTTATCTTTTCTATCCTTTCGAAATAGCTGAAAATTAGGCAAATCGGCCAAGACCTCTTGATCAGAGACGCTGTCATTTAGCCATGTTTCGGTAAATATAAGAAAGTCGCTGTTGGATGACAAAGCCATATTCGAAATATGTTCGCGCTTTGAAATGATACTTCTAATATTAGTGAAGATCACGGAAAACGAAAAAGCTGATTTGGGGAAAATTTGGGGGGAGGTTGGCCTTGGTCGAGGACGGGATGATTACTATTTTAATTCTTTCACAGACTGCGATGTCTCGTCAAAGACGTAGCGTTTAGTTCTGAGAAAGAGGGTTTTGAAGCGCACAGTGAAAGCTGTTGACTTAGTTCTTGCAAAAGCAATTAGATGTTTGCGCGCATGACGTACGGCAGGGGAGAAGTCCTCGCCCACGCTGAAGCCTGTGTTTTTGAATTTGCGGCCGTTGGAAAGGATAAGTTCTTTCGTCTTGGATGATTGAAACTTTACAATTATGGGTCGAATGCGGTTTTCTGAGAAGCGCCCGAGGCGGTGCGCACGTTCAATTTCTGAGGGAGGAATTGTTAGTTGGAGTGTGTCACAGCAGTGACGGATGATTATTTCTTCCGAGTCCGAATACGTTTCAATTTTAGTAGTATCCGGAATGCCATAAAATATAAGAATGTTACATCTCGAATGGTTCTCACTGTCATCTACACGGGATTCGAGATTACAGATCTTGTGAGTCATTTCGTTTGTCAGTCTCTTTAGACCAACTAGCTCTGTGCGCATGGATGAAAGGGCAGTGCAATGTTTTTCATGGTCAGTGATGCGTTCGCACAAATCTGTTATCATTACGTCCGTCGTTTTTAGTTGGTTTTTAATTTCCTGCATGTCGGAAATAAGCTTATTCTGTCCAGCGAATAGCTTCTGCATCAAAGAGAAGTTTATTGACTTTCAACCAAGGATAAAGTACATGACAAAAACATCGAGCTTCACGACTGCAAAGGGTACATGTACAATCAGGAAAGCACCACTACCGAGATACAATGTATGTGGGGCAATGTACCCCACTATTTACTGTACAGCGCGCGGTGCTCCAGCAGGCTTAATCATGCGCGGCGGTAGGTCTTCTCAACACGCGGTGGGAACAAGTAGCGACTTAGCGCTGTACAACTGTAGGTATTATTTCTTTTTTGTCGCCTGAAACAATGCTGCTTTCGTACACAGTAAGTGCATGTCCGGAGGTATAAAAGAGGCCGTGAGGCTGGGGGGGGGGCGGGGGGTACAAGGGAGTGGGGAAGGCTCTTGTCTCCCCCCAAATAAGGCATCAGCAACAATCTGCGCGTAAAAAACTGACTGAAGGCGCCAATCAATCAAGAAGGCGCTATACAAAATTTAACTCAAGTGTCGACCAGCACACTTTGCCCGAATCGATTACAAATAACAACGACAATGGGGTGATGAAATGAAAAAGGTGATACAGATATATATATATATATATATATATATATATATATATATATATATATATATATATATATATATATATATATATATATATATATATATATATATATATATATATATATATATATATATATATATACAAGTCCCCTTCTGCATGTGCTAGACAGCGGGAGGGGGGTCACCAGTAGTGATTGGGGCGGCTAGCTTGCCATTCCTCAGAAAAAAGAATTTGGTATGCCAGCGACGAAGGAAGTTTTCCTCGCCGCTGGCCTCGAGTTCGCCGGATAGGTGGGCCCATAGCAACCACCGGATACGCGAGACTACCAGAAACGCGCTCCGGACAGGCTTTCTACGCGCCTCCGCTAGCGATCTCCTTTGCCAAATAGCTAGCATCGTGAAGATCAGCACAAGTTGGCCGAAGGCACCTTTGTTGCGCTTGTGGTAAGGAGGTGGGCGGATACCAAAGGAGCGGGCTACCATCCGCCACATGGGTTTCACCGCCACGCATTGGAACAACGCGTGATCCTGCGATTCAACTGCGTGACAGTTCGGACAACGTGCATCCGGGACTATTCCAAATTTATGCAGGCGTTGTCTGGTGGGGAGGACGGCCCAGGCCTTTTTCAGGAGGAAATCCTGTGCATCACGGGGGGTGCCGCAACGGAGCGAGAGTAATTCGCGCTTCGCGCGCTCGGCTCGTTTTTGTTCAGTGTCGCTCAGCTGCTTCCGCGTGATGGCTTCAACGATGCGCGCTGGCTGGTCCTCATCCACATCGCCTTCGGGCACTTCTTGCCTCAACATGCGCCAGGTAGCCGACGCCGTTTTATAGAAGGGCGCGGGTGCCTCAGCAAAGGGCCCAATGTGGTGGCCTGCATCCAGCCAGTCGTGCTTCACTCCACTCCAGTAGAGGAGTAGGTTGCGCCCTAGGTAATCGCTCGCGCGCGCGAGCATGCGGGCGGTTTTCAGGGCCAGGACTCTGCTCGTGGTCAACACATGTGGTAGGCCGAGACCCCCTTAGCTTCTGCAATTCAGTAAGCAAGTTTTCACCAGTGGGAGGCCCAGGGTTACTTTCGACATCCCCCACCAAAAGCAAAAAAGAGCGTATGACCTGCGCACACTCAACAATAATCACAACACAGCACCGTGGGCTCGGCAGCTGAACTAAAAAAAATATTTACTCGATTTCTTGGCAAGAACAGCACTTCTGTTACTGACCTGTATGATGAAGGCTAATGGATCAGGCTACGCGTTCGCACAGCTACCGAACCCACAATGCGGCGCGGACAGGGGCGGTTGTTTTGTAGTCGTGGCTGCAGATGATGTCTGTCTTGATGGGGTAGTCCACGTGTGTTCGAGGCTCAAGGTTTGCAGTGGCGGCGCTAGCAGCGCCGGATGAGTCACGTCCGTGACTGTGGTGACCTTGGGTAGCGTGGTCCTGGCTGGAGCCATCCGAGTCTCAGGAGCAGACGAGTCGAGGAGCCGGAGTGGTTGAAAAGAAGCGTTTATGTACAGTATTTACATGTTTAGAGTAACATAGAACAACATGAAACAGATGAAGCACACCCGAGCGTCTCTGCGCTTGCGTTTTATACACTCTGTCTTGATAAGCTTCCATGCGAGGGAAAACAATTTAGTCTATGTCCCTCCAATAAGACCGTCCTCCTTCACTTCGCCCCCGAGCAGGCAGTCAAACCTCCTTCTATGAAAGTGCAAGGGCACACACACCTTGTTGCACAAGGAGGAGCAATACAGCACCACTAGCTCAGTTCACTGACCTGGACCCCTTTCGTAGAGGAGAATCCTCCGGGTGGCAAGAACCCAGGATGACTCATCCGGCGCTGCTAGCTCCTCGCAGGCCCCGAAGAGGAGAATGGTGGTGGTGGTAGTGGTTAGAAGAGGAAAAGGGCACCTAATTTCTGCAGCCTGGTAGGGAGCACGGCACAGTTCATTAGGAGAATGCACCAAGGCATGGCCGCTGATCCAGGAATGTGGAAAGTGTTATCGCGGAACAAGTCCAGATGCGAGGTCCATTGTCCGGTGTTACTCGAAGAGGATGTGGCAGCTCAGCTTCCCTCCGGTATAGTCAGGCTTGTTTAACGGGTTTTTGGACCGTGGGCCCAGCAGACTCGCCGCAGCACCGCTGTTGTTGTAGCTGCTGTGAAACGTCGCTCCAGACAGGACGATGATTTCCGGTAGAGATTAGGAAGGCCACGGCACAATAGATAGATACGGTCAAAGTCGCTGAACTTCGCTCAGAAATGCTTCGCATTTAACATTTCGTTCACAGGAGTCATACCAACGACCTTATGGTCCACGGCAACAAAGGCCAAGCATGCTACCCCACTGCGCCACAGCCATATACTATGGAAGCGTTTCCATTCGGCACGTTTCCAAAAGGAGAAGTGCAATTCCGTGGATACATTGATACTACGCCAGGTGGTGGCATTACCCCTAGGGTCAGCCTCATTCATAGCATACATTGATACCAAAAAAGAAAATTCACAGCATACCCATGGAGTGAATGATGATGAACGGATCAAAGCGTCTATCTGTCCGTCCATGCGTTCGTCTGTGCATGTTTCCGTCTATCCATCCGTCCGTGCGTTCATCCTTGCATCTGTCCGCCCGTCTACTCGTGCGTCCATCTGTCCATCCATCCGTCTGTCTGTCTGTCTGTCTGTCTGTCTGTCTGTCTGTCTGTCTGTCTGTCTGTCTGTCTGTCTGTCTGTCTGTCTGTCTGTCTGTCTGTCTGTCTGTCTGTGTATTTGTTTGTGTGTATGTCTCGCGACGAGCACGAGCCGTCCAGTCCCTCCACGCCCACCAATCCGTTTAGTGCATGCCCCACCAACGATCCACCACATTTACAACAATCCAGGAGACATAAGAGACGCACTCGTTCTCCGCGCACCCAGGCGCAGCCCACGCAGCAGCCTATCGGACAGTAGAGGTTCAGCGCCAACTGGAATATCCTCACTCAAGTGCAGTTTGTAAATAGTTCTATAAGATAGCACCATCCATTATACTGTTCAGGGGATACTGCTGGAATAGGCCTGACGCGGGACAACGTTAGACTAAGAGGATCTTCACTCCTAAAATTACACCATCTCCGCGAAAGGGACCATGTGGTGATGTGGAGCATCGCGAGGAGTTTCGACGGTGTTTTAACGGCAGTGATTACCGGTTTGCAGTGTCACCTTTGCGGTGAACCTTGTGTGTTATTAGGTATTGCGTTGTTAACTTGGTTCAATACAATGCATTGCGTGAATGATGTGTTGGAAACTCCCGCGATACTCCGCATAACCCTTTGGTCTCCTTAGGGGAGATGGTTTAATTTTTTGCCTAATGTTGGGCCCCGGTGTTTGGAACTCCTTTGTAAACTGGCCTTAGCCGTTTTTGATGTCGGAAAAGAATCGCGTTAATATGAGTAACAAAGCGTTTTATAACAGCAAAGGAATAATCAGGTGTCACTTAATGCGAATTGCGCAACGAGTGGCTCGTCTAATGCTCCAATCATTTACAAAAGCTTGATCTTGTTCACCTATTAACTGTGGCGCATACCCACTTCTGCCATTATTCATAATCGTCGTCAGCCACTGCATGAACGATTGGCACGAAATTTCTTGCAAGTGTTAAGCGGACACCACAATGACGAAATATAACATAGCGAATGCCGGCCTACTACGCTAAGATTTATGTTGTAGTGGTTACAATTACAACTATTACAAATAATTGCAATTATTAACTGGTGTAATTAAGAATAACATATTACTGCAATTATGGGAAGTATTCACCTTCGACTTGGCAGTCCCCTCCAATGGGTGTGTGCAATGTGCGGAGGACAAGAAAAAGAAGGCGGATTATTTCTTACTTGAAAGGCCTAAAAATTCATATAACCATCGTCCTTTAATACTTTTTTCAGGTCATGAACACCCACGTCACTCATTGGGAAAGCTTCATACGCCGCCCGCACTTTCCACGCCGCGGTGCTGGCGTAGATAGATGGCGTAGCTCCTGGTTGATTTTTGTATGTGCGCTTAGGAGGAACAGGGTGGCTAATTAGAACGCGGACTTAGAAGTTGTGGTCAGTGGGAGAGTACATGGGAATGAATAAAAAAAAAGCCGCGTATATCAAAATCCGGCTGCGTTATCAAATCTGCATGCGTAACATGAAAAGCTTTTGTTTCGAAATAGCACATAGTGGATATATATCTAGCGGCTCACAACAGTTTCATCTATTTTTTTATCTTTAATATAAAGACGCAGACTATGGCACCAAACAAAAAAAAGAAAAGAACACAACTTGAGCATCTCTTTTCGTCTTGTTGTGTCTCATTCTGAGCTTTTAATATTTCGGCTTTATCCCTAACGATGAAGAGGTACTTCAAGGCTATTAATGCCAAGTGACCTAGATATATATATTTGTTTGCTAATACGAGAACTTCTATTGGCTGCTTCGTGATGCCCTATAGAATAAAGTGACAATTATTCTGAAAATGAACGTTACGTGCAGCCAGAGCACGGCTACTCCGCAATCTCTTGCGCAAACTATGTTAACCTTTCAGTCATCTAGAACCAGTCACAGTGTTCGGTTTAAGCCCGAAAGTGACTACGGAGGAATTGAGAAATTTAGGAACGCTACGAATGCGCGTCACTTGGCACACGGACTCAGTGAGAACGTTGCCAGCAATCAAGGACTTGGGCAATCTGACAACGCGCATGATAGGCCACTTTGACACTACTAATAGCTGCTATGAATTGTTAGCGAGAACACGGAGAACAAAAATGTTTGAAGTGTATTCGATGGGAAGCACTTCCGCGAACGCGCTACAGCCCTGCCAAGCGCGGCCGATTGATGCCCTCCTGCTCACGGTGGCGCCTCTGGTGGCCACTTTTGTCCCCTTATGAAACTTTCGCGGGAGTTGCATGACCAGATATAAAAGTATTAAATGGCCATAACCAATTATTGACCAATCCCCCTGAGTGGGTATGAGCCCTAGTTGAGACATCATCATCATCATTACGTCGCGTCGCTCGTTTTTGTCGCGTGCACTTTCGCGCTTATGGGGTTTTACCTTCATTCCCAATGTCTTGAAACGGCTAGAAAGACGAACAAGAAGAAGAATGATCCCGGTAGCAAAGCTGCAGCGTAGTACAGTCGTTAAACTGCTGCTGATTGCTGCCGTCGTATTTCTTTCAGCGAAATACAGTCGCTTGACGCCATTTGATTACAGCACTGGTCTCTTCTACGACACGCACATTTTGATCGACACGCCGGGATGCAAAGTGCAACTACGAGAGCGGCATTCCTCCGACCAGTCAGCGTCGACGCACAGACAGGTATGCGTGGGTCGCGAGCCTCCCGTAAACTTCGATTTCGACCGTCCATTCTTGAACCACGCCAAGCTCGACAACACGTACGGAATCCATTCGTATCTAGACGTGTCCTGCTACTACGCCGGACTGGACACTGCGGCGGACACGTTTGCGTCAGACAGGCGGCCCCGACCGTTCGAAAAAACGTGGCGAAATATGACGACCGGAGTACGGCTCGATGCCGAATATTTTAGGCTTCGGTGCCTTCACAAGGCGAACCCGATCTACGACGGCCTGCACCTCGTAGCGAGGAGGAGTGAGCATCCAGCAGACGCGAAGACAACCTCCAAGCCTAAGGAGAAGCACAACGTGCTCGTGGTCTCCGTGGGCGCCTCGTCGCGCAGTGAATTCGAACGAAACTTCAGGCACACGGCGGACTTCCTTAGGCACTCCCTGCACTCGCACGAGCTGCGTGGGTATAGTGCCGTAGGTTCCGGCTCATTCCCAAGCGCCGTGGCCCTACTGGGCGGAATGACAGTGGGAGAGGCCTGGTCCCGTTCTGCCGGAAGTTATTACGACGTCCTGTCCTTTCTCTGGAATGACTACAAGAAGACGGGCCACTGGACGCTCTACATCGAGGAGACTCCCGCCGAAGGAGCGTTTGTCGACCCCGTCGATCGCGGTTTCCTCCGCAAGCCCACCGACCACTACCCTTTGGCCATGGCTTCCAGAATGAGCGCACCCGATGAAACGGCCAGTTCTAGAGAAACCGATTCGGGCATCTTCGACAAACAGCCTTCAATGTGCTCGGGATACCGGCTGCGCAGTAAGGCACTGCTCGATTACGCCTCGGAGTTGGCCAAAGCGGGCGCTGCGCGGCCATTCTTCGCGTTCATCAATCTGAAGGACTCGTCGAGAAATGACACCAAGGCCCACGTCTTGGACAAGCCGCTGCAGACATTCCTCGTGAGCCTCGAGATGTGGAATGCGTCCTCCGAGACTACGCTCGTGCTGCTCAGCGATGTCGGCCAAAGTCACTGGGACAATGGGATCACCGAACACGGCATGCCGTTCTGCTTCGTCAAACTCGCTCCATTTTTGGTCAAAAGGTTCGTCGATTTGTTTTTTTTTTGGTCGAATGTTACTTCGAGCGCAAAACTGCATGCCATTCCGTGTCAGAGACACTTTTCGCATTACAAGTCTCAGCTTTGCCGCAAAGGCGAAGCAATGAATGCAATAGCAACAAATTAGAATGTCACTCGAAGAGAAGCAAGCAAATCAAAACGTTACCCACGTTGCTCTTGCACAAACAACGCACGAAACGTTCTCACAGCTACAGATGAATGCGAATAAGTGTCTCAGTTCTTACTTCGCTGTGCCTGAAAAGCGCGACCTTTTCGCAAACGAGACTGTTCAGTTAGTGCAGTGACCTTTGTGCGCGCGGTAACTACAACAGAATCGTTTCGGTGAAAGCTCAAGACGTACAATTCTCTCCACCGCAAGATGAGCGGGTGAACATGTCGTCCTTGCAATTTCTAAAAACTTTGTATGCCTCACCAAAAACGAAATTTGACCGATGGCGTCGGCGTCCCGTGGAGTCGGGAGTGAGATATGTAAAAAAAAGATAATCAAGATATAACGTCATATGATGACGTAACCGATTGTTAAACTTTGTAACGTTATTGCTACGTGACGTCACATCATATGACATCGCAGCTTTGTGAAATGTTGCGCGATCACAGAGTAAATGCAAAACCAGGTGACATTCCTCCGATCTTGGAAGCTGTGCGAGAACAGTCGTATCCGCTCTAAGCCGAGCGGTACAACACGGTTGAAAGACCGACGCCACTCCGACGTCATTGCCTATAAAAGAACCCCGTGTTCAACAGCCGCTTTTTATCCCTTTAGACCTGTGACGTCACAGGGCAGTGCACTAGTGTTTGGCCTTAACAGAGATAACGACAACAACAATACAAAAACCACATTAGCTGCAAAAAGGTTTTCACAGAACCAGGGGCAATATCAATACATGGATTGCGAAGAAAAAGATTGATTGATTGATTGATTGATTGATTGATTGATTGATTGATTGATTGATTGATTGATATGTGGGGTTTAACGTCCGAAAACCACAATATGCTTATGAGAGACGCCGTAGGGGAGGGCTCCGGAAATTTCAACCACCTGGGGTTCTCTTAACGTGCACCCAAATCTGAGCACGCAGACCTACAGCCTTTTCACCTCCATCGAAACTGCAGCCACCGTATCCGCGATTCCATCCCACGACCTTCATATCAGCAGCCGAGTGCCTTAGCTATTAGATCACCATGGCGAGGCTACTCTTGCCTCGGGCACGTTCAAGATTAGAGTACGTTCATCGGTTTATGAAGTTAAACGCAGCTCCCAACGTAGCTCGTGCTTTGGGAGACACCGTAAAGGATGTCTCCGTATAATTTCGCCCTGCTGTTTTAAGTGTGAATACACTTTATAAGCGACCCCAAACCATCCACCGCCGTCGGCGGCGTCCGCAGTCTTCTCTCTATCTTTAAAAGAAAGAGGACTTGGCGGGCCGCAGCGCGACGCTCTGCCGAATAAGCCACGGACGCGACGCTGATAGTCCCCCTCCCCCTTCGCTCGCTCCTCCGCTCTCCTCGCTCGCTGCAGCTGCGCGCGCACCCCTCTCTCTCGCGCGCCCGCCTTCTCTCTCAGTCTCCCGTCGAGAGCGGGTCGTGCGATGGATGTCCCGGAGGCAACGCTACCATCTGGATATAAGGCGCGTTACTGACACCGATATCAGCGTCGCCAACGGATTTTAACTTTACTCCCCCTCATAGCATCACCCCATGCATTCGCACTTAACCATGTTCACCCTCGGGGAAATGCTTGGGAGTTTTTTTTTGTTTTTTTTTTGCGTAAACTGAAATTGCACATAACATGGGCTTACAGCATATCATCTACGTTGAATTGCGACCACCATGCTTTTTGTGGGACTCGCGCCTTTCGGATAAGAAGACGCGCTGTAACATCTGAGTCACAGCGGCGGCTACCATCCGGTTTTCAAATCTGATAATATGCACCAAAATAATGTCTGTTGGTTAAGTATGTGCATCTCTGAAGATTACATGCATAAACGTAATATGCAAATTAATTTGTAAAAAAGCAAAAAAATACTGAGATGCACAAAGGATATTGACAATGTGATGCAGATAAGACAAATATACGAGAAAACACTTTCGTGAACGTTGGAGAAATCACAAATATTTTAATGTTTTTGCTCATAAAGGCGCGTCGTTTTCATGATGAGTGCTTTCCGCCTTGTGAAAAACTTACTTTTTTAGTACTCCCACAAGTATATGGCTGAACGTCCTAATATGCGGGGCTTCTGGCTTCAAACTGGTGTTATATGCTACATAGGTCCTGCAATTAAAGGGTGAAAATAGTAGCATTTCTAAATCCCAGTCGGTGGAAGAAATCAATCCGGAGAAAGATATTAGAGAACCCCCCTTTTGCCTAGATGGGGTCTACTTTCATCACGAGCGTGGTCAGCAATTCTCCGAAAAACCATACATTACGTATGTGTATGCGTGGGTTTGTGTGGGTGCGTTTATATACACGCAAGCAAAAATTGAAAACTTTTGGGGGAGTTCAAACCGCCCTCTCCCCCTTGAGTACGTTCATGATGGTCATTGGTAATTCGTATGAACGGCCCTCCAGGCTAATACATGACGTGTAGCTTTTCTTATTGACGACGGCATGAAGCAACGATTGTTGAGCTTTGGTATCGACTAAACCTTCTGCAATGTAGTTAGTTGCGTTTCAACTGCGTTTACACTAAATCGAATGCTATCTTGCATCTCTATCGTCTCCAATAGAATTCCTCCTAATCAGGCAGCCGCGACAGATTGCTGAACTGACCAAACACTTCGCAGGTATCCTTGGGCGGCCTCGAGTTTGTCCACAAACGAGCATCGCTTCACCACGCCTTATGACGTTCACGCCACGCTCAGGGCCTTAGCCACGCAGCCTGGCGAATTGAGTCTGGAGTCCACTCGCCGAGGTCGCAGCCTCCTGGCCCCAATTCCGGCAGACAGGACGTGCATCGACGCGTCTGTACCGAAGGAGTACTGTGCCTGCGCTGACACACCAAACCAGGACTCGGCGCCCCAGGACGCTGTCGTCAGCCCCGGAACGCTGTCGCTCGCCCGACGAGCTTTGGAATTCGTCAACAACGCCACCAGCTCCCTGCCGGGCCTCAAGGATCAGTGCGCCACTTTCGCACTAAGGAGAGTCGAGCATGTTGACGAGCACCAGAGTTCGGTGATCTCCTCCAGTACCTCGGCACGTACCAAAGTGTTGATAATTGTGTCGACTGTTCCCCCAGCCATTTTCTCTGTACGAGCTCGCAAGGTGACCGCCCTCACCGATGATAAGGCCGAAGCTGGCAGAAGAAGTGGCACTAATCAAGGATATCACGAGTCTGAGATTACGGATGTCGATAGGATTGACCGGTACGCGGACGGCGACTCCAAATGCGTATCGCTTGTCAATTCCAAACTACGCCGGTACTGCTACTGCAAGGATACTGCACGTCAAGAGACATCGTGAAGTAAGGTAGACATGATACGAGTATCGAAACTAACTTGAAACGCTGTTCATTTTTATTTAACCTTAAACAAGAGCTAGCTCTCCATTAGAGCTTCGTGTGCCTAATCTTGCATTCGCTCTTTTACTTTACGCACCGTACTTCTGTAATGCAAACACGTGACGATGACTTCATTTGCTTCGAGTGTTGTGATGAAACGTTCAGAACGAAGCTGCAACACAATGAAGAGCTGCGATGCGGCTCATTACTACTAGCAGGTGCATATAATCGTTTTCCTGAATACGTTTCTAGCGTCTGTGACACAATATGAACACAAGATTTATGTTCGACCAAGGTCTGCCTCCAAGCGCCACACAATCCTTTAACCGCGCAAGAGTGATACTGGAGGAGCAAGGTTGTTGTATCCTATGAATGTGTGCGATGGCATTGTTTGATAATTTTATGTTTACAGTGGCAAAACACTTGTTCGCGCCGTGAGCACGGCGTTTCCTGAAGGTCATTGAAGAAGGTTTAGTAACCGTAATTCACGAAGTCATCTGTGTCATTTCATGTTGCGCGAACAGCTGTTCCCGCGAGTCCAATAACTACGCCACAGAGGTCCCATCCCATTTGATAAGAAGAGATAATCTGCGATATCTTTCGGAACTCATTCTGTGTAGAATATTGATTGCGGTATCGCAACAAAAAATAACAGGGCAAGGCCCAACATAAGGTGATGTGATCAGTGTTGCCAAAAATCGGGGAGCAAACATTGCTATATATTGAAGCATAAAAGCAGCTATAGAAGTAGCCAGAAAATCTAGCAAGGAGCTAAAAAGCAGCTAAATCATTTTTCCAAAAACTTTTAGGCACATTCTCTAGGAGCGCGACTAATTTACTGGCAGATGTACTATCTTATAGTTTAAACGAAGCAATCAAAGTGACATTTTCTTGTACGCAACTACGTTGAATATGTATGGACGAAAAAAAAAGCCTTCCAGATTTCATCCCAATAATTTAGGGCCGGTGTGGTTTTTAGGACAGCGTCCAGGCTTCCTCACTTATCAATGAAGAGCTGCGTAAGCACACAGAGTTCTATAAACATTAAGGGCATGCGACTATTAGAAAATTTCGAATAATGGATCGAAGACGGCATCATTGAACGACCAAATATTTTTTCGAATCATTTTTGAACGACCAGCTCTGAGAAGAAAACCCCACAATACAACCAATTAGAAGGGCAAATCATCATTGTCCTTGCTTCAATTAGTGAACTACCTACGTGCCTGTAGGTCAAGGTGTATGCAAGATTCATGCAGGTGAAGCAACTCCAAGGTGCAGCTTTTATGCGATTATTGAAACTCCGCTCATCACCGCATGCAGAGTTTTTTTTTTTTGCTTTATATTCCTGTGTCACAGAATGTGTCTTCAATCACCTACCATTTTCACGAGATTCATATTGCTCATTCGTGTTATAATATTTATCGTGCACGCATATGGCTTGTGAAAATATGAAAAATGCAGTATAAGGTATGTGCAGCACATGACAAAAATATCAGAATACGCCCTTACTTAAGGGTATGTATAAATGCAGGAAGGACTCGCCCCCGAAATTCGTAAAAGGGCACTACAAATATGAAGCTGTGGCGATAAACGGCAATGAGCCTAGTGGTACATACAATTTTTCGATGTTATCTGCCACTTGCAGAACATCATTCTTCGCCTATGAATACGAAGCTGTCATGCCGATCTGTGAACTCAGTCTGTTGGAAAGTGCGTGTCATCTTGTCTTTTTTGTGTGGTTGTCATGACACGATGATGATGATGATGATGATGATGATGATGATGCCAGGATCACTGGCACCTACCCACTCTGGGGGATCGGCCATGAGTCGGGCCGATCATACATACTGAATTTACGATTATTATTTAGTACGAGCTAAAATAATTTCGAGATGATTTTTGAACGTAACGTTAATCATGAATATTTGTAATATTAAGTCGCACTATTTTGTTTAATCTCACAGAGACTGAAGATCTTTTGACTAGGAAGGCTGAATAAAGAATTGTTAGTAGTTGATACACCTACCAAATCTATTCGAGTCGCATATAAACTTTTCGACAGCTTCGAAAATACTTCTGTCAGAATGCCCCAGCGCAAAGGCCCCAAATGATAGCAGAACGGCCGACGTAACTGGTAGACCACATTGCCGCAATGTGATTTCGATACGTTTTCGGTGTAAGGAAAACTACATTTTGATTCGAAATAAAGGGGACGAACAATCACTCTTTCCATCGGTACAATTCTGTAGATGGAACAGGCGATTTTTTTTTTCGTTCCCTATGCAAGTTTCTTAAATAAATTTCCAGTACGAGTGTTTCTGGAAAATTTAAAAACATTTGAGCAAGAGTTAGCTAAGATAGCTAAATTAGGAGCTAAATTTCAAATAAAAAGCTAAACTAGCTACTCGTAGCTAAATCATATTTTTGGTAGCTACCCGAGTCCAAAACTATCTAGATCTAGCTACAAAATCGCTGAATTTGCAACACTGGAGCCGAAGAAGTTTGAGGAGGAAAAAGAAGAAGGCAGATATAGAAATTATTCCCGTCAGGTTATTACGGCAGTCTGGAATACAGGCTCAAAAGCAGATTACTTGCAGGTAAATTGAATATTTCACGTATATTTGCCATTTAATTTTTTTATTTCTGGTTTGGAATTTCATAGAGTCCCTAAAATAACATTTACCAGTCTCCACGTTGCATTCTTGGCCAATCCCCCAAAGTGGGTACGTACCATGTATATAGGATAGCAAAGCAAAGCAAAGAAAGCGTGGCATATAGCCTTGTATGGCTTAGTTTAGGAAGGGAGTAGGAAAGGGAAGTGACCGTAAGGGAGCGACAACAGGCTTAAGAGTTCAGCGAACTATACAGAAATGGAGGAAGAAACTGAAATAAAAAAAGAAAGAGAGAACATGCAGATTTAGCAAAACATTTAACTTGGACTAGTTGGTTTGGCACTATAATGTACTCCCACTGAGCGAAATGCACGAACGACTAACGAAAGACCCATCGTCGTCTCCTCTTGTTTCGTTAGTTGTTCGTGCATTTCACTCAGGGGAACTACACTGCCATATGTAGACGCAGATAAATAAGAACTAAGTGTGAAAGTGAGAAAAAAACAAGAACAAGAAGACGAACAACATCAGAACTTAATCTGCGCTGGTCAGCTGAAGGGGCTCCATTGACTGCCAGCTCCACTGCTTATCCAGGCCGCGCAGGCATGAAATTGGCTTCATTTTTTTTTCGGCCGCTCTTTGCCAATTTTCATCCAATAATAGTTACCGATTAAGTATTTTCATATCACTCGATACTAAATGCATTCATCATTCTCCTAGCAATATCCTCCTGCAGGCAGCCTACGCAGACGTCAAATTTATTTTTCAAACCGTGCGTTCAGATAACGCAGTAAAGGAAGACACCAAATTCCCCGTAACGATTAGCATTGCATGTTCATTCCACATCTTCCTACTTCCATTTTTTTCCGGTGCGTCCATACTTATTAACATTTATCGCCCCATGCTCCTAGTCCCCTCTCCTTACAAATATATCGTATTTAGGCTAGATCTTTTAGAACAAGAATCGCACATATTGTTATCGTCACAATTTAGTCTCACTATATGAAAAAAATATTTTCACCGAGAAGCGAGTGTTTACTTTAGGGCGACTTAATTAATTTCCGACATCGAATCTTAAATTGCCATTCTTAGTTTATGCAAGGTTCAACGTCTTCGTGCGATTTCGTAAAAAATAAATAAGAACATCTAATCTCTATTTCAATTACTGCGAAAATAATGGAATGAAGACTGGCCGATGGCACCACATATTTACCATAAAAAATTGGTGGGTGGAGATCGACAATGAAAGACTTCACAGGAATTAAATGGAAAGCGCCATGTTCCCGTTTTCTATTTTAAACAAACCTTATTTTGTACCGTGGTCTCTTCCGGGGCACTTTCCATGAAACCAAATCGGAAGAACAGGCACTGTTTGTTCGCATATCTTCACTGTCTCCCTCTTTTTCTTTCTTATCTCTCTCTCACTTTCCTTCTTTAAGCTTTACGTTTGCCACTGCTCCGTTCTTGCACATCACATGGCGAGATAAAACATTTTTGAGCGCAGTGCGTCGTTGAAGCTATCGTTTCAACAAGCGGTCTTCTCATCTTAAAAGCAAAACCTGACGTTAGTGCCATGATTTTCGCGTTCATATAAACTTTAGTGGGCTATCGGCCGTTTAAGGGAACAAGCGCGTATTTCTGACGAGTGGTTCATAAATAGGCAAAAGTCATGCGTACTCGCTTTGTCTTATACACTGATTTAGCTTAACGTTTCCCCTCAAACAATTGCTGTTTTTATACGATTACTATCACCCTGACGGTTTATAAGAGACTGTAATCTCCACAGTAATAAAAACGATATCGTCGAACTAGATTTAATATTGTCGCCTTGTCCGAACAGGAACGTTCAGTGGATTTCCTATAACATCCTGTACGTTCTGTCGTGTTTCTTCATTCGCGCTACTTTACGCGTTCAGTTCTAAAGGGAACAAATAAACCTCGACTTTCAATCTAATTATTGCTTTGGTTATGCATTCAACTACGAACAACGTCTGGTAAATGGCATAAACACATCATGCAAACGAAAAGTTCTTTTGAATTCGGACTCCCATCTCTCTCTCTACCTCTCTCTCTACCTCTCTCTTTCTCTCTCTCTCTCTCTATCTATCTATCTATCTATCATATCTATCTATTTCCCACTCTCTATCTCTCTTCCTCTCTCTCTACCTCTCTCTTTCTCTTTACCTTTTTCTCTCTCTCTGGTGTTTTATAGCTTGACCTTCAGCCCCCCATCCCCCAAGCTTTCCAAGAATACTGCCCCACTTCAACAGCAGCCGCCTTCGTTACAATCATGAACACTGTTACTTAATTTTTCTTTTTGCATTGAACGGGTTACAGTGGCCAAACTACCAAACGACGGTAGTAAAGCTCCACTTCATCTACATATTGAAGTTTTCTGGAATAAAGTCTGGCTGCCGTCCACCGCTACTTATCGGCCACACCCTGAGGCTAACTTCCCTCTCGTTGCCTCTTCATTCCAGGAGCATCGTATTGACATGCACTCCGGGCCGAGCTCATCGAGCGGTCTGTCTCGCAATCGCGAGTCTGCTTCCGGCTATCGAAGAGTTCTGACTTGCTAGCGCGTTAAACCATCGGACTTTCACAACGTGTTTGTCGCGCCAAATACCAGGAGGCGCGACGTCTGTCCGAGCAGTAAACATAAATGGTCACGCAATGTCGCGGTGGTAATCTCCGCGTGATGATGGTTAGGTGAAAACCATAGGGAACGTGTTCTCGCAAAAGCAGTCGTGTAACTATAATTGTTGGGGTTTAACGTCCCAAAACTACGATACGATTATGAGAGACGTGACGGGGGGCTGCAGAAATATCGACCGCCTGGGGGTTCTCGAGCGAGCATCTATAAGATCTAAGCACACGGACATATAGCGTTTCGCTTCCATCAAAATTCAGCCGCCACGGCTCGGATTCGATTCGGTGATCTTCGGGTCATCCGCCTTGGTAAAACAGTGACTATAGGGTGCTCGGCGGCTGACCCAAAGGCCGTGGTCTCGATTCGGGCCCTGGCGGTTGCATTTTGATGGAAGCAAAACGCCAGAGCCCCATGCAATGTGTGACATCAGTGCCCGTTAAAGAACACCGCAGATGGTCGAAATTTCCGGAGCCCTCCACTACGGCGCGTCTCTCATAATCATATCGGGGTTTTGGGAGGCGAAATCCCAGATGTTGCTATCATTATTTTCCTTCATCGAAAATGCGGGCGGTCAGTGCCACGACGTCACAGATATTGACAGCTTGTGCTAGGACCAACGTTGTTCTTAATCGGTGAAAATAACGTACGTTGCCTCCTCATGAGGCCACAGACCTAACATATCAGTTATCAGCAAATTTCGTTCAGTCAATGCCACAAAAACATTTTTAAACAATGCAACTTAAATATTTGTGATGTCACGCGCGAAAATTTTGGTGCCATATTTAAAAGGAAGAATATGATTGATGATTCATTGATATGTGGGGTTTAACGTCCCAAAAACACCATATGATTATGTGAGACGCCGTAGTGAGGGGCTTCGAAAATTTCGACCACCTGGGGTTCTTTAACGTGCACCCAAATCTGAGCACACGGGCCTATACAACATTTCCGCCTCCATCGAAAAGGCAACCGCCGCAGCCGGGATTCGATCCCGCGACCTGCGGGTCAGCAGACGAGTACCTTATCCACTAGGCCACCGCGGCGGGGCAATAGAAGTATTTCAACTTATTCCTCTGCTATTATTAAACATTTAATGTTTTAAAATAAAAGAGATTATAGTTTTCAAAGTAAGACTTATCAATCTGCACCGATTCGTTGATTCACTTTGGTGTGCCTTTAAGCGCTTCACGCGACTATTGCCCCCGTGAAAAGGCATCTGTCCAGGCAGTCTCGGAAGTCGAGCCTCCGAACATAACATCTCAACACCATGAAGTACTACTCAATCGTGTTTTGTGATTATAGTCTGGTTGCAGTGCCGTAGCATTCCACTGTAAAGATATGATTCGCGCCGCATGTAGCAAATAATGACACAGATCGAACGCACACATTGACGATAGTTATAGCGCGAGAACAAAACGACGACACAGAGACAAGAAGGACACGAAAGTCTCTGTGTCGTCGTTTTGTTCTCGCGCTATAACTATCGTCATGCCATACCAACTAGCCCAAGCTGCCACACTTCTAAGGCACACATTGGATTACACCCAGAGCAAAGCTTCAAGAAAACGGGTAACTTAACGATATGCAACAAATGTCGATTAGTACAACTGTATTGATTATCATCCAGTGCAACATAAAATTCCCCCTGATATTAAGTAGAATACAAAGCTGAGCCGCTTGGTTTGATTTCATGGTTCAAAGACAGCCTGACATTAACGAAACGCGGGCAGAATAAGTCATTATATTAGCGCTGTCTATCAACTGAAAATTGAAGGACCTTTTCACCAAGCCACACAGCTAATTCCAGCAATTTGCTGGAAGTTGTTGGGTGTCAAATATAGAGCATTTTACCGCGAGAATTTTCCTAATTCGTTCATTACAAACAGGTATAAAAATTGACGGCAGATCCACGAGGTGAATGATCATGCATTTGGGCGAAGCTCCTGGAAGTACTACCGCGAAAATTTCTTCCGTTAAGTCGCCCGACACCTGGCGTCTTTCGTTAAGCAGCTGGCGTCTTCTTTTTGTTTTGCTTTATAAACATCTGGTGTCTTTTCGTTTTGCTCTTAGAAAACATATGGCGTATTTCGTTGGTTTATTTCATCAATCCGAACTTAACATCTCAACACCATGAAGTACTACTCAATCATTTTTTGTGATTATAGTCTGGTTGCAGTGCCGTAGCATTCCGCTGTAAAGATATGATTCGCGCCGCATGTAGCAAATAATGACACAGATCGAACGCACACATTGACGATAGTTATAGCGCGAGAACAAAACGACGACACAGAGACAAGAAGGACACGAAAGTCTCTGTGTCGTCGTTTTGTTCTCGCGCTATAACTATCGTCATGCCATACCAACTAGCCCAAGCTGCCACACTTCTAAGGCACACATTGGATTACACCCAGAGCAAAGCTTCAAGAAAACGGGTAACTTAACGATATGCAACAAATGTCGATTAGTACAACTGTATTGATTATCATCCAGTGCAACAAAAAATTCCCCCTGATATTAAGTAGAATACAAAGCTGAGCCGCTTGGTTTGATTTCATGGTTCAAAGACAGCCTGACATTAACGAAACGCGGGCAGAATAAGTCATTATATTAGCGCTGTCTATCAACTGAAAATTGAAGGACCTTTTCACCAAGCCACACAGCAAATTCCAGCAATTTGCTGGAAGTTGTTGGGTGTCAAATATAGAGCATTTTACCGCGAGAATTTTCCTAATTCGTTCATTACAAACAGGTATAAAAAATTGACGGCAGATCCACGAGGTGAATGATCATGCATTTGGGCGAAGCTCCTGGAAGTACTACCGCGAAAATTTCTTCCGTTAAGTCGCCCGACACCTGGCGTCTTTCGTTAAGCAGCTGGCGTCTTCTTTTTGTTTTGCTTTATAAACATCTGGCGTCTTTTCGTTTTGCTCTTAGAAAACATATGGCGTATTTCGTTGGTTTATTTCATCAATCAACGGCGTTTTGAACAAAAAATTTTTATTGTTTAATCACGCACAGGAGAAATCTCACCAGGCACTACCTTGGAGGTAAACAATGGCAGCTACTGTGAATGAAAGACAGCAGAAGTCGGCTTTTAACACTTCTACTTCTGCTAACGTTTCCTACTGGAACATGCCAATGGCTGCTAATGGGGAATGAGAGACGGGAGCATTCGGCTCTTAGTTAACGCGCACGCCACGAACTTTTTATTGTTCAACAAAGCACAGGAGAAATCCCCCACCGGCACCACCATGCAGGTCAAAATGTAACACTTGTTACACACTACGACTACGACTACGAGGAACGAACGGGTGCCGCTTTAAAAATATTCGCCCTAAAAAGTATTTTGAATCAACGCGCCGTCATGACGGGGAGTGGCGAGCTTCACACCCATGCATCTCGTTCTGGCCAGCCTTCCCAATCCACACTCCTTTCCTTAGTTCTCCCTTACCGGAACCGGAAGATTAAGTGATGCACACGCATCACACGTCAACGCGTACTTCACGGCGCGTGGGTGATACGTTGCATCCTCCTGTCTCTGCGCTTCACGCTGCGCTAAAGTTTTTTTTTTCTAAAGAGCCCCCCCCCCGTGTCCTCTCTTTCGTGCATGGCGCAGCTCTATTATCTACGTCACGCAACACGTCATAGAACGCGGCGAACGCGAGGATGACAGCGGACGACATTCAGTTTGAAATTCGAGATTTTCCGCAGCTCGCAGCGATGTAGAACGCTCGGCGGGCACGATCGTTAACGCACTGTGAAACTGCCCTTCCGAGCTCAATTTGGGCAGCCCTCGTGAAGGGCCCTTTGAAACACGCAGAGTGCGGGATACAGACGGAAGGATTTGAAGTGGATCGGAAACTCACATTAAGTAGGGGTCGTTCTTGTATGCATCGTTCCAATTGATCCAGGCGAAAAAGTTTCCCATCAAAAAAAAAAAGAAAAACTGCGTCGAACTTGGCACACCGGCGCAGTTCGTAAACAATCGCAAAGATTCCGCTTGTCTCGCTGCTGTGGACGCAAATCGCACATACCTCGCTACATGCGTCAAGGGCAAGCGGGCTGTTCCTATATATGGTGTTTTATTAAATGCGAAGTATTTCTTAGCGAACTTCGGCGACTTTTAGCGTATCTATCTATCTATCTATCTATCTATCTATCTATCTATCTATCTATCTATCTATCTATCTATCTATCTAGCCGCTTACGTTTGGGCGCACTCGTGGTGACCCTTTTGATGTGACCTGAACCAAAATTAGCATAAGAGGGTAAGATAATTTGACGAATATGACGCGCTGGTCAAGACATGATTAATGTCACGATGCCGTCGCGTACGTCCGTCGTCAAACACTTCCCGCCAGACAGTGGCACATACCTAGGTGCGTTTATGTGCCACTGGTATGCGGGTATGCGCCACAGGTAATTGACACCTAGTATATACCCAAGAACGACGAAAACACACATGGGCAATTTTAACGCGCGAGCGTCTTGAAATACCCGACAACGGAAGCGTCGACTCGACGAATGCAAAGAATAAGTTTCTGGGTTGCAGCTGGAATCGACCCCAAGCATTCTGCGTGGCAATGGAGCATTTTACCACAGAGCTACGCCAGGGCTCGGAACTACTTTTAAAATAGACGCCGATCTTCGTGAAACGTCAATAGTGGTTGCAGTGCTGCCTACTCAATTTTATAAACATTGCATATGTACTCCTTTGATACAGCCATCACGTCAGGTTAATGGTAATTGTGGTTAGTTGCTATGCGCTGAAGTTGATTTATGTAGCCGTGCCCAGGGCCAACATGCATCGTTGCGCAAGTGTAAATAACTGATCATATAAACATCTGCAACTCTTCAACTTATGTCTGTGCGTGCAACATTTGAGCATATATTTAGCGTCATTTCGAGGCGTGTCACTCAATAAAAAAAATTGCAACACCGTGGTCATCTGCCCTCCGCATGCTTCGCATAACGTTGACTCCCAGGTACGTGGGATCTACCGAATTTTTTTTTTTTTTTTGGAGCTTACTTCGTCAAGTGCTATGACTTCGCTGTCAACTAACTAGACACTCTACTAACACAGGCGATAACTTGATAGAGTAAACCAGGCCATGGCCAGCTTCGGAAGCGTGCATATATCGCACAGCCCACTAGCGCCATTCACGGATTGATTGATTGATTGATTGATTGATTGATTGATTGATTGATTGATTGATACGTGGGGTTTAACGTCGCAAAACCACCATTTGATTATGAGAGACGCCGTAATGGAGGGCTCCAGAAATTTCGACCACCTGGGGTTCTTTAACGTGCACCCAAATCTGAGCCCACGAACCTACATTTCCGCCTCCATGGGAAATGCAGTCGCCGCAGCTGGGATTCGATTCCGCGACCAGCGGGTCAGCAGCCGAGTACCTTAGCCACTAGACCACCGCGGCGGGGCGGCGCCATTCACGGAAAGGCAGGAAATTCGTAAAGCGCGTGTTCGTATTTTTTGCTGCGGTTGTCGTCTCTGGCCCATTTGAAGGCCTTCGCCGAATCGACACGAGGCCGCTATTCAGGGCGCATTGGGATCGCACCTTCGGTGTTCGTAACGCGGAATCGGGTGGAAACCCTGCCACGAGATGACTTGTGCATGTGTTTATAGCGAGTTCTGTACTACGAAAGCACGTATCGAGCCGTTGTACGGCGTAAAAGCCTCCTGCGAGTAAAAATTCGGATGCGTGGGGACCTATAGGTCGAACTATACAGTCTGCTGCAGAAGATGACAGTGTTACCCGCCTTCCTATTCTTCGTGCCGTCGCCACAACCCGACGCGCTATGCACTTCGTTTCGCTTCGCGTATACGGATGAATGTGTCCCAGCCGTACACTGCGGAGCCTTGCGGCGCTCCTCAGCTCCATCACTGTCACTTCGTGCCGGAAAAATGCGTAGACTCGCCAGAGAAGCAGAGCTTTCACCTGCTTTCTTTCCACCTTCCTTTCTTTTATATCCTGGTCAGCGTGGGTGGTGCCCGTCACTTATAATGAGTTGCCATTGTGAACGCTTCTTCCGTCAATGAAAGCGACGGGCAGCCGTCGCCACTAGGCGCGACCGCGCGTCGGAATTGACAGCGAGGAAGCCCCGCGTACCGCGCGGGTTCACGAGGAAAGATTCTTGAGAAACTCTTTATTCAGGCACTGGAAAATAGTCCCTTGTTTGCCGTTATCGGACCTACTTTCCTTCTCTCTGTCCAACTTCAAACTTCAGCAGCCTCCTTCCTTTGGACGCATTGCTCAAAAGAGGGTTCTATGAGCTATGAGCTTCCGGACGAGCGACGTGGTGTCGACTCGGGCGCATATATATATATATATATATATATATATATATATATATATATATATATATATATATATTGGCAAGGCGTACAATATATATTGGCAAGGCGTACCAGCCGAGATTTAGCAGGAACAAGATGCTAGGTGGCCAGGTAAGCTTGCACGAAATATGATAATATAACTTCTAGGGCGCCATCTTATGAGCGTTATTTGCATTTCACTGTCAGCCTCTATCTACCGGCACATGTGAGCTCAGATGGGTGCATTCAAGTATAGGCGTTGTTGCGTGGGTGGTTTTCGGGGACAGCTGATGCATTTTATGCGTACTGACGAAGCTTGTTCTGTTACAGTAACGTGTATAAGTTATCCTGTTCCACGTTAAACGCGAGAAACACGAAGCCTTGGACACAGATTGTACATAGCAAGCAAGAAAGCTGTGGTTTCCGGTAATACACCCCCTGGCTGTGCTGAACTTGCTGGGCACGTCATTTCTCTCAGTGCTAGTTTGCGTAGTGAGGAAATTTTAAGCGACCGGCGCTTATATCTCCGACTAAAAGCAAAGGCGCAAATATGATCACTGTACTGATCAAAACTCAATAACGAAAAATCATCAACCCCTTCCGGTGAATCCGTTTATGACTACGGTACATGAGGGGAAATTGCGATGTGGCTTGTAAGTTATTGTAATAAAATACGTCTTTTTCTACCTGATCATGCACGCTTCTAGAAGAAAAAAAAAATGTTTTCCTACAGCTACGGTTCCGCATTTGTTGACATTTTTTGAAGGAAAATCGGTACTTCGGTGAATCGTCTATGTATCACAATGCATGCGTACGAAAACTGCAGAGCTCAAGTGTGAAATTTAAAGTTTGACGGAAGCCTGTCTCGTCGGGATAACACGTGGTTGAAGGTAAGAAAGACGCAGACACTTCACTAACCAAAGTAGAAAGCTAGAAAACACAGAAGAAAACTCGGCTCCAAAACTGGAGCCTTGTTCGCAAGTGTTCTGGCCGATAAACACTCCCAGTGGTTGCATGCTGCATACAACGAACGTGAACACGCATGAGTCTGTCACTAATCAAGCTTATACCTCAGATTTTTTTAAGGGAACACTAAAGCAACAATTTCTCTAGTGTCGATAACTTATCACTTTACAAGACCAAAAGCGCAACTCTTGCCACAAACTTTTTTGTAGGCAACAAAAAAAGGGCAATAAGAAAATACAAGTTGCCACGTTAGCTCGACGTTCCCTCACCAAATCGATACAGATTTGGATAGCCTCTGTAAGGCGTATACATAGTTAATAATAGGCTAAACTGAAGTACATTGTTTTCTGAAGATTCCATAAACTGAACGTGCCAATTTCCCGAAAATTTCAAAGATAGCCCTATCTAAGAAACGTTACTAGGTCAACCGTCCTCGCTGTTTCAAGTCTTGCGTGGCCATTGCAAAGTTCTACAGTTTAGGGGCAAAGCTTCTCAGGTTCTCAGAGTGTCGACGTGCTTTGTCGTCTGCTGCTGCTTCTGTCGAGACGATAAACTTGCTTAAGTGCAAGAGAGAGACCACCTTCTGTCGCCGAGAGAGAATTCACTCTTTCCCGCTAAGAGAGAGTTCGCTCTTTCCCGCTAAGAGAGAGTTTGCTCTTTCCCACTAAGAGAGAGTTCGCTCTTTCTCGCCAGCGCGGTTGTTCGCTCTCGCCGCGTAGCGAGAGCGAGCGAACGGCGTGCGTTGGCTGTGGAAACGCTCCCTCACTGTCGAGAGACCACGCGCTGCACAACCGTTCACAGGCCACCCCGTATATATAGACACTGGGTCTTGACCTGCAATGCAGTGGCAGTGGCAGATTTCACTGGTGCGTGTTAACTAGACTGAATCCTTCACCCCATATCCCCAGTTTCATTGCTCGCGCTCGGCTCGCACGGCGTGCTCACTTGGCGCGGACTGTCTTCGTCGGTAGACGTGGCTTATAAGCGACAGTGTACGATAAGCCAACCGTGTAGAGTCTTCTTTTTGTTTATTTCTGTACTTGTTCTATTGACCATCCTAGTTATTGCATCCCACGTCAGACATATGGCCGAAAAGGGGGAGAGCGCACCAGGCGCATATGTTCAGCGAGTTATGATGAAGAGGACGGAAAGAACACGCGCCAGCCGTTTTGTTGCGTTGCACGCACTACAAATGTATATGAAGTGCATGATTATGGTATAGTTCTCTCGAATGCGTAACGGCATAGCAAAAGGCATAATGGGTCCGCTGCAAAACTACAACAAAACGAACACGTAAAGAGGGACAAAGACGTAAGCATTGAACTTGAAGAAGGCTTCTAGCTGAAGGAAAATTCGACCGGACCAGAACAAATTTTTCTTGATCTAGAAGGTTCCCTTCTGAGAAATGCGTGTAGATTTCCCTGTGGCTTCGTGCTACAGACGGGCGATTGACAGTGCGGTATTGCCAGTAACAAAAGGACAACGTATGTGTATAGCGCACGGTCGATAAGATAGCGTTTGTCTTTAATCCCGTCTCCGCTGATCTTCGAGTCGTCCCACGACGGCGCCTATGAGCGGGTACTCGGGGCCCCCACAGCGGGCAGCGAAGTCGTCGTGCTCGGGGTCCCAGAAGCCGAGGCAGTTCGAACCGCTCTCCTCGTGCACGGCGGCAACGAAGGACCAGGCCAGGCCCGGGGACAGGAAGGACACCAGGGTGCCGGAGCCCCAGAGATGGCCTACAGATGACCATCCGTCCCTGTTACGCGACAGTGGTGTTTAATAAAGGCACAGAGCACGCCTCTGTGAAGGCAGCCTTGCAAAGCAAAATAGTTAGGATTCCTCATCAGGTGCGAGAATTCGGCGGCGGCGTCAAAACAAGTGACGAGAAAAATCGCATGATGACGCTACTGCATAAGTACATCACATGACGTCATCATGGTGTCATAGACACCAAAGCGTGATGTCACGATAACGTCACGTGACGTCACATGATAATTTCATCACATGCCACCGCACTTTGGTTAAAGCTGGGCCGATCGCGGAGCCATTGCAAAACCAGGTGAGGTGTATACATATAGTGGAGGTCGTATTGGCTCTGCTATTCTGGAGGAACTGCAAAACTAAGTTAGGTATAGAAAAGTTAAGGAGAGAGGCGGAAGAGAACCAATGCATCAAGTGAGATGGCTTTCGCGTCATCGTATAGACAAACGCATAGTACACCATGCGAGCTCTTTGTTTAGACACGGTGCATTAAAGCAGACCGCATTACGTGTTCTACTTAGTCGCATGTAGTACAACGAGCTGTTATATTTATTCTGCAGTCGTTTCTTTACATCGTGTTCCAACTTTCCGAATCCTTTGAGGTCATGTAAATTTTATTTCACAGGTGAAAGCAAAGGCCACATATGGCACGTTGTACAAAGGTAAGTCAACTACAACTTTTTTTATAAGTTCGCAATGTAAAGTATCGGTTATTAGTCATTTACACATATCATCTCCTCTTGCTCATGGCATAGTACGCCAGGCTGGACATTTCGTGAGCATTCAATTGCGTGCAGTAAACAATGTGAGGGAACAAAGAGCACAGAAAAATGCGAATCCCACAAGTAATTCACCAGGAAAGTGTGTATACTACGATGAATATGCGGTGCGTGTAAACATTGTCGCATCCCATCGTGGATGATCAAAAATGTGACAGGTATGTTCGCGAGCAAGCGAGGCGCTGTTGTCCCATTCATGTCGGCACGCCTAGTAAGCGCACTGCGCGACTTGATGCAGCATTTGATGGAATTCAAGAGCTCTTGGCCAATCGGGAAAAGGGCGGCCAGCGAAGCTTCGTGTCTGGGTGTCTGACATACCACATTTTTTTCCTTTCTTTCTTTCTTTCTTTCTTTCTTTCTTTCTTTCTTTCTTTCTTTTTTTCTTTCTTTCTTTGCTTCTTTCTTTCTTTCTTTCTTTCTTATTTTCTTTCTTTTAACACCGGGGCTCTTTTTAAGCTTATCGTTCAGCCTGAGACATTCGCGCAAACACTCTTCGTAAGTTTGTATCATCCTCTGTGCTCTATTTAGGCCTAGTAGAGGTTAGCTAAGCATCTTTGACACTATTTTGTTAAGAACGGCCCAGCCATGAATGACTAGTGGTAGCCGATCTTAAACCAATCAATAACCAATAACTGTCCAATAACCAATAAATTCTAAAAAAATGCTTTGATGACATCAACCTGACCCAAATACACGAGTGACGCCTTATGATAACCGAATGGTAGGCCACGAGTAATGGGCCAAGAACTCGAATTCTAGAAAATGCTTGGTCGTGGTCACCCTAGCCTATTATTAGAAAGTAAGTAGGAGCGATGTGCCACAAAGGAAAAAAAAGAAAGAAAACACAGAAAGGCAGAGAAAAATGAATGAACAGAAAGGGAGAGACCGAAACATCAAGTGAATATATATAAAAAAGACACAACAAGCTTGGCCATTTATATTGATGGTGCAGAGGTGAAGTGAGAGGGTAAAACATAGTTCTATATGGTATAGTTAGCAGGGGAGAGGGGGGCGCCACGAAGCCAGGATGAGGAGGAAGGAAGGGAATCAGGAGGGAAACACCTCTAGCTTCACTGCGGACCGCTGGTGCGAGGTTGCCCCAAGTTTGAGAGCGCAGCTCTTAGGGCGCCCGCTTCTGCGTTGAGCGGCGTCCGCAGCGCCGTTGGTGGTGTAATCGATAGATATGAACAAAGAAAATGAGAACAAAAAAGTACGCGGGACCGAACAAAACTTGAACCCCTGCGCCCCTCGCAGCAGCCGAGTATTCTGCTACAGAAACACGCTGGTGCTTGAAATTCATGCCCCGCCGTGGTGGTCTAGTGGCTAAGGTACTCGGCTGCTGACCCGCAGGTCGCGGGTTCAAATCTTGGCTGTGGCGGCTGCATTTTCGATGGAGGCGGAAATGTTGTAGGCCCATGTGCTCAGATTTGGGTGCACGTTCAAGAACCCCAGGTGGTCGAAATTTGCGGAGCCCTCCACTAAGGCGTCTCTCATAATCAAATGGTAGTTTTGAGACGTTAAACCCCACATATCAATCAATCAACCAAATTCATTTGCGAAGCGACAATACGCAAGCGTTATGATGGGCAAGGAATCGAGGTAACCTATCACCGTTCGCGAACACACCACCTACCGCCCGGTAGTTGTAACCCGAAATGCGGCTTTTGGGCGAGAGACGTGCGCCACGCAGCGCAAACAACTTTACAAAGGGTGTCAGCACCCCCACAGGTTTAACGTTGCCCACCTGCTGCAAAATGCCCAATCATAATTCCTCATTGTCACTAGCCACATGTAGCCCCAGCAAAGTGCTCATAATACTTTACATATGTGGAGCGGGTACCTCTCTTATCGGTAGGAAGGCGAATAATGACGTAGTGGGCGCCCTCCTTCTTCACCGCAACTATGATTTAAGGCGCAGTCGATACCTTGCGGAAAACCAAAGCATCATACCCAGTTTACCTTGCCGCAGCAAGAAGCTGCGCTCAGAATCCGCATTATGCACTATCGTAGTCATCGGTGATTTCATTTAGGAGGGGGAGAGAATAAGGATGAAAGAAAGGAAGGGTGGTTAGCCATGGCTGAGCCCGGCAGTCTACCTCGCACCGGGGAGGGGGTAAGGAGAATAAAAGTTAGAGAGAGGGAGAGAAATGTCACTCGTGCCATCGACAGAACGGCAGTTATGTGCTTAATATCACAGACGGTGAGTCACATCCATGTCTTAATCAATTGAGCACATTCATTGAATTAACTTGTATGCGCGGTTCTATGCACACAAAACCTTCCCGATGGTGAAGCCATGATGTTGCCGCTTGTGTTCTCAAGCAGCAGTCTTCTGAAGGCTTGCGAGAACTGTAGTGATGGTGTCAAGCAGTTTCAACACGCTTTGAGCTGTCGGTGTCTGCATCTTGCTCATCGGCATGCGCGTAGCACTAACCAGGTTGCTGATCACGTCGATAAGTTGTCCTTCGTCCATCAAGTTATGAGGTACCGATGAAGTATCCCTCACTGTCGAAGTCTGATTTCTCTCATCAGGCACATGTATCTTTAGAAGTTCGGGCCAAGCGTCAACTGCATTGCTGGTAGAAGCATCATTTTCCTTTAAAACGGCTGCGTTCTGACTGGGTAGTAAGGATCAATCGTCAGCTCCAATGCTAGCAGAAGCGCCTTTGTTCTTGGAACCGACAGCGTTTGGCCAGAGTGGGGGAGGTGGAGGTGATTTTGGACGTGCATCGAGAAGCCACGATGTTTTGAAGTTTTGGTTATTTAGAAGCTTGCTTCTTGTGATCGAGCCTTAATTGTCAACCCAACCCGCCGTAGTAGCCACGCTCCCTCTGGAGCAAATGACAGGGTCAGAATAGAACGCGATGCGCACGTCTCTCACCTTGCATGAGAGGGCACACAAGACAATTGACGCTACGCTAAGCAAGACGCGAGCTCCGACGCGAGACGCAACCGACGCGACCGGCGTCTGTTGGTGCGCCCATAGTTCACACTAGAGTGTTCTAGTTGGCACCGTTCCAAGGCATGGGGCGCTTGCGACTTCCGGTTGAATCCGCCTACTTTTGCGAAGCAGGGGGGCGGGGGGGCGGGCACGGCAACAAACCGTTTCTATAACTGTATTAATACTAACGTTAATAATTGTTGGGGTTTAACGTCCTATTACCTTCGCTGCCTCTGATAGGGCACGTCTTTGTATCTATTACCTTGACTTCATCACCAGGCTGAGTAAGACAGTAGTTGAGTTTCAATGGCCTTTTGACTGATTCCCGAGTGGGCTCCCTAGTACAATATCTGAGGTGTGAATCTCGCGCTGTTATTTTTTTTTCATTTTCGACTGATGATTTCAATTTTTATAGCATAAGAAAAAACTTATAAAAACGAAAAGGCCACAATGGCAGATTCTGTGTTTTGTTCTTGTTTTTTACGCCGCTATGTTTGACGCGTAGATGAGCTCACCTTGTCATGGGCGTTCTGAGAAAGCGCGCTGTGCAGATGCGATCGTAGGGCACCAGCGTGGCGTTGGCTGCAGTGATCGCCACTCCGGCCAGGCTGACGGTGTGACAGACGCGGGCGCTCTCGTTGCCGGCCAGCTCGGCCAGCCGGCTGTGCCACCGAAGCGCCTCGTAGTTGTGGTACGAGGGGTACGTGGCGGCTGACGAGGAGGGCGGGTACGGCGCCGGAGCGACCAGCAAAGAGCCATGACCCAAGGTGGCCAGCAGCCTGAGCAGTCACGAACAGAGCGTCGTTCTACCGTTCAGTGTCTCATTTAGACACAATGGAAGCGTGACAGCATTAATTATAAACGTGACATTTTTAGGGACGAAGCTCTTTATAGCGGCACCCGTTCGTCCCTCGTAGCCGTTGTATTAGTGTGTAAAGAGTATAACATTTTCACCTCCAAGGTGATGCCGGTGAGAGACCTTTTCTGTGCGTTGTTAAACAATAAAAGATACTGCACAATGTACATGCCAATGGCTGCTAAGAGGGAATGAGAGACAGGAGAATTTGATTTTCAGTTAACGCGTACGCTGCGAATTTATCGTTGTTCAACAACGCACAGAAGACAAGAAATGGTTGCTACGTTATACTCACTGGGTGTAACCTCCTAGGTTTTAGAAAGGTTTGGCGAGCGTTGGGCCGCAGTGCCGTGAATACAGTGAACTTGTATATACCATGAACTCGAGGTGGTCAGAGGTAGGAAGTAGACACGAAGCGAAAGCCGTAAGAAAGTGTGTTTGTGCCTCCTCTTGTTCAGTCCTTGGAATGTCCGCTCGATGGCAGTGCTTCTATATGAGGAATATATGATGAAAAGATGTGATATGGTGGTACTTGGAAAGTTGAATAGGTGGACGAACGAACACCCAGATAGATGCATGGACGGACGCACGGATGGATGCACGGACGAATGGACGCATGAACGGACGCAGGAGCGGATGCATGGACGAAAGCAGGGACAGATGTACAGATGAACGTGCGGACGCGCGAACAGACGCACGCACGGACGGGCGTATGGACGCACGGGCAGCCACACAGACGCATGCATGAATGGACGGAAGCAAGAACGAATGGACGGACGGATGCTTCGTCCCACTATCCATCATTCACTCCGTGGATATGCTGCCATTTTTTTTAATTCAGTTGCAACCATTCAGTGCACGCAGAAGAGATAAACGGCATGTAGGAGTAGTATGAATTGCTTATTGTCATCTACAATTCACAGGTGGAGTGAAAGGTAAAATAATATTAAGATGGCACCAAAGGCAATCACCCGACGCGGAACCACCACCTAGAGTTTAGGAGCCATAATTCACAAGAAATCGATTAACTAGGTTGTTAGTACCTATCATACAAATTCAATAGGAATGGAAAACATGGGAGATAATTGACCATGTGCCCTTCAACTGAACAACGAATACTAAGAGCAACCTAATTTTTTCACACTTTTGAGGATTATGAAACATCATAGACACATGGAAGTGGTCGGTCTTGCTATTAAATGCGTTTAGCATGACGCTCTTGCAGGCTCTTTGTGATAGCCCATATTTCTGTTATTGTAGAATTAGTAGCCCTAAATTGTTAGAATAACTCGGTTGTTCTACGCTTGTTTTGTTTAATGCATATTAGTACTCCAAATATATTCTACAATGAATACCCGGTATCATTTTCTACTGTGTTTGTTATCCATAGTAATGGAAATTTTTATGGCTGTTACTCCCACCAATCACAAACAGCTTTTATGTCACCTTTTGTATTGATCATTGATATTGAAACTACTCATGTTATACTGAAACTGCGCATGCACTGTAAGGGTGGTCACGCCGCACACCGGATTGAGCTCGCTTCTAAGACGCTCTGAATTTAAAAAATAATGCCAGCTCGTTCTCTCGTCGCAGTTACGAGCAGAGAGGCTTGACGTCATAGTCACTGCTGAAACGTTCCGAGAACTTTCGTATTGCTCCCGACGATGTGCAGCACCGTAGACAATTACAGAGCCGCGCTTATTTCTTCATATATCTATCTTTCAAAAAGTCATTCTGACCGTTGTAGTGAAGTTGGTACTGTGGGAAAGACGCGGCGGTGCATCCCAAGCGAAATCCTGCAATGCGCACATTGCTTGCTGTGCTCTTGTGGGTATATAGGCGTCCTCTTGCGTCCAAGAGGACGCCTACATTGTAGGGCGCCCAAGTGAGTTCACGTTGGCAAACCTGATAATTTACAAGACTTTGTGTAAATGCATTCTCAAAACTGGGAAAGAAACGATGCATGACGTTTTACATTAATTCATAATGTGGCCGCCATAAAAAGGGTTCCCAGCCGGCGTTAATTGACCAACTTTGCTGATTGACATGCTTTCTGTACCGATTGTCCGCCACGAATTCTTCACTGCGGCACTCACAAATGTACGTAGCGTGAAGCGTTTGCAAAAGTCTCGCTGCGAGGCCAGCGAAGCTGGAAATTAGTAGTTGACAATGCAGACCTTGTGGTCTTAAAATAGTCAATTCTGATAACGATGGACCCCATTTAAGAAGATACAAACGTGCCATGTGGCGAATGATTCAGTATGCCAATGCCTCCGGCTTCTGTGGAGGAAGCAATAAGATAGCTTCCCCACGCATCAACGAGTACACAGACTAGAGCTACTTCAAAAATGAAAAATAATGAAGACTGAGATTAATAAGGACCCCAAGCGGAAACAAGAGTAGCCTAAGAAGTCCTTCTAAGATACATTCGAGAAAGATTCCAAGATTGAAGCGAACAGACATCAAACGGTGGTCTTACGTGTGCTGGAAAAACGTTGCTGAGTGAAATTGGTGTTTTTTGTGCAGAATTCCCTAATCGATGATGCGTTCCCAGCCATTTACCTTATTTATCCTGAGCTGTTTCATCGGAAGTTTCTGCGCATTATGCAAATCCGCTGATACGAAAGCTCGTTATCTGCGTGGCATATCCAAGTGCTTAGACGGTCGAGAAAGACCACTTGCTCATTACGTTTACTAGGTAACCTGATTAGTAATGCACGCCTGTTCGTTTATTTCTTTTTCTCAGGCTGTACGGGGCCCTCATTTACCATGCAGAACCAAAAACAGCATAAATATTCGACATTAGAGGCACGCACGATCCGCTCGAGTCATCAGCAAGACGCCACCAACTGAAGTGGTTGCGAAAGCGTCAACACGCTGCGTGGTTCAAATGACGACAGCCTGATTGGCCAAAACTTTCATAGACATTTAGGCTGGGGCACACAGGAACACGGGTAAACAGTGCTGTAGATAGACATCAATGATCCTTATCTGTATGAGCAAGCTCAACACTTTCTATTAAGGTTTAAGGTACGTGTTCCGTGTGTGGAACAGTAGTCGTTCATTGTTCGAAAAGTACCCGCTTAGTGGGAATCGCTAGACAAACACCAGCCATCTAATCATCTATGTGGTGTCTCATAATCATATGATGGTTTTGGAACTTCACAAATCAATCAATCATAATCATCTATGTTATTTATACTAAATAGCACAATAGATAAAGTACGTAAATGTCGCTGAATGCAAAAGTTATCATCGCAGTTATTCGGCACAGGAAACGCTGCGGTCATCGACTACGATGTGCATCACAGCAATATGTAATTGATACAAAATAATCAGCGTATTATAAAGAGCACGAAAAAAAAAACATTGGGATGAAAAGCTGACACACTACAGTGGACAACCACCTCGCATGGTGCACTTTTGCTGTTTCATTTGCCGAGCAACTGCTTACTTTCTAACATTTTCCGCAAATACGTGTACATAATATATTATGGCCAATAAAACCATCAGTCCAAACAGCGCTTGTCCACTGCGTCCGATTTCATTTTCGCGTTTTATAACGCTGCTTACTGTCAGTAGGAACACACGGCTGGCTAGCCCATGACGATAGTTATAGCGAGCGCTCGTGTCTTTCGTGTCCTTCTTGTCTCTGTGTCGTCGTTTTGTTCTCGCGCTATAACTATCATCATGCCATACCAACTAGCCCAAGCTGCCACACTGGCTAGCCCAGTCAGCAATCTTTTTAAGCACACCAGTGTATGCCAATGAATTGGCAGCACACCTTTACAAAACGAAGGCCTCGTAGCCTAGCAGAGCTTGTTCAGGCCAATTCAACAAACAGCGCCAGCACAACTGTCGCATGAAAAGCTCTAGACGAGTAGCGATCCTCCTTTTCTAGAGGCGTCAACATGACGGTGTGTTCCTTCGAGAATGCCTCATGAATTATGGACGCGAATTCCCCGAACTAATTCGGTTACCCACGTGCGCACGTTGAGTGCCTCGACCACGGCGGTGTCCACTACGAAGCCGAGGCGAACGCCATAGTCCCGCAGGGCGGCGCGCAGGTCGGCCGCTAAGCGCGTCACGCGCTCCCGGTAGATGGCGGACGGCCGGTGCCAGTGCAGGTAGACGCAGCAGAACGCCGTGCGCCGCCGCAAATCGAGCAGCCGCGCCGCGAACTGGCTCGCGCGCCATGCGCCGAACAACGCCGTCAGGTCGGTATCGGTCTGGCCGACGCCCACTGCGCCAGAATACGCATGACACCACACTTGAAAACAAAAATTAAGGCGGCTTCGCACTAGTGGTTCAGTCTGGTGAAACAATAAATAAAGAAAAAAAACAAGGAAAGTAAATGAAATAAAGGGAAACGGGAATAGACAAACAAGGACTGACCACTGATCGGAGCTGGGTATAGCCTTCTTTCTGTCTGTTTACTTCTTTATTTATCGTGTTTTTCTCTTTCAGCTTCTTTCTATCTTCATTTCTCGATTTTTTCCAGTCTTGCTCTATATCCCTTCTATTCCTTTTTCATGTCTGTTTCCTTTTCCCTTTTTTACTCTATCTTCCTATCCTTACCTTTCTTTATCTCTATTTTCTCTTTTCTTTTCTATGGCTTCATTCCTTTCTCTCTCTCTTTCTTTATTTTCTGTTTCTCTTCCTCTTCCACATGTTCAGGTTGCCCTCTTCGCCGAGCAGAGCTTTCGTTGAATGCTCGCACCTGTTATACTGGGTAATTTTTTGGTGCGGTGCTAGTGAAAGCAGAAGCAAAATGATTCTTGACTCACATATTCGCATCTTTCAGCAGCACTGCACTCTCTCACCTATGACGCCATTTGCTATACACGCTCCAGTGTCCGATATCATAAAGGTGAACATGTTACACGGTCAATCATCCTGCGCAGGCGTAAGCATCCGTGCACGCCGAAAATGCGTACCTTTCACAATGATCGCGATCGGTTTGTGGGTGCTGGCTAAGCGAGCCATGCTCTGCAATGCCTGCGTGTCTTCAGGCGCCGTGTTCACGGAAATGCAGCAGTAGGCCACTACGTGGCAATAGGCGTATGGAAACGCGTCTGCACTGTAGCCCGGACGTCTGTTGTCTTCGTGGTACACGCACACGAACCTGCATCGAACCACTTCATTTCAGACGGAACACGGTGATTTCGTGGAACGAGACAACTGAGATGTGACATTACGTGGTACGGTTTGTGCGTGACAACGCTGAGTCATGGTTAACTCATGTATGTCTGGCAGTTTGGTATGACATGATGTGGTATTATACAAGAACCTCAATACAGAATCTGGGTCTAGCACAGTATTTCGTGTGCCCAAATCACCCAACCACAGATGTTACGCGTTCGGCAAGGGCTACGCGCCGAATTCACAGGGTACATAAAGCCTTCACCTATGTCGACTCGAATGCGCAGGCCATTTTAATTCTCATCCCATGTACTAATCCCCCCACAGCCCTGCGAAAGTTTTCTACGCCTAACATGGCTTTCATTCATTCATTCATTCATTCACTCATTCACTGTTTATTCAGACAAAAACAATTATTGCCTAGGTTGAAGGGACTAAAGGCAGATTACCTCTGCCTGACTAAGGTCCTTCCACCCATACATTTGCTCAGGTGAAGTGGCACAAAGGATACAAATTTCATTCTGCTTTTGAATGAGGGGGCACAAAATTCATATTCAACAAGTACAACAGATTTCGACACATACGTTTTAAAATAACACGTTACAGTCATCACCAATTTGCTGTACCAATATATATATATATATATATATATATATATATATATATATATATATATATATATATATATATATATAAAATGCAACAAGGAGAAATAGCTGACAGAATTATTAAGTACTATAGAGAAAATAGAGAAACACATTTGAAAAGAAAGAAATTGAACAATTTTCATCTAATATGCAAAAGCGCGAACGACACAAAAGAAATATTTATAATAAATAATACAATTAAGGCTCCTCACAAGGATGGAAGTACATCTTAACTTTTTTCTTCACAATGTTTTTAGTGTTATGTTCTTTCAAAAGTTCACCAACATAGCTATTTTCGTGGAGTAGATAAGGTATTTTATAGGATAAAGTTTGCTTACCACATGTTGTTCTGAAAAAAGGCAATCGAAAACGATCAAAGCGTAGTTCATAGGGAGTATCGCTTGGGTAGCAATGCTCTATACAAGTGCCAACGGTGTTTCCTATTTCATTAATGACATATAAGCTGAGTTTAAGATTGCATAATTGGCAGACAGTAAGTATCTGAAGCTTGCCAAAAAATGGAGGAGTATGTTCAGTGCAATGCTTATAGGATCGGCCCACGTTCGATAAAGCGACGTCGATTGATAACGTTGTCATGAGACGACACGTAATATGACATCAAAATGACGGCGTAATGACAATTCCTGGCGTCATGATGATGTCATAAGTTGACTTCCTGGCATGATTTTGTTTTGTTCGTCTCTCGTATTTAGTTCGACGGCCAATGTTATGAAGCTTCCGCATTAAGCTCACTTAGATAAGAGGTTTCAAACATGTTACCAGCCGGCAACACGCAGGCTGTGAACCTGACCAGCACATTCCTGTGTGGCTGCGCTCGACTTCCACAAGTTTCTTGAAGACGCATGCTTTCCGGCGCTTCATGCACAGGCTGCTAGGATAATCGCCATGTTCAGAAGTGCCTACTTGTGCGAACACCTGTTCACCTTCATGAGCAAGTCAGCTTTCCTGTTGAGGGTGACGGATGAATGCCAGCGGTAGACCGTGAGCATGACCATTTCCGCACGAAGAGTGAATCAGAGTGATTGATGATTGATTGATATGTGGGGTTTAACGTCCCAAAACCACTATATGATTATGAGAGACGCCGTAGTGGAGGGCTCCGGAAATTTAGACCACCTGGGGTTCTTTAACGTGCACCCAAATCTGAGCACACGGGCCTACAACATTTCCGCCTCCACCGGAAATGCAGCCGCCGCAGCCGGGATTCGAACCCGCGCCCTGCCGGTCAGCAGCCGAGTACCTTAGCCACTAGACCACCGCGGCGGGGCAGTGAATCAGAGTGAATCCAGACATATATATATATATATATATATATATATATATATATATATATATATATATATATATATATATATATATATATAGCAGTTTTATCCTTCACAAGTAATTCATTTTTGTGACTTCGCTAAATAGGTGGGCTGACTGGCGCTGGCAATATTTTTCTCACCTACTACGATTAATAACGCCTTGCTGGGTGAACTACCCAAATATTCCTGGTCTCAAGCCTATTTCTTCTTCTTCTTTTTTTTGCGATAGGCGAATGCCTCTCCTGGGTATATCATGTATTAAAACATAACTGTGTCCCAAAATCTCAGCGCCTAGGTTTCAGTAAATCTAATAATCGGCATCGATAAGTGCTCAAGTCTTTATGCCACAATCCCTACAAAAGTGACCCATCTATGTGAGATATTGGAAAGGCTTTTTTTCCTAAGCCATTTTCCTGCTCTTTCTTCTTTCCTCCCATAAGGCCGAGCTTCTTCTTTGTCCCGGTCGATACGAGACTGCATGCTGCTGAGGTGTGTTTGAGACCCCCCGACTAGGATGAAGGCAGAGCGCACCGTTTCTGTTTCTAAATTTTTATACGTAATTCTAGTCCAACACCGAGTCTTTCTCTCTACTTACATTTCACAGGTGAACGTCGACTGATCGAGCACCCTTAAGACCATTCTACGAATATGGCCCCAATTCTCTCAATCCATTATTGATTCATCTATCCACGAGAGTTAATTATTCATAAACTAGTCGGACGACATCTTCATCGACTCGTGGGCGAAGTAAATGTGACCGACCACCCCACACGTCATACGCTCGTCACTGAGAGTGAGTGTGACAAACTGGCGTTTACTACAGAGTTTCCATCACCTGTCTTGTGTTGCACATCGCAAGCTTCTTATAGCTCTGCAGCTGTAAGCCCCCCTCCCCCCCCCCAAACACAGCTAGTCTGAATTTTAATCAAACCATGTCCGGAAAAAGGAACGTTAGCACTTTGACATTTACGAAGTTTAGTATGGTTGGAAAGACTCCTCGTCTGCTTCGACCCATAACGTCAATGGCTTGAAAATGCCGTTGAGTGTTACGACACCTCTTCTGCGTGTAGAGCTCTGCAGCTTCGACAACTGTTGACACGTAAACCAGCATAAACAAGCTGCCTGCACTTGAGAACGTGAACGGACGCAAGCTCAAGCGTTCCGGCAAACGTTTCAGCCTGCACGTCGTCTAGCGATTCACGTTAATCATCTTTATTGCGAATATGCCAGGCCTTTCGCTCTTTATATACCACGAAGCATTAAAAAAAAACAAATGATGTAGTACGTTCTTTTTGAAAGGGAACACGAGACTGCGTGGCCTGCGCTTTGCGGCGGCTGCCAGCCTCTTCTACCAAGAGATTTAAAAAAAAACACACACATTCATTTTTGGCGTGATCTGATACACCAAACAAAACAACGAGTTATGGTGGTTGGACAAGCGCCATAGATTACGCTCTCGCTCCGCTCTCGCTACGAGCGATTTCGCCAAAGGCGGGTGTGATTTGTTTAGCTGTCGGTTGATGATGCTGCAGGTTGCCGCCAGAGAGCTCGGCCCAAGAGTTAGCGTGTTCCCTTTCATAATGGGCGACAGAGTCTTCAATGGCTAACATATATTTTTGTTCCTTGTGTAACAAAGTGTTAATATGTGTACGTCTCACTTACACGAAGAAAAAATTCATTGATAGCCGTAACTTGAGATCTTATCTCGTTCCGTGTTATCGCGGTATTCCGTGACGCCATTTAATAGAAATTTATTCTCACCAGCTGTGAAGTCAACTTGAAATTGCACTAGGGAGAAAACGATTTTCTTTTTATATATAAGTAAACGACTCTTTTTGGGGTATCGAAGCGGTCACGCTGCTTGTGAGAAGAATCTCGGTAACGGAAAAAAAAAACGCGCAAAAGAGAATGCTTGAAGCTACACCAGCTTTACGTTCCCGAAATAGTCATCTTGACGTCACGAATACTAATGGCGTCTGCTACGTAGTTCCTAATCGGTAGAAATTAAGCACATTGTCTTCTGAGGGAGACGAGACTTAGCACACCACGTTTCAGGAAAATTTCGCCGAGACAATGTGGCCGAAATACGAAAAAACACATTGGCATTCATGACGTCTCGATCGATGAAACCGGCGGGAAATTAAAAAGTGAAACATGTGACGCTTGTTTTCTCATTCGCTAATTAACCTATGGCAGTGAAATGAACAATACCGTCTTTGGCGTATAGCTCAGAAATCTGAAATAGTTTATTGCTTTACATAAGTGCTTCTTTAGAGTCACAACTCGCTTAGCGGTTCTGTATGGCTTCACCTTCTGCCCCACGTTACGCGACTGTGCTTCCTCGAAGCGGCCCGTTCACCTGGCGTTCTCGGGTATGGCGGCACCTCCGGCGGCGATGTCTTCGTGTGCCGGGCGCCCGTTTCGGACTGCCCTATGAACTCCGCCCGGCCTGCCTCGCCTCGCGACTTCAGCCGAGGCCACGGTTCCGGCGCTGAGCTTGATGTACACCACAAAGACCATGACCAGCACGCAGAAGAGGGCAAGGCCCAGACCGACGACCAGAAAGAGAAGGCGCAACACCGATTCTTGCACGCCGAGGTAGGTGCCTCCGTCGACGCCGGCTCGACGACGCCGGCTCCCTGTCAACCTCGATGACCGACCTGTGGTCTTGGTGCTGTGAACGCGTCGGTGCTTCTGTCCCTGCGCCGCAGTCCCCTTCCGCAGCGAGCAGCGAGGGCTTCGAGACGTCGTACGAGGCTTCGCAGGAGGACCCATATCTCTGAACGTTGTTCTCTTCACTTGCTCCTGGAATAATGGCGGTTGCCCACTACGGCGTATGGACCAATAAGCTGGCGAAGTAAGATTGTTTGTTTGTTTGTTTGTTTGTTTGTTTGTTTGTTTGTATCCTTTAATCCATGGCTCGTACCCACTCTGGGGGATTGGCCAAGAGAACAAATAGTCTCATATGAACGATAACTTCATTATTGCTTACAACGAAAAAAAAAAGGGGGGGGGGAGTTGTATAGTTAAGACAGTATGTTGGAAAAAAAAAGAAATGAACCAAAGATTTAGATAGTGAGAAAGAAATCAATAACAAAGTAGACACTAATAGCTACAACTTGATTTTGGGAGCCGACCAGACAGCTCGTTTTGCCAAACCCGATTAATTTGGTATGTCACGGATTCATCCAGAATATAAAATTACTTTTTGACCCGTTTTTTTAGTATTTGTTAACGAGGGCTTTATGTTGAAAAACGTTTAGAGTCTTGAATAAAATTACACACCGCATCGAATGCATCTCTGTGGCAATTTCCCAAAACAGAGGCACCAAAACTTAGAGCATTTTCTGCGGTTAAATTTAAACCTAGCTTCGCAAATGGAATATCTAAAGTCGTTTCTTAATTAATGCATAGTTACGACATGAGCCAAAATAATGTTCAATCGTTTCTGATTCTTCGCAGAACGGACAAAGGGGGGAAAGTGTCAGACCAGCTCTGTGTAAATAAAAATTTAATGGGGGGACACGGCACCGGAATCTAGAAATTATAATTTCAAGTTTTTTTGACGGACTCCACTGGATTGTATACTCTGCACGTTGTCCTCTTCACTTGCTCCTCAAATAATGGCGGTTGCCCACTACGGCGTATTGACCAATAAGCTGGCGAAGTAAGATTGTACAATCTTTCCGGTATGACATAATGTGAGCAATGATGCGCTGCAGATGTGTATAACAATCGAAAAAACCAGAAGAAATAGAAAATTGGGATGATATCCTTGAGCTTCGCCTCCAAAGGCAGACCGCTACAGTGTATAATCGACGCGTATCACCTTGATCTTCACGGCTAGCCTAGCTTCCTTTCTTGATGCATGCCACAACCATACCGTATACGGAAACAAATAACTGTGCACGTAACATTGGCGCTTTCAAACTATCCTGGAATGATTACTGCAAGTATTGTTAAGAGCCAACTACGCCATTATCAATACTTTTGTGAATAAGCGAAGGGTCCATGCTATATCTGCTATGCGTCCATAACGTAACACGCGAACTTAAGCAGGTGCTCTTTTGTTGGTGGTGTACATGCAATCACAACGCGCAATTTCTCTTTGATGCAATACCGACTACATACTCTTGAGTCACTCAGCACAGTTAATAATTAGAACCATCAGACAATATTAATGAGACAATCGCATGTCTCGCAAAAAAATGAGCCCATAAATTTTCCCTCTTTTGCGCAGTTGTGGATTTTTCTGGCCGCGTAAGCTGTTTCAGAGCACAACTACCCTTCCCCCGCGTGTACCTCGACATCTTAACTACCCGATTAAGGGGCCAGTGTCCAATGAGATATTACCACCTACTTCTGGTAGTGGGTCGTATGCCAAGGTGAAGGCTCACACCACAGAGAAGAAAGAAGTGCGCGTGGGCCCCCCCTGCTCTGGCAAACAAGCCCAACCGACGCGCTTGGTTAGAGCCGTGTTGCTCAGACGTCAATAAACTTTGTCGACACCCCTGGAGCGACGTGACAATATTTAATGTTAATATTCCGGGCAATCAGAACAGTCATCAGCGGTTGACCACCAGCATCCAGGCTAAAACTTCAACACGATGTCATGAGATGTGAAACAAACAGAGTACTTGTCTAAAGCGCAGTAAAGGAACCCTTCTTACTTTGCAAGAAGCTCAACCTAATTTAGTTCCATTTCATTTCGTTTCTCTCATGACACCTTAATGCAATAATTTGCGTATTCCTTTTTTATGCAATAATTCGCGTATTCATTTGGCATAAAATGATCGTATACGATGATCGCCCGCTTCAAATCTTCCGTCGAGCCGAAAAGTTCCGCTGTAAATCCGCACAATGTGAATTTTCTTTCTCCTACGGGAGCACTGTAAAGTTGTAGCACCGTGCAGAGTCCAAGTCGGCTACGCAAAAAGGAACGCTGCATTTTTTAAACTCATTTTTCTCGCATTTCAATGTGTCATAGCCTCTCCAGTGTATGAGAATTCGTTGCTTCGTAAAATTGTTTTTTTTATATTCTTGTTTGTGAGAACAGCAGAACTTGCAACTTTTATATCTCAATTGCAGGAAAAAAATGAAAAAACTAAATGAATAAATTTTTTTCGCACTGTCTCGTTTTGTCACACACACCGTCTCTCTATATTTACCCCGCAAGTTGGCGCAAAATAAGGTTTCTGGAGCATTATTTTCTTATTTATCTTTGAAATAATGTTTTAACGTGGCAACCTGGCAATATTTATTTAGCACATACTGTGTACCCAAAGGAAGCTTTCTGCTTTGATGTTTAATTGTAAAAGCCAAATAAAAAAAACATGCACTATTTTAAAATTTATTTTATACCTCACCCTGCCTAAATTCAAAGCAAGAGCCTCCTTCTCGTAGACTTGACGCCTTCAGGTGGTATGCGATGCATTATTAGTGAGCTGCCAGCTAGTAATAGGATCACGTGCTACGTGACGTCAACAGACAAATAAAGAGCGTCGCCGTGATGGCTACTGGTGGCGCTGACTGACACTTCTACACTCAAATGCACATATACAACACATCAAGCGGACGGAGGGACCACTGCCGCCGTAGCTCAGTTGGTAGTGCATCGGACGCGTTATTGGAAGGTCGCAGGTTCGGTTCATGCTGGTCGCAAGTCATCTTTTTGGTACTCTTCTTTTTTCACATTTGCATTTATTTATTTATTTATTTATTTATTTATTTATTTATTTATTTATTTATTTATTTATTTATTTATTAGATGCGGAGCATCTAATACTCGAGGCTTGTAGTGCGGCGCCATCCGCAAGCTTCCTCCTCCTTCTTCCACCATCTGTGCATCCCTTCCTCCTCTACACACCGCGTGCGCTTCTCCTCTTGACGAACATTCGCTAGCTGTATAATGTAGCGCGCATGCGCCGTCACGCTTCGAGAACATCGGCAGCTGACGCGCGCGCATGCGCCGTCGCGCTTCGAGAACATCGGCAGCTGACGCGCGCGCATGCGCCGTTGCGCTTCTCCCCCTTCTCGAACATTCGACAGCTGACGCGCGCATGCACCGTCACCCACCATCTGTGCCGCGCGCGCTTCTCCCTTCGAGAACATTCTACAATTCTCCTGATTCTCCAGTGGACGCGCATGCGCCGTCGCGCTTCGAGAACATTCAACAGCTGACAGTGCATGCGCCGTCGCCCTGTATATATACTCAAGGTCGGCGCTCGCTCGCTCAGTTGCCGCTCGTCGGTTGGTTTGTACGGCGCGTCGACGTCCAAGGTCGCGGTGAAATGAATTCCAACGAATCCACAAACACAATGATCGACGTCCCTTCGACCAGCGCCGCCCTTTCGCATACGTGTGTACGTGTTCACTCATTTAACACCCCCTCCTACAACCACGTAAACCAATTTAGCCATCGACCCAAGTAAGTCGCAATTTAACACCCCATTTCACAACCACGTTAACCAATTTAGCCATCGACCCAAGTAAGTCGCACTTTAACACCCCGTTAACCAATTATATGCTCCGCATCCTCCTCAGTGTTCCCCTGAGGGAAGCTGCGGGCAATTTTTTTATACATACTGCTAACCGTCTTTTGAGGATTGTTAGAGGAAGGGCACAGTGGATAATTCCAAGCACAAACACAAAACAATGACCAACTAACAAGAAAAATTATAGTTGACACAATACCTGTCGAAAAATAGCGAAAAACTTATGTACATCATTTCCACAGCTTCCTCTGGCAAACTATTCTACAAGTAAACGGCATCGGTAAAAAAAGAAAAAAAAACAAATCAGTGCGAGTTCGTATTGGTTGCACAGTGAGTTCATGAGCTGTTCGCCGAGGCCGTTGTCAAACTGTTTAATATATTGTTACGGTGCATCATCGACAGGAGCAAGCGTGGCACTTTGCGAAGATAAAGAAGACGCCTGTGTGTTAGGCGCATGCGCGAGAGGCAACTCAGACATCTTGTTCGGCTGCCGATTATCGGTGGACGCTATCCTATAAACCTAGATCTCGCCCCGCCACAATATATATCCTTAGTAATTTCTACTTTTTCCATAAAATATCTTTTAAAAAATAGTTTCAAACGACACTCCTGTCTTCTTACTGCCAAGAGTTCTAACTCGCACTTCTTCAACATGTTCGTTACCGAGTCTGTTCGCCTGTACATTGAACAAATAAAGGGTGTACAGAAATTATCTGAATACGCTCCAATTTTTTCTTGAGAACCTTCTGATGCGGGCTCCAAACAGCGCAAGCATATTCTAAAATAGGACGTATATAGGTTTTATATGCCTATAGTTGAACCCCTCTCGTCGCTTTCGGTAGTTTTTTCCTCAGAAAACGTAATTTTTTATGCTTTTATATAATAGTTACATAATTTATTTTTATAATTCCTACAAATACCATACCCTATAGCTCTCTTGGCATCGTTATCTGTTAGTTTTCATTAAGGCATGCATTAATGAGGCTCACTTACAACATGACATTCTTATCACGTTTTTGCCCCGCCGCGGTGGTCTAGTGGCTAAGGCACTCGGCTGCTGACCCGCAGGGCGCGGGTTCGAATCCCGGCTGCGGCGGCTGCATTTCCGATGGAGGCGGAAATGTTGTAGGCCCGTGTGCTCAGATTTGGGTGCACGTTAAAGAACCCCAGGTGGTCTAAATTTCCGGAGCCCTCCAATACGGCGTCTCTCATAATCATAGAGTGGTTTTGGCACGTTAAACCCCACATATCAATCAATTATCACGTTTTTTACGAAGCAGTTTCAATCAGTGACGTGACTCCGTGATGGAACACTTGCTTGTTACGCAGACGACCTCGGTCCGATTCATCGCATCGTTCTTTTTTTATTATCTATTTACGTTGCATCTATATCGGAAATTCACTCACGGAAAAAGCCGATTTTTTTCGCTCGCAACCGACGACGCCGAGATCGACCACGGAATTTCTGGGAAACGAACTCTTCAAAGCTATCGCGTTAACACACGCTTTGCTCAGCCGATCAGGGGTACAATGAGCCAACAGTGATACAGCAATCTAAAAAAAACCAATGTTTGTTTCGTTGTTCTCTTGCACGCAATACAAGCAATCATGAAAATATTTTTCTTTCTTTTCATCTCTTGTTACCTTGCCTACAGGCTACTTCCATCACCATAATGATACTTGTGCGAGGAAAAACTTCACAGAACTGAGAAGGCGTGAAGATGCACTTGTCCCGATTGTTTTTCTTTTCGTGTCATTGATTATCCATTAAGGTGAAAGGCATAGATGCCCCTTCAGACGCGATAGGCGACCGTATACATCACCCCCGCCGCGGTGGTCTAGCGGCTAAGGTACTCGGCTGCTGATCAGCAGGTCGCGGGATCAAATACCGGCTGCGGCGGCTGCATTTTTGATGGAGGCAAAAATGTTGTCGGCCCGTGTACTCAGACTTGGGTGCACGTTAAAGAACGCCAGGTGATCGAAATGTCCGGAGCTCTCCACTACGGCGTCTCTTATAATCGTATGGTGGTTTTGGTACGTTAAATTCAACATATCAATCAATCAACCGTCTTCAACGGTGGCGTCGTTGTGAGAGCGCGCGAGGCAAGCATCATCGCGCGATGACATTTCATATCGGCAAAACTTGTGTCATCATGACGTCGCTATAATGTCACGTTAAGTTACGTCATATTATGACGTGACCACATGACATAGTTTCCTTTGCAAATGTGTAACGATATCGGACGCAGTGCAGGAATATTTCGGAGGGGCACGATAAAAAAAGCAAACAAGGATGGCTTTCATCTTCGGATCGTCTTGAGGGATTGCGTAGGAGACGCTATGAGTCTTACACAGGTGCCTGAGGTGTGATATTCAGTGGGCTGTCAAGTTCACCTGTACGAATTGCCGCAGCATTACTTTTGTCAGTCACAACTTTTGCACCAGTTGTGCAAGAACTGCTTTTGTCAGCTGATCGTTGACCGATGCACGCGTACGCATGATATTGCAATTACCCGCAGTTCTTTACCAATGGAGACTCATAGTGTGATCGTCCAAGCAGTTTTACACTTCGGTAAGTCCAACATTGTTCTGTGCGATGACCAACGTGCGACTACAACATGTTGACGTTCTTGAATGTGGTGACAGTGTCATTGTTGTTCTCTGGACTGGTAATTTGGCTTACTTCGAATGAACGCTCAGCTCGAACAGCTTTTTGTTAATGCAAGGAATTAAAGATGTATTTCCCCAACATGTAGGCATGTATGCGGCATATTCATGTATAACGATGTAAACTAAATGATATTTTGTTTAAGTACTTTGCTACTTATGCAAATATGTGTATCATCGAATGTTCAACATCATATAATCATGCGTCTGAGTGTCAAATTTCTTTTGTACTAAAACGTTTATGCTTCACGCTGTCATGTACAACGCCTCCAGGGCCCAGTCAAGGTGTTGATGGCAGTTTTTAGCCTTGGGGGACGTTTCTAGTTTGTACTAGAAGAAATAATAAAGTTGAAAGTTTGAAGGCTGAAATACCTTCAAAAGTATAGGCCCATTGAGCGAAGCAGATATCTCGAATACTTATTCTTCGATAGCGCAAAAGGAATAGTAGCTTACTGCAACATATCGTTATCTTTTTTTATGGACATTAAAAAACTGCCAGGCCTGCGCGAACCACGCAGCATAGTCGCAGCTAGAGCTTGAAGAGCAGCCTTTGAGCCTTTTTTTTAACACTCTTTCGGTAACTGCTACAAGCACACTTGCCTGACACTCACTACGCCATAAATAATCCTATTTTTGTGTAGTAGGCCGGCATTCACTATGCTATCCTTCGTCATTCTTCAAAGAAGCGTGGTAATCCACTACACCACTCGCTAGGAATATTATGCAATTTTTTTTATGCTGTGGCTGACGACAATGAGGAATTATGCCTGAAGCGGGTATGCGCCACAGGTAATCCTTTTAAACATTTAAATAATAATATTGAGTAATTATTAGTTGTGTTACCTATCCCTAGCATATATGAGTAGTAATGCGAAGAAACACACACACACACAAATTCACCTAACACTCGCCCAATCACCTGCATTGCGTAAGAGCCGTGATAAGAAGAGAAGAAGAAGAAAGAAAACAAGAGGAAGATGTTTCGAATGGGAAATCGTTTACGGTGACATGGACTTCCCTCTTATTCGTAGCATGGGTGACAGAATTTTTAAAGGAAAGAGAATTTACTGCGTTAAAGATGGCCTTTCTTCCTGCAAGCACAACTAGACCCGAGGCGTGCCACAGGCATCAGTACTTCCACCAGCATTATTCAACATCTTGATGTGTACTATTCCTATTTGATCAGGGGCGCAGACTTATGTTGTGCGGACAACATTGCCTTTTTCGGTATGGCTGCTGACATACTTTGCCTTTACGAAACTTTACAGTCGTACTTGAGTGAACACGAGAAGTGGCTAGATGAACTGCAGTGAAGTTTTAATACCAATAAGTGTGCTATTATGGTTTTTCCGGCTAACGATTCGGTGAGAATATCTGTGACTTACAAGCTGCAGGATATCCCGCAAGTGGAATCATTAAAGTACCTCAGAGTTATATATAACGAACAACTAAACTGGCAAGCTCATATTAAATATATCTCAACAAAAGGAGCATTGGCAATGGGTGTATTGCGAAACTGAGCAGCCGCAGATCGCGCATGAGAAGAAAAGCACTTTTGATGGTCTACAAAAATGTATGTACGACCGGTATTAGAATTTGGCTGTGTTCTTTTTTCGGGTGCGCCAGCATACCAGCTTCGGCCACTAGTCTTAGTAGAGTGAGAGGCTTTACGGCTGTGCTTAGGCCTTCCAAATTATGTGGCGAATGCAGTACTATACCTGGAAGCGAGAACACCACCCCTGTTAAACCGATTTAACCTACTTACGTTGCAGATTTTCTTACGGTTGTACGAAACACTGTCTAACCATACTCAAATAATTTTCATCTCCAATTCCGATATATTTTTCTCCAAGCACTGGCCTAGATTCAGCTAGCCACAAATCATATTTGCACAAACATTACTCGATTCCCTGAATGTACAAATTCATGATGTGCATCCTTTGACCATGGAACCTAAATTCATGGATATTGTCTACCACAATATTTTTCCGAAGCACGCGAAATTATTACCTCACGGAATTTTAACTGGACTATTACAAGTGCATCTAAATAATCTGCCAACAAATTTGGTTATTGCAACAGATGCATCGCAAACTGAGGAAAATCTGGCATAGCAATATTCCGCCCTCAACATGACTGGTCATTTTCCTTACGACTGACGGATTTTATCCCAGTTTTTATGGATGAATTTATGGCCATAATATTAGTTCTTCAAAAGTTACCCAGCTTAAATACAGTAATAGCAATCATCACTGACAAATTATTTGTAAGTTCTTCGCTCTCTGCATCTGGTGAAACGCCCTCTTCTAAAGCTTTTCAGAATACTAGTTCCCGCGCACCTACAATGTCTCCACTTAATTTGGGTACGAGGACACAAGTATTTGTTTTTAAACGAAAGCGCCGATTCTTTAGTAAAGACGGCGCTTTTGATGCCAATCATTCCGGTTTTCCCACTGACAACATAGATTACAATTGCACGATTCCGCACCTTACCTTCAAAAAATGCTTAGCAGACCCCGTCTTGACAGCTTCTCCAGCATAAAGCACCTATTATTTCCCTGGAACAGTGTGTTATCGTGGTCGAG
>WOVY01001289.1:0-256671 GCA_013436015.1 Rhipicephalus annulatus | reverse complement strand
CCATCCATCCATCCATCCATCCATCCATCCATCCGATCCATCCTATTCCATCCATCCATCCATCCATCCATCCATCCATCATCCATCCATCCATCCATCCATCCATCCATCCTCCATCCATCCATCCATTCCATCCATCCATCCATCCTCCATCCATCAAAAAACATCCAGCCATGCATCCCATCCATCCATCCATCCTCCTCCATCCATCCCATCCATCCATCCATCCATCCACCATCCATCCATCCATCCATCCATCCATCCATCCATCCATCCATCCATCACATCCATCCATCCATCCATCATCATCCATCCATCATCCATCCATCCATCCATCCATCCATCCAATCCATCCATCCATCCATCCCATCCATCCATCCTCCATCATCCAGCCATCCATCCAGCCATCCATCCATCCATCCCATCTCTCTCTATCTATCATCTATCTATCTATCTAGCCGCTTATTGTTTGGGGTGCCCTCGTTGTCAAACCCCTTAAGTTGGGCGGAACAAAAATTAGCATGGGAGGGTTAGATTGTTTGACAAATATGACGTGCCTGTGAAGACATAAATAATGTCATAATGCCGTCACGTACGTCGCGAAACACTTCCTGTCAGACAGTGGCACATACCCATGGGCGAAATGTGCCGCTGATATGCGGGTATGTGCCACAAGTGATTGACATTTAGTATCTACTAAGAAACGACGAGAACACACACGGGCAATTTTAACGCTCGGGTGTTAAGAAATACTCGACATCGGTAGCGTCGACCCAACGACTGAAAAAAAACAAATGTCAAGGTTCGAGCTGCAATCCAACCCAAGCATTCTGCATGGCAATGAAGCATCTTGCCACAGTGCTACGCCAGGTCTCGGAACTACTTAATAAATAGACACTAATCTTCGTAAAACATCAATAGTTGCGGCAGTGCTGCGTACCCGATTTTATAAACATCACATATGTACTGTTTGATACAGCCGTCACGTTGCGTTAACGTCTATTGTGGTTAAATAGTTGCCATGTGCTGAAATTGACTTATGTAGCAGGGTCCAGCACCAGCATCTCCGCAAGCATTAGTGCTACATGTCATCTTCTCGTGTTGCTAATGCGCATGTTCCAGTTGGCATCGTTGCGCAAGTGCGAACAACTGGTTATATAAACAACTGCAACTCTTCCACATATGTCTGTGCGTGCAACATTTGTATAAATATCTTTGCGTGATTTCGTTACGTGTCGCTCAATAAAATAATTTCAACACGGTGACCTTCCCTCCACACGCTTCGGATGACGTCGATTCCCAGGTACGTGGGATCTGCCGAATATTTTTTTTGCTATCTGCACACTGCTACGTCTTACAATGCATTTCAGGGGTCTTGTTGCACATTTCATTTAACACTGATTGATTGATTTGTGGGGTTTAACGTCCCAAAACCACCATTTTATTATGAGAGACGCCGTAGTGGAGGGCTCCGGAAATTTCGACCACCTGGGGTTCTTTAACGTGCACCCATATCTGAGTACACGGGCCTCTAACATTTCCGCTTCCATCGGGAATGCAGCCGCCGCAGCCGGGAATCGAACCCGCGACCTGCGGGTCAGCAGCCGAGTACCTTAGCCCCTAGACCACCGCGGCGGGATTTCATTTAACACTATTCAGAATTTTCGGTCGACTTCAACTATGTATACAATCTTTTGTTTGTTAGCTGGCACGCTTTGCACAGTAATTTTTGTTGTATTTATTTCTGATAACCTGGTTTACTATGTTTGCGTAGAGGCGTGAAGAATTTCATTTCACCAGTGTTTGGATAGTACCAAGGTACTCTCCAATAACTTGTATCTCTACTTCTTCTCATTTGACATCTTTGAGCAGTTCCTGTGCGCATTCGGTAAATAGCATTGGCGAGATCATATCCCCTCGTTTTACACCCTTCTTTATTGGTATTCTGTCACTTTATTTATGAAGCATTATCCTCGCAATTATCGCGCTGTAGATTTCTTCCATATGGTGCGTCTTAGATATGGTGCGTCGCACGCTGATTTCGTACAACTGTTTGATATCACTGCTGAATTAAGTGGCTCCTCGTAATCAATGAATGCTTTGTATAGTAGTTGGTTGTGTTTGGATCACTTTCCTGTCGCCTGATTATTCGTTTAAATGTGGTTGACTGTTCAGTAGCCTGTATAAAGTAGAACTTGATCCTTTAGTTGATTGGATTTTAGTGACTTCATTGTGTTCGCAATTATATTTTTGAATGCCTTGTAGATGACCGAGAGCAAGCTGATTGGCCTGCAATTCTTCAAGTACTTGTCATTCCCTTTCTTATTTCAGATTAAGGTAGCATTTTTCCAACATTTCGGCACACTAACAGTCAGGAGACACTTCGTGAACAGGGTGGCGAGTTTTGCTAAGACAATCTCTTCTCCCTCATTCAGCAGATCTGGCGTTACCTCATACCCACCTGCGCCTTTGCATCTTTTCATTTCCTCAATGGCTTTCCTGACCTCTTCTGCCATTACACCCAGGCATCATGGAGGATGCGGAAGTGCTTGGTAAAGTAGAATGAAGTAGCCATAGCACCGTAAGGTCTTGAATTCGCCTAGACTTGAAGAAAGTACGACATAAAGTGATGCACAAGAAGCCAATCAATGAGCTAGCATCGAGATGGAAATTGCAGGAATTTAGTTTCGCTTCAGAAAAGATACATGGCTGGTATCGAAACAACCGGCCTTAGCTGTCACGCAACGAATGATAATCGGCAACTATTGTTACGGATTGTGCAGTGGAAGATTGAGGTACAGTAGTTAGACAGTAGACGAAGAACCTCATTAGGCAATATCAAAAGATGACAGTCACTAAAACAAAAGAGAAAATAGCTCTGCCGACGACGACAGAGCTTTTGAAGTTGATTAATAAGCGTACTGTATCTGATGTAAGAAGGTATAGCATGAAGATCATTTACTATGCTCTAATCAACGAAGGAAACGTCAAAGTGAGGAAGAAGAAACTTGGGATAGGCAAAAACTAGATATTAAGGGACATGGAAGGCAAAGTAAGTAAGAATATGGATGGGATAGTTATTTAGAATAGGAGTGTTACAGAGACCTATACAATAACCGGGACCACGATTACCATATTGTAGATGTAGCAGTACGCATATCAATGCATCGGCAGTGAAACCACAAGACATGTAGACATTAGAGGTAAGTTTCTTCGCAGTGCTTCCACGCCACGTATCGGTCGAATCTAAAAGAAAGCTGCCTCATCATTAGGAAAGGTGAAGCGATCACGACCTTCTGTCTCGGCCTGCCAATGGTCCCCCGCTTTGGGGGGTAAAAGTTCGAAGTTAAGAGTTATTTGAATGCAGCGTGAGGAGTTCATGTTTTTGTTTGTGTGTGCGTGTGTGCATTGCATTGCGTTGCATTGCATTCTGGGTCACAAGCTGAATAATTCTATTTCCTTTTAGAAAATACTCTTTATGATGCTGTGTCGCAGTCGAATTACGAGAGAGTAATAAGGCGAGTCTGTGATTTGATAGGTATGCGGGGTTTAACGCCCCTAAACCACTATGTGATTATGAGAGACGCCGTAGTGGAGGGCTCCGGAAATTTAGACCACCTGGGGATTTTTAACGTGCACCCAAATCTGAGCACACGGATCTACAACATTTCCACCTCCATCGAAAATGCTGCCACCACAGCCGGGATTCGATGCCGCGCCCTGCGGATCAGCAGCCGAGTACCTTAGCCACTAGAGCACCGCGGTGGGCTGAGGCGAGTCTGTGGGACACATTTTTGTCGCTATATAAGTGTTGTTAGAGTGCACACAATAAAACTGACCAGCAAGGTTTCTTTGTTGCAGTTAATAACGTGACTTTATTATGCACAATATGCTGTGCTTTGATGCCCTGGAATAACTGCTTGTCTTGGAAGCGGCTGTAGAAGAAAGTGAAATTCTCGTTTTCCAGAGTAGCCATATTTTTATGAACCACTAAGTTCATTAAAATTGAGTGCGATATGGTCCCTGTAACTTACGTACCTATATGATAGCGAAAAGTCATTAGCTTATGGTCTCAAATATGTTTTCTTGCATGCTTTCTAGTAAAAGAATATATTATATTTATACAGATATAGAAAACACGTGGAGCACCATGAGCTCAGTCGGTTGGACAGCGCTTTTGGGATTTCCCAGTTCTCAACGTCAGGCGCTGTCTATGGAAATCTTTTATTTCAATCGGCAGTCACAATGCAACACGCTCGCGGACAGGGCATAGCTGCTTTGAATTTCACACAATGAAAATACATCTCATTTTCCTAATATTTGACCTTCACTTCTAAACCTTGATTAGTTTCTACCCATTCAATGATGTGCTTTTCACCAGGAAAAAGCAGTCATCATTCTGATTCCCATCACGACGTCTGTCGCATAGTTTTGCCGTTGTTGTCCAGATAAAAACCTTCGTTGTCACGCCACATAACCAAGTTTTCTGCTTTATCGCATCAACCAGTCACATCCACAAAAGAATAAAAGCCTATAGACGATCCCAGTGTCTGACAATAGAAAATATAGATACTAGAGAAACAGCTTTGTCAATCAGTGGGGCTACTTTTCTAATGCGATGAAAGATTGCGGAGAGTTGATAACGAGAGCGGTGATAGCATTTTCGCAAAATATACACTTGCATGCCTTCAGTTATGCAATAACGCCGACAAATGCAAAACTTCAGGCGTGTTACCAATCACCGACTCTTATGGGATCCAACTTGAGTGCATCAAATGAATTTTTTCAGGGTAATACAAATGAGTAGAAATGAATCTTCACTCGAAGCTCAAGCATTGAGTGGCTGACAGTGAAAAAACAAATGAGTTGACCAGCGTCACTGCTGTCCTTCAACAGTCTGTTACGTTTTCAGTTTCTCAAATGGGACAGAATATGTGACGAATCGCACTGAGTAACTATATTTAGGGTGCTGTATTTTCGAAAATAAAACGAAATCAGAGGAACATTTAGGCGATGCATAGATAATTCTTCTGAGAAATACATATTGGGGCCTGATTATGGTACCAATCACCATGTGTTGTATTCATATCATCTTAAATTTATTCTCCTTAACGATTAATTTATCGACAACCAAAAATATTCACTCATTAATCTTCCTTTTTTGTTTATCTTTCTTTTTGTCTGTTTTTTGTTGGTTAAGAACATAAGGTATACAAAAAGCTTACATTAGTTCCCCCCCCCCTTTCAAGTTTGTGCGGACATTAGCAAATAGTTACCTGTCATTATCTTATTTTTAGGATGGTACAATCAATTGAGCCAGGTTATAAAGTTAGACAATGTTTTAAAATTCAATGCCAAAGTTGTCCTCATGAGCTTCCTTTTCTTGCGTTGATAAAGTGTGCATAGTATTGGTATATTACGTTTTTTCTTCAATACAAATTTTCACTTCAAAGTTATTGCTCGTGTAGTGTTTGCTCTTTCTTTGTCCTTTTTACTCAGATTGATTGAGTCGTCAGACATTTTTCGCCAACTGTCGCAATTGAAGGCGTTTCGAGAACGTTGGTTACGCTATACTTCCATTCATGCATTCTAAGTTTATTTACTTGCGACTAGTGGATGTTTTAATGGTAAAAGTAACTGCATTGTGTTCCAGAGAAAGCCAACTAAACACTTATGTTTCGCAAGTAGAAACGAAGGACAGTGGCTCAGTTCTTAAATCGAAAAAAAAAAGATGCCCGAAAACATTTTCACAGCACAAATTCAAAATTTTCTAGTTGTTATTTTTTTATTTCAATAACGTACCTCAGAAATGCACGGAATGCATATTTGCGTTGTAAAAGCATCACTTTAAAAAAAAAAAAGTAACGCATGTTCACATGCCGAATCTGAAATTTCGACACACCATCACATCTTGGCACACATCAGGCGCTGAGCATGAGTCTATGGTCCAAAGCCAAAAACGCCACTAAAGATAATGCAAGCGGCGCATATTTATATACGTATACGCATCTTACTAGTGCACAATTCTAAGAAATATCAAAAGATAAATGTTCTTGTTCTCTATAGACAAGCAAGAGGTACTGCTCTGGAGAAGTTTTGCTACATAAAAGCCAAAACATGCTTTTTTAGATTCAATCCTGCTTCAAATCTTGCACCAATGACACTGCAACTTGCCCAGTGAATACATTCCCTGCCGCGTCTTTGTGCTCTCGCAATGCGGGTTGCTCGAACTTGTAAACCATCAGAGGATAACATGCCTGAGTGCCGTTTTTAATTTTAAATGCGAAGCATTTCTTAGCGAACTTCGGCGACATTAAGCGTATCTATCTATCTATCTATCTGTCTGTCTGTCTGTCTGTCTGTCCGTCCGTCCGTCCGTCCGTCCGTCCGTCAGTCAGTCAGTCAGCCAGCCAGCCAGCCAGCCAGCCAGCCAGCCAGCCAGCCAGCCAGCCAGCCAGTCAGTCAGTCAGTCAGTCAGTCAGTCTGTCTGTCTGTCTATCTATCTAGCCGCCTACTACTTTTATCTCTCCTGGTCGTTTAGATATTGGTATCAATACCAAACTTAGCATGGCGTAACGTGACTGTATGAAGAACATATTTGACTAGTCATAACAATAAAATCATGACATGTATGTCATGAACGTCCTGATTTACATTTCTTGGTCCAGCAGCTGTTGCAGTGGTTTTGTTCGCATGGCATGGTGCAAAATAGGTATGGTATGAGATGATTGCATGGCGAACACAAGTGACAGACCCCAACCTGAAAATTCTGACACGAGTGTCATGTAACAACATGACTACGTTCCAGACTTATGATGCGCTCGTGGCCGTTTCGCTAGCGTCATAATACCAAATTTGGTATCACGGTATGTGAATGGATGACGAAGGTATGTGACTGGTGCAAACATGATAATCATAAGATGAGTGTCATGTAATAACATGACCATATGCCATGTCCATGATGCGCTGGCGGCCGTTTCGCTAGCTTCACTTATGCCAAATTGGGTATCACGGGACGTGAATGAATGACGAAGGTGCAAGCATGATAAACATGAGATGCGTGTCATGTAACAACATGACTACATGCTATGCTCATGATGCGCTCACGGTCGTTTTGCTAGTTTTACATGTACCAAACTCGGTATTACGCGACGCCAATGGATTGCGAAGGTATGTGACTGGTGCAAACATGATAATCATGAAATGCGTGTCATGTGAGGGCATGACTACATGTCCTGAGAGAACATGACTACGCCAATACATTTCAACGTGACATCGTGCGTGTGCTTGGCGGCGTTCATTTCATCGCGTCGCCACGCCATGCGCCAGTCCTGCCATACACTCACAGATGCCGCTGCACTGCGTTGCTTTGACGAATGCGCGTTTCAGGGTGATTGGCATCCCTCCATTACGAAAAGAGGTAAACGCAGTGTTTTCTGGGTAACGCATCGGCGCGAAATGGAGCATGTCGCATTTCGCGCCGCTTGCCCCCGCGCCGCCCTAACAGATGCTAGTCGCGCCTGGCGTCAGAATATAAGTGCTCGCGTTTTGCTAACGTAGCGTCGCGGTGCCCAGCGTGCGCACGCGTCAACGCTACATTGGAGTATATCGGGCTCTTCATGATGCGCTCATGGCCGTTTTGTTAGCTCCACATATACCAAATTTGGTGGTATTTGACGTTAATAGATGACGAAATATATGACTGGTGCAAACATGATAATCCTGACACGCGTGTCATGTAGGAAGATGACAAAATACCACGCTCATATCATGCTCGCAGATGTTTCCCGAGCTTTACATATAATAAATTATCACGTAACGTGAATAGATGATGAAGGTAGACGACACATCTATAGATGATAATCATGACACGGAAGTCATGTACGTATCAATTACTTCCACCTCGTAACGTTGTGCTGATTTTTTGGTTACATATGAACATTTCTCTTCCGTGCTTCGTATATCCTCAAGTCCCACTGTACGCGTAATCTGCCATTTTTTTATTTTTTTTGTTTTCTTTTGCTGCCGAGCTTAGTGAGAATCTGTAATTCTTTTCTGCCATGCTTCTACATCTAGTTTTCTGTTGTCACCATAACTTGCAATTGTGACTGCCTTTTTTAATGCACAATCTTGTCGGAACGATGCGGAAATACCTCCGGCGTATGAAGAAGCAGGATACAAGAAATAAAAACAAACTGGAACCTTTTTTGCAGTAATAAGACGTCCACGTGAGCAATTTTTCTCGAATTCCGAACCGAAGTCCACCGCAGCCAAGTGAAGACGTCAGCAGGAAGAAAATGGGCTGAGTTGGAATCACGTAAAAGCATGCTCCTTCGGACAGTGCCGCTGACGCCAGGCTTAACTTTTGCACCAGTAGCGCATTGCTATACCACCGATTCTTTTTAACTGTTCCCGTCAATCAGATGCCTCTCTCCAGAATGCGTAGGACGCGGAAGAGCATAGTGGGTTGGGCTTTTCAAGGCGTAGTGAGTGGCGCGTAGAAGAAAGGCGAGAGGAAGAAGAAATACGTTAAATTGAGTCGAAAGGAAGTTCACGGGTGAATAGCTTTTTCCTGTACATTAGTCATGCGCTTCGCCGTCAAGCGAGAATAAATGTGTTGCTTATAGAAGTTGTAGAATTAAAAAAAAAAACGCCAGGCCTGCGCGGTAGGGGCCGCAGAGTCACAGCGAAAGCTAAAAGAGCGGTTTTTTTTGAGCGTTTTCTAAACGCGCATTGGGTAACTTCTGCCAGCGCACTTTTTTGATGCCCACTACGGCAGTATTGTTAAAAATTTTTTGATAGTAGGCTGTCATTTGCTATATGCTATTTTCGTCATTCTTATGAGAAGCGTGGCATTCGCTAAGCACTCTCGAGGAATTTTGTGACAATTGTTCATGCAGTGGCTGATGACAGTGAGGAATTATGCCTGCAGTAGGATTGTGCTGCAGTTAATATCTGAAAAAAAAAAACCTGTTTGTAATGAATTGCAGCATTGGACGACCCACTCGTTACACATTCGCGTTGCACGACAACAGCTTGTTCATTCGATGTTTTGAAACGATTTAAATGTCGTATTAACGCGATTGCTTTCCTGAAATCAAACCTGCCCAAGGCAAGTTCGGCAACTAGTCATAAGCCCCGGCGGGGCTCAGTGGTAGAATGCTGGGTTAGCACCCAGTGGACCCGGGCTCAAGCCCCACAGCGTCATTGGTACTAGGTTTTTTTTTCTAATTTCGCACGCAGTTGTTACGGACACCGGCGGCGGCGGACAACTACGGCGCTGCGTGTGACTCGAGATGCGATCTTATAACGGCTTTCGTTGTAAAACACAAAATCAGAGGTAGCGTAATTAGTAGGTTTTCGAAATTGCAATCACCTGATGCTGAAGCTTAACTGGCATGTTTGGTGAAGCGGTTATTGTGATTAGTTGCGTTCCCTAAAGACACGGGTCAATTCGCGGCCGTAGCGGTAGCACTTTGATGAAGGCCGGTTGGTAGATACATATGTAATCGACCCTTGAAAGAAATTTTGTCGTGCTTTTAATTTTTAATGCTCTTCCGTATATAATTTTTTTTGTTTTAAATAAAGGTTTAGTTGAAAGCCAGTGCTTGCTGGTGCTGTTTCTTTTGTGCGTCCCCGAGTGTACTATCGTGCTGTCCTTAAATGACAACGCAAAAACAAATAGACTAAAGCTTCACATTACATTTAGTATTGTTTTAATCATTCAATGCACTGTGGTATCTCTTTCACACATCGCTTCTCTCTGGAAATATGTGTTACTCTATGGAAATATGTGTTACTTCGCGTTCCCTAAAGAGCAGCTCAGTTAGCGTTGCCTTTTCTAAGCACTGTGATGCAGCATGAATATAACTCGTGACCTATATCAAAACAACCAACAACATTTATACTGTAATACCACAACGAGAGGTATTATCCTGATTGTTTTCATTATACGTGGCAGCAAATGGGCAAGCTGTGCAGATGACGGTGTATATGCGTATGTGATGTATGGGCAACTGACACACAGATTGACCATGCAGTGAGAACGAGTCGTGAAATCGGGTGTCGTAAATACGTCACCATTAGCTCATCTAGAAACGCTGAGTCTGTGGCTTAGGTAGGGCTACCACAAAACTGCATCAGCCGAGCACCAAATGAAAGCCACAAGTTCAAATTGCCCGGTTGCGTAAAGACACGAGCGTATGTAGAAGCACTGCTCACAATAGAAGTTAGAAGAACGCTTGTCTAGAGTGACGGCACTTGCCTAATTTAGGCCGAGAGGACAGGGCCAATTTGTTCGCGCAAGGCCAATTATGTAAGACGAGCAACGAGGAACCTGCATTGTTACGCTGATGAGCTCCTGAATAAAGCCAGTTGAGCGGGCTCGCTTGTGGCTTAACTACGAAATGGTACTCGTTTAAAGTGGGCCTAGACGAATGGTTATAGTCAAGGCTAGGAGCCGCTTCTGTGAACACTGAATGGTTACGGGTGAGCTCGCGCAAGTGAAAAGTAATTTTTGCAAGAGGGCGGTCGCATCTTGTGTCATGTGACTATTTCATTAAAAATCGACTGCTTAGAGTCCAGGGAATCAGTTTCGTCATACACAAGTCAACTTATACCTCCTAATATGACCCATACTTGGACCTAACGAATACCATTGTAGTTTGTACAACAAATATTCTTGGTTTGACAACAACTTTGAGGTTGTTTCGTGATGTTACGGTACATGTGGCAACACTTACATACGCTCCTCTATAATTTTACAGGCCCCTTTGAAGCCCTAAGAAATCTGGAACAACACTTTCATAAAGCAGACGAACATATGAGTGCGCATTTCCGAGACAATAAGTTTTCAAAGTTATACTGACGGGTTTTTTTTTTAACGTTATGCGCTAACTCCAATAGCACTTCATGCCACTAAAATGTACATTGCTGGGTACAGACAACATACAGATTGCGCTAAAAATCTCTTGCATCGCAGGTCGCATTTTCATTTTCTACAGTCGGTACAAATTTGCCCGGCTAATGTTTCTTCTCGAGTGCTTGACTCGCTAGGTACTACAATAGTGCGCCACTTGGTTGCATGGTCTACAATTGATTGATATGTGAGGCTTAACAAGGCAAAACGACCATATGATTATGAAAGACGCCGTAGTAGAGGGCTACGAAAATTTTGATCATCTGAGGTGCTTTAAAGTGGAGAATATTCTAGAAGGAGGACATTCTGCGATGACTGGACAAATACAACTGAAGTGTATTCATGTGTTTTATGTGCCCACATTCATAAATTTTGAATATAAAATCTAATAGAAACGTTTTGTCACATGTGCAGTGCTACCGGAGCTAAATAATGCCTTTTTTAGATTCCATCACCTTGATTTCACATTAAAAACTCTTTCGCATGCTTGCTAGTCAACAGGGAAGGAATTAATGCTGACTATTAAACTATCGAAGTATTCACCGCTCTTTGTCTTCTATGTCTTTTTCTGTTGTTATCTGTGACACGTGGTTTGTAAAATTAGCTTGCGAAACTCCCCGTTAAAGTTAGTGGCAAAATTCAAAGCAGCAACACATGAGCGTAACAATCAATGAACGATAATAATTGGCAAGGTTAAAGGACTGCTTGATCATTTTGTTCTGTTAGCCTATCCCACAAGAAACTGTTGAAAGTACCGTAAAATATATATTCATCGCAGCGGAATATCCGTACAATCGAGAAATATATTGTTGGGCTCTTTCGAAATCTCGCATTGCAACTTGGCGATATGCAAGACGCCACCACTACTTTTATATTTGCCACAAACCTACAATTCACGCATAAAAAATGGCGAGAATGCCAGCAAAGTTGTCGAGACTTGAAGACTCCTACTTCACTTGCGCGTGGAATATTCGTGCATTGCATCACAGCTCACGCAAAACTAGAAGAGCACGCTGCTCAGCGAAAAAGCGCGAAAAGAATGGAGTGGTTGCACGGGCAGGCCACGGAAAAAAGTCACAAGTGGACGAAGGCATGTTATCGGTCGCATAAACTGTGAATCAAGGAAAGCATGTAGCCCTGCTACGTGTGGTGACTTCTTTAACGTATGAGTAACTTCTGGGGCTTTGCATGTTGAGATCACTATGAGATTATCACAGATGCTATACTGGATGACTCCGGAAATTTCGACCATGTGCGGTTGTCTAATGTGCACTGACATGGCCCAAGAAAATGGACTCCACTATGATTTCGCCTCCAGACTAATACAACCCGTACGACTTCATTCGACCACTCAGGTTTGGGTTACCAGGCAAGCGCCGTAAATGCTGAGCGGATAGGCCGCATAAACCAGAAAATGAGACAGCAACCACAGCCAACCACAGTGTCATCTGGTAGCTGGAAATTTGAAGGGCCAATCGGTAAACAATGACGTTGGCACGAACGTCCTTGAAAACTTGATTGGTACTTGGGGCTTATAGCCTCCCAAAAGCACCCTATAACTATGAAAGACGCCGTAATGGAGGGCTCCGGAAATTCACACCACCTGGTGTTCTTTAACGTGCACCCAAATCTGAGCACATGGACGAGCAGCATTCTGACCTCCGTCGTAAAGCAGCCACTGCATTCAGAATCCGCTCCTTCGAATTGCGGGTCAGCAACCGAGTAGCTTGGCCACAAAGCCACTGCGGCGGGGCAACATTCTTGGAACCATACATACGGCATGGTTGATACTTTTTTCCATTCTGAACCATCCCTGTGTCATAACAAAGAACTCGTGAAATATTTCAGATGATAGCCATTCAATGAATCTCTGATCAGAAAATTGAAATATGCAGCTCCCCAAAACTATACGTCAATTCATTTCAAATCTTCTACTAAATAAACAAAGAATGGTAGGTTTTAATAAATAGCTTGGTTAAAAAAAGTTAAACAACACGAAAACATGTACTAGCAGGGCTTATTGTTCACGCATTACATATAATCTCGGACGACTCAATCCCAAGTCCGCCCCGGGTCCCGACGGTATAACAAATAAAACACTTCGCAACTTAGATGACGAATCCGTCACTGCTCTCACAAAGTACATAAACGAATGCTGGGAGAAGGGCGCCATACCCCAGCAATGGAAAACCGCCAAAATCATATTAATACCCAAGCCGGGCAAAAAGCCGCTCATCGGAAATCTCAGGCCCATTTCATTGACGTCCTGCATTGGAAAGCTCATGGAAAAAGTAATCTTAACGCGTCTCGTCAGATACATGGACGACAACGAGCTATACCCACACACCATGATCGGCTTTCGACCAAGACTCTCGACGCAAGACGTCATGTTGCAGCTAAAGAATCAAATCATAGACGCCGAAACGCACACCCTGGATACAAAAGCCATTCTGGGCCTTGACTTGCAGAAGGCATTTCATAACGTCACCCACGAGGCCATATTGCGCAACTTGCAAAACCTACACGTAGGTCGGAGAGTGTACGATTACATAAAAGATTTTCTCACCAACCGTAAAGCTACAATCATGGCCGGGGAAGCGGAATCCGAAGAATTCGTTCTAGGCAACAAGGGAACACCACAAGGTTCGGTGCTTTCCCCTTTCCTATTCAACGTGGCGATGCTTGGTTTACTCTCAGAGCTGGAACGCGTCGAAGGGCTTCAGCACAGTATCTATGCGGATGACATCACCCTATGGGTGACGGGCGGGAGCGACGGTCACATAGAAGAGATTTTACAACAAGCAGTAAATACGGTAGAGCGATACGTGGAGAACAATGGCCTAAAATGCTCTCCTCAAAAATCGGAGTTATTACTCTACAGACCTACAAGCAGAGGTCGCAAGCGCATTCACGAACGACACAACATCACAATCTTAGCAGGAGGTTACCCAATACCTCAGGTACAACACATAAGAGTTCTGGGACTCCGAATATCCGAGAACGGACATAACGGGGAAGCAATAAAGCTCCTGGATAACAACACCCAACAAACCATTCGAATGATTCGAAGAATCGCCAACAAAAACTACGGCGTGAAAGAACACAACTTAGTGCAGCTCATCCAAGCCTTCGTCGTCAGCCGCATAGTGTATGTGACCCCATACCTCAAGTTGCAAGTGGCGGAAAAACAAAAGATAGAATGCATAATTAAAAAAGCATATAAGCAAGCCCTCGGATTACCGATCACCACGTCTAACGAAAAGTTCGAAGCGTTAGGAATGCATAACACGCTAGACGAACTTATTGAGGCTCATATGATAGCGCAATATGAACGACTCGCGCAAAGCAACACGGGAAGACACATCCTGCACAAACTTGCAATAACGTACGCTGGCCAAAGCGGCAATAAATACGATATCCCAAAAGAAACCAGAGAGCGCATCATAATACCTCCGTTACCCAGAAACATGCACCCCGAACATCACCGGGAGCGGAGGAATGCAAGAGCGAGAGCACTGCACAAGAAGTTTCAACATGACGCGGACGTGGTATATGTAGATGCAGCCGAATATACAGACGGTCGACACATGGCAATAGTCGCTTCAAATCAAGCGGGCCACCTGCTTGCTAGCGGCACCATTAAAACAGGGAATTCGGAAATCGCTGAAGAAACGGCCATAGCGCTGACGCTTGCGTCCACAAGGGCCAGCGTCGTAATCAGTGATTCTAAAACCGCGATTCATAACTTCGCTAACGGAAGGGTCTCGAAAGAGGCGTTAAGAATCTTAAATAACTTTCGCGGAGAGCGCGACGTTTATGTTATATGGACGCCCGCCCACTCCTCCCTCCCGGGCAATGAAACCGCACACACCCTAGCTCGAGAGTTAGCGAGCCGAGCAGGGGCAGGAATGACGCGGAGCCCACGTGCGGAGAGAGACCGCATGTTCAGTTACAACGAAATTACCAAGCACTACAGATTAGGGAGGCAGCATTACCCGCCACCACACTCCTCATTAAATAAGCAGCAGGCGACAGCGTGGCGCCTATTACAAACAAACACGTTCCCAAACCCAATCGCTTATAATCATTGTTACCCGGACCTCTACTCAGACAGATGTAAACACTGCAATCAGCGGGCGGACCTCAAACACATTATCTGGGCTTGCCCCAACATCGTGAAGGGGCCAAACACATACATGAATACGGAGCAGTGGGAGACCGCGCTGCTAAGCTCAAGCATCGAGGACCAACTACAGGTCATCAGGCAAGCCGAAGATGCCGCTAGGGCCCAAGGACTCCTAGCTGCCATCTAAGGGAGGGGAGTCAACTCCTCTAACACTTGCCGTTTCAATAAAAGTTGTTTCTCTCTTACTAGTAAATCAGTTTTCTTGAGGTTCTCGTGAAGTTTTAATTACGAGTTGGAAATCGTAGAAAAAAAGCTAGAAAATTTTATGTTGACTTACATCACTGTCCTCAAGAAAGCTTGCCAGTTTTGAGACGGGCATTGTGGTGTACAGTTTCAGGAAGCTGGAAGGAAAAGAATAAAAATGCACCACGTTTTCATTTATAGGCTCAAAAGCAAGTGTAAAACGCAGGACTTGTAGAGATGTACCCCATGGAAACAGTGATAGCACATAAAGAAAAAAAAGGCGCTATAAATAATCCCATGCCTAGCTTTCACACTCTCATATGAGCATAAGAACTTATTCAAGAAACGGTACAAAAGATGCAAGCAGTTAACAGATAAGTATGCCTCATGAAGCATTTTACTAGTAAATGCTAATTACTGTATCAGCCCCCCCCCTGTCATTTTTAAAATATTGACACAACCACGACAACTGTCTGATAGAAAAAGTTACACTGAAACATCACACTAAAATGAGGGTTAATAAAAAAATAAGGTTAAGGTAATCGATGACTAACGGCTAAAAAATGTTGGCCGCTCCATTACAGCACCAGCCAAGACTTGACAGGCGCAAATGTTTTTGGATGACCAAGGCAGAGGCCGCCCTTGCCAGCGTGCCACCAAAACGGTGGGACGCCAACGGGACATGGCCAACAACCTGATTTACCACGATCGTAACTCCAAACGCCGAGAGTCGTAACGCCTGGCTGACTAAATCGTGGTTGCTGGAGTGCTACAGCGTTAGCCATGAGGCAAAGGGGGTCAACCAAGAAAACCAACCCGGAGTTTCTGTGCAGAAACCAGCATAAGTGATTTTTGCATGTTACTGCACCAAAATCTTCACAATTAGTACTAAATACATAGTAGAAATAGCAAGGTTTTTCAGCTGCCATGGTTCCCCTAGAAAAGAAATTTATTACGATGCACACGCCATCTTGAATTATTGCAGCCACTTGTGGCGTCCGATTATACTGCATTTACTCGCATAGTGGGTGCACTCTCCCAAGTTTTTCTATCAATCTTACCATCCCACAAGAAAGACGAGAATGAAAAAAGTGAAATTGGCACTTACAATACCAAAATAGTGGTGCTTAACGATGGCAAGGATGAGACATCTTCGTGGACTTCCACGTCTCACACTGTTGTGAGTTCCTTCCTTGTCTCAACACTCTGGGTCACAGTTTGTGTTCAGCTCAATTGCTCTGATACAGCACTGATTACTAATTAGGCAATTGGGGTAATGAAACAAGTATTTTCTAAAAGCTTTCTCATACAATTTTCAAGATCCCTGGCATGCTTCGTATGTTCCAAAAGTTAATTTATGCAGTGCACAGTGAACACCTGTATATTTATTGCCAAGTTAGGCCTCACCCGATTAAATTACAGTGGAACTCCGGTTATACGACTTTCAAGGGACCAAGCAAAACCATCGTATAATCCGGGCGTCGTATAGTCGAAAAACTAAGAGTATAGCAATGACGCTCAGCCTTGCCTCAAAAAATGGGTATAGACCGCCTGAATAAGCCCACGGCAGGACCTTGTGCCTCTGCTATAAAGGTAGATTGAATTATTCTTGCCAGCGACAGCTAATGGCAGCGTAACTTAGTTGAAAGAGGTGCGAGCGAACCTCTTTTCTCATGTTTAAAAAGACAAATCCAATACGCATCATTCTACCGATAAATAGAGACCGAGAATTGCCTGCGCGTGACAACGAAACCGTGTTGCCGATAGTCTCTCGTCAGAAGAGTCAAACACAGTGTCATCACTATCACATAATGGCGACTGACCACGAGTGTGCGTAGAATGCCTCTGTGTGCGACTGAACTATGCACGTTGTAATTTGTAGCCTTGTGAAGTGCAACTAGTGACGTTCCGCTGTTAGTATGAACGTCGACGTCAAGTGAAAGTGATCTTTCACAGTGAAAACAGATGCTTCGCGCCCTTATGCGCCCGCAAGCCTGTGACTGCGAGTGCGACAAAAGCAGGAGATCAGCGACCAGAAAATGTTTCCATAGACCAAAAACATGAAAATATCAGCTTTTCGGCCGGCTGGAGCTGCTTTGTGTGGAGAGAGCTTGACTAGGTAACGACCCCAGATACGTGCACACGCGACTGCGGCGTGTGTAGAAGCGCATGAACTTCCAGAAGAATAAATTTTCTATTCTACCAAGACATCTGTCTCGCTCTCTACTTCTCTGATCGTCAGCCTAGAGGAACACAAGTTCATATTTTGCACTCGTGAATATTTGGTCCACGCTTAATTCGAGTAAAGGCGTTCTTTTTTTTCCTTTTGGGCGAAATCTGAATGTCGTCGTAAGATGCAGGGTCGGCGTAAAACTACATCGTATAAGCAAGGTTTTTAAAACATTATTCCTATGGAGATTTTTCTAGGACCTAACGGATTCGTCGTAAAATGTGGGTCCCCACGAAACTAGGGGACGTATAATCGAAGTTCCACTGTATTCGGTTATGATCACAGTAGCCACTGTAAGAATTCCCACCTTCAACTTGTTTGAAGGTGGGAATTGCCCTACTGCAAATTTTCCTCTGCTTATTGTTCGGATCCCTGTGGTAGTGTCAGGACTAGTAAAGGGCAGATAACATCAGGCAGCCTCAGCAAGAAAACAAACAGAGCATAAAATACATTCATGTTGCCATCGTGTTTTTTTTTCCTGGAACAGAGCTTTCGCCGATGAACTCCACTATAGTACTTATGACTGAAATCGTAACATTCCCCATTGGGCATCAGTTTGAGCCTACAAGGACCTATAGAAGCTACTATTTTTACATTTATCATTTGAGACCGCCATGAATGCCCTACACTCACAGGAAGAGCAAGCTTGTACTACAGTTGCGCAAATTATGCAGGATGTAATAGCTCACCTCCTGATGGTTGGAATCATGAGCTGTCCCTCAACCTCGCTGAGGAAGACATTGAGCTGCTGCTGAAGAGGCTCCTGTAAAGAAAGTGACAGAGCAACCCTTGGAGTTCTTAGTTACTGGTAACCGAAGTAGTTCCGGCTGTAATAAACCATTTTGCCGAAAGTTAGTGAACGTGTCGTGTTCTCCCTTCTAGTGTTTCTGTTACTTTGTTGCTTCTAAATAAATAAAAAACAAATAATAATAATAACTGGGGTTTAGCATTCCCAATACCACATATGATTATGAGAGACGCTGTAGTGGAGGGCTCATGAAATTTCATCTACCTGGGGTTCTAAGCGTTACAAACGAACCTAAGTTGCATTAGTTTGTATGCACTTAGGTTCATATCCATTACGAATATAAGTGCTGAGCAAGAGAGAAAGAGTCTCCCGGGTGTACGACTGTGGCTACAATACAAGCGCAAGTTGCTGCCAGCTGCACACAGAAGTGCCAGAACTGACCTTGGCGTAGTTTCTCACATCCTTGTTCTCGAGAGTCGCAGGGGTGAGGGGTGGCGGCACCGGGTTCAGGAACTTGGGGCAGGCCACACTGAAGATCTCGGCAAACACGGCCTTGTCCCTGCGTCCAATTTGAATTAGTAAGTGCACGTGGTCATTTTGCCAAGTTGACAGGCGCCTCTCTTTCCCAGTTTCACAGCAAATTAATGCCTCAGTCTTCAATTTCTTTAGCTTTAACACCATTCGTAAATGAAATACATACACAACATCTCAATTGCTTTATTTAGGGATGCATTCTTATTGAAATCATCTAGACGCCTTCGAGAAGCAGCGAGAAAAGAAGGTATTTAGTCTAGATTTCCCACGGAGTCTGCCCATGCGACAACTCTACAAAACAGGAGTACTATACCCAAGCAATGCAATTTCAGCGTTCATAAAATTCTCACAAGCGTCAGACCTTGAATAGGTCATCTATATAGTGCACAGCACACATCCCCATAATTAGGTTACATCTTTTCTACAGAAGATTGTGTTGAAATGAGGCATTAAAGGTGGTTACACACACACAGAACTAGTGAATACGGGTAACAACAGCTTTTTTTTTCTGGCTTTCTGCCATAATTTCCGGTCAGAAACAGCAGTTATGGAGGGCAACATTGATGCCATGTTCCAGTTATGGAGGGCAACATTGATGCCATGTTCACCATCACGTAGCTTTTAAGAAGTGCTACAATGTGTCTACCACCCTGCAGTCATAATGGTTCCCAAATGTCCACTTTTTCGTAAAATGGAGGGAGGTTTTCCGTTCGAGCACATCCACTATATTGCAACGAAGAACACCAGCAATGGAAACGAACGACTATCACGGTGTCCCGCCTGTGTTCCTTTATAGAGTAGACTAGGAGAGTGCGAATAATCGAAATTTTGAACACTTTTCGAATACTGTTCGCAATTCGATTCAATTCACAGTGTAATTTTCACAAATTGAACTATTCGAACTTCCCGAAGACTAATGCAGTATACGTCAGACTAAAAGTGACCCCTCCAGATTTTTAAATACTTCATCTCATCCCACCGTAATTGCGGCAAAGCTGCCACCTACCCACGCTGCATCTTGTTCATCTGCTCTCCGTGCTTGTCCTTCAGGTGAGACAGGATGCTCTCGTCGATGCGCTGCGGGTGCAGCGTCAAGCAGATGGCCAACAGGGCGTACATTTTGTCCGTCTGCTTGTTGATCTGCACGGGGCGGCACAAGAAGCGAATCAACCCACAAGTCAAAGCGGCCATCAACAACCTCTTGGTCGAGCGACCAGTGCGAGTCGCCGGTGTCAGCCTAGCATACACATCACGAGTCAAATCACAGTTTGCACGTGCATAGACTGCAAGAAAGAAAGCAAGGAAGACGCAGCAGGTCCGTATAGGATTCCGAAAAGCATGCACACCTGGTCGCCCTGATACGTGCGCGTCGGGAACATGTGTTTGGTACGCTGGATGTAGACCAGGATGTTGGAGAAGGTGCGGATGGAGTCCGCGTAGCGCCGCATCATCAGGTATGCAAACCCCACGTAATAGTACGTCGTGATCTGGCAAGCCGGAACCCGAGAGTACAGGCTCTGAAAAGACAATTAAACGCAGGGCTTGAAGCAGAAGAGCGAAACTAAGGCAGCACTTCACGAACAGTTTCAGCTAGCAAGTACGTCTTTCAGTGTCACTGTTTTCTTTTCTGCTTGCGAGGCGCTGTAACCAGAAGGTTTCTTCTGTGTTCGACAGATGGTGCTCTGCCACGAAAAACGAGACTTGTAAATTTCAATCGAAGTCGTCCATGCTCACGCTGATTGCAACCGTTTAGCATGGTTGTTAAACTATGTTCTGACTTTTATTGCTTGGTTATTTCGTGACATAATGGCGTGATTTAACATTGTTTCAATCGTCAACTGCACTGGCAGTCACAATAGAATAAAATGCACAGATAGATTAAAAACAGATATTTTATTTTTTTTCAAGGACTAATATGGAAGGTGGGTTCATTATGCGAGTAAATACGGTACTAAGTCGTGTCCTGTTCTGCTTGCCTCCCAGCACAATACTGGCATCTGGTGATGAAACTTAGCTCCCTTGTATGACATACAGGTGAGAGCAGAAGCTGGCACCTTACTGACGCAGTTACATATGCCTAGAGCTAGTGCAAATGCGCAGCTACAAGCAGCATGGCATGGAGCAGAGAGGACTTATCCTGTACGACGCACCAATACTACAACAGCGTTAACATGCTACCCGATAGAGACATGGCCGTTAAGCCATGTCCAAAGCAGCAGCGTTGGCTGCTGCTTTGGAAGTGGAATTTTTAAACTTTTAGCTCCAGTGTACGAGGAAGGCCTATTATTCGCAGCCGCAGCAAAAGCTGAAATGTTCTCGAGCATGCACTTCCTTAGAAGGATGATGGCGCAAACACCAACCACATGTCCTAATTGTTCAAGTACTTTTCTCTCTTTCCAGACAAACCCTCATTGTGTTGCCAGAAAAAACGACGACAAAAAAACAATTTTATGTGCTGCATTGGCACCCCCTATGGAATAACTGCATGCAGTTAATTGCACATGAACTACCAAGTCCGGCTTAATTAAAACAGTGGGCTACCTTCTTGTTGAGTTCGAGGTTCTCGAGCACCTTGACGGCCTGGTAGTAGTCGCCGAGCAGCGAGTGCAGACGAAGAAGCCCCACCAGGCTGAAGTAGCCCAGCATCTTGTACAGCGGATGCTGGCCAAACTCCCCGGCCACACTGTCAGGATCCCCTGCACACAGAGGGTAGCCACAAGGTTCCGAGGTGACATAACAGGTAACCCAATGGCATCAGTGGCTACCAAGGCTCGCCAAATCCCCACTGTCTATTGTGTGGCCTGAGTGGGAAATCAAGGCTAAGAAGAGTATTAATGTTGCTGCATCAATGACAAGTAAATTTTGCAACACTCTTATCGTTCTCTTTGGCTTGACCATGCAGACAAATGCTCAGAGTTATGATAACGATACTGGGAGACGCTGCAAACTTATTGGGTTCAAAGGCACAATAGGCATGCCATGCCATTTTCAGAATGAGTTCGTTCACGTTAGAGGAGAAATCCTGCGCAATAGCTTTATTGCAATCATATTCCACACATATCGGACCCTTCTAAAATTGATGACTTTTGGTTTACAGCATCAGTTTTAGCGATCATGCAATGTCATTGTGACAGAGGGTTTTGGAAAACAAGAGTTGCGTGCCTCACACAGCCATGCGTCAACAATAGTGTGAGATACCAAATGGTGAAAAACGTGTTGTCTCACCTCCCTGGGTGTACACCTCCAGCTGGAGGTTGATGTTGGACTTGTCGACGAGAGAGTGGAGCACGTTGAGGACGCTGTGGACGTTCCAGATCTGAAATGACGAGTGGCCTTCATGGAATATGACGGCGTTCAGGCATGATACATTTTTCTCCCTACATTTTTTTTAACTAACGGCTGTTCAGGTGATGGACACATGCTCGGACCCAGCCCTTTCAACGTAAGTCACGGCTGTGCGGCTGCATTGTGGCCCACCAATGAAGAATTTTTCAAAGCGATTTGAACTCTGCTGAAGTACGACTTGGACCTCTGAAGTAAGCCAACATGGATTATGGTCGTGCGAAGAAACTTTGAAGTGGCAGGCTACAATGTGAGCTACTGTCATGCTTGGGCTCATCTCACTGCAGGCAGCTTCAATTTTATCGGATAAATGTACTATCTCTAGCCAGGATGTGCTTCCTATCAATAGGCTATCACAGGCACACTGAAAGCCTGAAAACGCACTCATTTTTCACGGAAGCTACATCGGAGGTTGTAACTAAAGGTAATATAATTATGGTGCACTAGTGGTTCACAAGAGCATGGATCAATACGACGCTTGCACTCAGCGAGCCTCAGGACAGTGGCAGGCATCACCAAAATCTCAGGGGCACGTATCCTCATCCTGTAAAGTGCTCAAGCATTGTGCAGAAAGAAGCACACTATGACTACTGATTTACGAATAATGTCAACTTGCCTCCGGTGGCACTCCAACACTATGCGATGAATAAATCATAATGCATGCAAAGGGCTACAGGGTATTCTCCAACCTCCATTTACAGGAAATGAACATATGTAAAGGGGAGACGCGGGTCAAAAAGTCGCGGTTTTCCGGAAAATTTTCGTTTTTTTTTTCCGGCTGTATAGGCATCCTTGGACTGGTAAAATATTTTACTTCTGAAAATATCAAGCTGAAATTTGCACAAGAAATTAACTATAAATGCTTTCAAGTGGGCAGCGGTGACGTGAGAAATGCGCATAAGTAGCCCAAAATGGCATAGTTCGCGTTGTCCTGCCGCGAAAATGACGTATTAGCCGTCATTTGCAATCCTGCACACATGCTGCGAAGGCCTTCCCCTTCACAATCTACTAGTTGCCAGTCTCGTATCTTCATGAAGAATAAACAAAAAACAAGAAAAAGAAGGCATACGTCACGCGTTTTGAATACCACGGCAAGCAACGCGAGGCCGCCATTGGACGGCAGTGTGCTCCACCACCACCCCCTTTTATCTTTGCTGTAAAAGAGCGACGCTTCGGACGTGCTCGGAGCACTTCAAGCTGAACGGTTGTGCCACCCGCGATCTCCGACGCCAGCGAAGCCCTCGCTGACTGGTTCGCTCTCCAGAACCTCCTGACGCCGTGAAGCTCCGCCTTGTGGTGCCCCATCCTCAGACTTCTTAGAACGGCTCCCAACTTTTCTATCTCCTCCTTTTTCTGTCGCTTGCCTGTCCTATTTCTTTATATCTTTTTCACTATTCTTTTTATCACTCCTTCTCCTCCCCTACAATGCACTGCACCATGTTGCCCAAGAGGCAGACAAAAATTAGGTGCCTTTTTTCTTCTCAAGAACTACTCACTCACTCAATCGAGTTGTTCGGCGTTTCTCTGCATTTTTGCATCATGGCAAGCCTCAGGAACGGTCCAGATAATCGTAAGTTCAGAACTCACCACAGGTATCAAGGAAAACAGCGTCGGACGCTTCCAAAAGCAACAAAGAACGATGATGTCACCGCCAACCAATGCCCCAACGCTCCTACTTCGGATAGGCCTAACACTGACACCGAACCCCCCCCCGACAGCGGTTGTGAAATAGCCTCTGCCGTGGAATTCATCAGTGCATCCCAAATGAAGATCGGATTCTTTGAGAGTGAACGTAGACCAGTATGTGCTGGTACTGCCAACATGCCGCTTTGTGAAACCGACACGCTGACTCCCCCCCTTGTGGCGGGCGCGCAATGCCCAACTTGCCGCGAACGGAAGCTCGGCGACCGAGAGGTAGCAGGGAAGTGCAAAGGGCTTTCGACATTCCTCGAACTGTGATGTCAAAATACAGATTGCCCTAATCTGCACTTTCATTCACACACACACACATAGAGACGTACGACTTCGGCTAGGGACCAAGGGACGAGCGCTCGTTTCGACAGCGGCAGCTCGCGTGATAGCTTTGCTGTAAATGTGAAGGCAGTTCTGGCAGCACGCGCTAGGCACAGGCCATGACCAACTTTCACGATTTTGTGCGATTCTCGGTCTTCTGAGCATTCAGTGCAAGCTGCTTTTCATTGTGCTCCAATTTCATGCAAAAAGAATAATTTTCTAATAAACGCCAACTATCCAAACTTCTTTTTCTCATTTTAATTTTTTTTAACTTCACGTTTCCCGGGCAGCCTTTTAGACAATTATACTTATTGTATAGTAACGAAACTTGCCACACAAATTCTTCAACACATGCAGAATGCAAATATCTACTTGAAATTGCAATGCCTATCTGCATTAGTTGTGAAAATATTAGGTCATTGTTTGAGAGATTGAAAATAATTAGTCATTCAACACAATTTTTTTCTTGGTTCCAATATTTCTGTGACATATTTAAATAGATATTTGCACTTCACAATCTACCAAGAGTCAAATAAGATCAGACACAATGCTTTTATGGAAAGTTAAGCACATAAAAGAGTACCCGCAAAAAATGTAACTTTTTGCTATTGTGCATGGCCTAACTATAGCAGCTACACAAAAAATGATTGCATATTTATAATAACAAAATTGTCAAGTGTTTATGACTAGAATAAAAATTTTTTTTTCGAGGAGCGTCTCTCCTTACGACTCTTGAATATTCAAACAAATCTTAAATTTCTGGTTGTCTCACTATACTCTTTGATTTATTTTAAAGCCCTAAAATATCTGCAGCCTGTATTTCCCCTAGCTGAGCATTTTCGTTCCTTTGTCCCTTGCACTTGCAAATAAAACTGATTGCTCGCCTGCAAACGGCCAGACTAGGCAGACTGCTCGCACGAACAATTGCATGACATAGAGAGCAACGATCTGGCCTTAGCCTTTTACGTGCTGAATGCCATTTTCATGTCACTTTTGCCATCGTACACCGCTGTCATGCAGAAAGGTGTCCCAAGAGTGGGAAGGGGTTACCGGGCATCATGAGACATAGCACATTTCGTTCCTTATTCACACTTGTGGGTGCCCATCATACAATAGAGTGCCAGTATGATTGCTGATGTCTCTAAACTTTGCGGGAAATCATTCGGAGGTGTCAATGATGTCGGTGCAATGATGAGAGACTATAAACACCGCAGTGCTATTTGGTATGTTGCCCCAACTCGTACTATTGACAACTGATAATTCAAACAACATCATGAGGTTCCTTGGAGTTATAGTTATCGAGAGTTAACTGTAGTAGAGATAAATGCTTCATCCTACTAACGGGGTCGTTCTTGCCTCGACTCACCTTAGGGTTGGTGTTGAGCTGCTCAATCTCATCGGGAGACTTCTTGCTCAGGTTGCTACGGTACTGGCTGAAGGACTGGAACTGCACACAGACACACAATGGCCCATCACGTTCAAGCCACTTGGCCCATACACACAGAAGCTCGGAAGAAATAGCAACACTAACATGAAACGTTTCTCGCGATTATCTCGCACGGCACATTTTAATGAGATACCTATGACACTGACATGCTGTTCTGCGTTTTGTATTAGATTGTGCCAAGCCTCAGAAATTATTTTGCACACTCGTGATACTTCACAGTACCAAGTGACGGTCGGCCGCATGCTGTCAACGAAGGTTGGAATTATTTTTGTGTCACAGCATTTCTTTTGAGGAAATGCCAGCTGGTGAACTGGCTGCCACGCGTACAGCCGTGAACAATGTAAAACGGAACACTGACACCACCTTGAAAAGGGTCATAGTGGCTGAATGCAGTTGTAAAGGACAAAAATGTTCTTAACATTAAATGTTCCAGAGGAAAGGCCCACCTCTTGAATATTAATACATCAGGTTTGTACCCACGCATAACAAGTAACGATTTAAAAACAAACTCAACGCTTCCTTCCACATAACTGACCGCTCGTCCTTTGTGAGGCAGGTCAGTAAACTTCTTTTAACCAGCACTGAAAAGGAGGAAGGGCGCAAAAACGGCGGCAAAAGACGTCTGCATGCCCCTCAACAATGGCAGATGGTGTAGAGTGTGCCCCGTGCCACAGAGTTCACCAAATCACGTATGCTACTAGTACAGCTGCAAATGCTAACTGGGGAATAGTTTAGGCAGTTACTGAATTCTATAGTCCAAGCAAAGAAGTAACCAACCATGGAGAAGAATAAGCTTTCTAGACTACTGCGCTTCGAGAGACGTTTGAAGAAAGAAAAGTAGGAAAAACACTCAGCCATAAAACAAATGAACGGCCAAAAGAATGACAGCCTGACAAAATGAATATTTCTAAGATTGATGTTTTATGAAGCTGCGATACCTTTTCTACAACCTTTATTCCAGTGAACACCAGAGCAGTGTACTATATCTACTTGTTTACGAATCTCACCTGATAAATAAACTCATCGATGAGCTCCCACAGCCACTGGTTCGGAAGTACCAGTGCCACAGGTCCATCAGTGCCTGAAGATGAAACATAAGAAGTCACCCGTCACAATGTGTAATCGATTGATTAAACTATGAAAACCATTTTTTTATTAACGGTGAAAAGCAAACAAGGGTGAGAGGTCCAGATGAAACTCTGCTTGTTTCGTCTGAATCTACATCCCTTGCTTGTTCTGCTTTCTTAATTCAAAAGTAACTAATATAACTATCATAGCTTGCCTAATAGTAAAACAGCTAAAAATATCTACCCAAACTTGTTCTTCTAGATTATGAAATAGAACAACGCAACACAGCTCGGTGGATGAACCAAGAAACCATAGCAGAGGGCTCTAAGTTATTTATTAACACCTAGGACCCTTTAAAATGGCAACAAGAGATGACGCTGAATTTGTTTAGACTTACGAATGGTTACGAAATTCTGTTTTCAATATTGTATCACATGTTTACTGTTACAATAAAAATGCGAAGGCCAGGGTTTTACTTTCGAATTCCGCACTAAAACATCCGTGCCTGCAGGTAACTGCGACATCACAGACATCGACATCATTTAGTGTGTCAGCGCTGCAAGTTCCAATCGGGTAAAAAGCCGTTACGTGTCTGCCATGCACTACGAGAGCATGAAGAACCATCGGCGGCGCATGCGGTGACGAGAGGCCAACAAACTAGAGCCATGGCTGGACTAGAGATGAGACTTTGCATGCACAATGCAACTCCTCTGTAGTCTAGCCGTGCTTGGGCACAGCAGCATTTCTTGTTTGCTCTGAATTGTTAATTAAATGATAACTAATGTAACAATCACTAAGATGACTAAAAATTAGGGGTGTGCAAGAAATGAAATTTCATGTCAAATCGAGTAGTGCTGAATAAAGGCCAAAAATTCAAACATCGAGTCAAATATAGAATAGAAGTATATTATATTAAGTTTGGTATTCCAAATTTATTTTCTATATAAATTTATATACAGTGAATTTTATAATATTTACCATACCCAAACCTAAATGCAGCACTTCCTCGAGCAACGACACTGCATCGGTGAGGATAGTTACACCGGGTGGTAAACAGGTGATAACGTCCAGAGTAACTGGCAAACTAGAACCAGACATACCTGCCAGCACAGTGGGTACATGTTGCTCTCTTCAAATGTCGGTCACTACGTCGAGGAAGCAAATGGTTGAGCGAGGTAACCAGTCGCCAGTTCCTTGCAGTGACTACGACACCAACACGTGACACTGCCCACAAAAGTAAGCCGTGGCACTGCTGGTACACAATAGATGTTGCTTTCCCACGTTTAGAACGCCAAGCATCTACAGCGAGATACCTGGTGGACGCGACTCGTGGCTGGAAACTGCATCGCTTACTTTAGGATATCAACAGCACGGTTTGTTGTAAACGAGATCTCCATGGCTCTAAAACGAATTGGAACTAGCATTTTTCATTTTCTTTGCGGTGCTGAAGTAAGGTGCCATACTTCCAGTGTGTGTTTGGAATGGCTATGGCATTACCGCATCTTTTTTCTGCATAACCTACGCAGTCTGTCAGTCAACAAACTTTATTTGGGTCTTAAGGAACAACAATGTCGTAGTTGCGGGTCGTACCCATGTTTGGGCCGAAAGCAAAATTATCTCAAACCTCTTTATAGCAAAGTCACACCTGCCACAAAAATACTTTGTTATTTCCAAAAATTTGCTAAACACATGTACTTTTAGCACTATATCTACGACAAAGCTATTTTTCATTCACTTTGTTATAACCTATAATTTTTTATATCGAGGTACGTTATTTCTTGGTTTGAGTGTGTAGAGAAAATATTGAGCTGAAGTTGTGGCACAAATTAAACGCAAATTTTGCTGCACAAGTTGGCTTCACCACACTTCTTTACACTAAAACAAATAAGGCAACATGTGGCAACATTTGTCACATTTCCGATGCTTCTTGTTGGGGCGGCGGGTTATATGCAGAGTCGGGTTATGCGCACAAGATACAGCAACTATAGTTTTTCGATCCTGTCTTGCCAAGTACAACTGGCGTAAAATGACCTACAGGAACTATACGCAGACTCATGTAATGGCTGCAACCAAACTTGACTAATTTGGAATAAATAATTATTAAACATAATGTTATACACTCAAACCTGATTATAAGAAAGTTGCATTTTACGCAAAAACAAGTTCCAAAATATCTAGAAGATCGTTATAAAGGTTTATTCCTAACACTATATTTATTTCAAGACTGTTTACTTTGTTATAACCAATATTTCATTATATCAGGGTTTGTTGTATCGAGGTTTCAGAGTAATAGCAAATTTACTTTGCCCAAACACAAATACAGTACTTCCTGGCATTCCAGTTTACTGCTGTTCCTACTGCCATTCCACACGAAATAAACCAACAGGGGAAAAAAAATAAGGCAGCTTGACACCAGGGGTGGCAAAACCTGAGGGAACTGGAGAGCTGGGCCGCCTTCGTTTCTTTTTAGTACCGTAATTACTCGAATCTAACGCGCACCTTTTTTCCGGTTAAGCGAGTTCTTAAGTCGCATGCGCGTTAGAATCGAGTACGAACAAAAAAATTGCGGTCAATCTATTGCCATCGACAAATCCAAAATGGCCGCCCCCTACGTGCGTCGGCATGGCGCGTCGGCCATTTCTGCCTACGTGTTTCCCATGTGCGGCACTTCGTACGTGTGCTGAGGAGTTCGTCATCTAGTAGCGCATTAGCATCGACAGCGTGGAAGGGCCAACTCTAAAAACTCGAGCGCACCATGATGCCGCTTTTAAAAGAAAAGTCATCGCGTGTGCAGAAACGGACGGAAATCAGGCCGCATCGCGGTCGTTCGGAGTTCCCGAAACGTGCATGCGGGACCGGCGAAAACAAAAGCAGAAGATTGTCGACAGCAAAGCTTCACGCAAAGGCTTCAGTGGACCACAGCAGGGTCGGTTTCGGCAAATAAAGAGCTGCTCGGCGAGTATGTGCTTGAGCAGCGAGCGGCACAGCGGCCCGTGACGACAGAACTGCTCCAAAAGCGGGCTATGCAATTAGTCTTAGAAAAAGGTCTAATGCGGAGCCAGTTTAAAGCGAGCAGGTGCTGGCTAACTAACTTTATGAAGAGGAAAGGCTTTTCCCTCCGAAGGGGAACATGCATATGCGAAAAGTTTTGCGGTGGAGTACGATGAAAAGCTTCACAGTTTTCAGAGGTTCGTCCTAAACTTGCGGCGCAACAACGGCTACCTGCTTGGGGAAATCGGGAATGCCGATCAGACGCCTCTTTACTTCGACATGCCCGGCACCACAACCGTCAAGAAGAAGGGGGCGAAGCAAGTTCGCGTGCTGACATCGGTCCACGGTAAAACTACAGGGACGGCAATGCTCTGTTACACGTCAGATGAGCACAAGCTTCGCCCGTACCTCATATTTAAATGGAAGATGCTCCCGAAAGGAGTCGTTTTTTCGAGTGGTGTGATCGTGCGGGCCAGCGAGAAAAATGGGTGCGCGTTGCAATCGATGTCCTGTTTTTTTTTTTTCGTGGTGGAGATTGGGTGCGCGTTACAATCGAGGGCGCGGTAGAATCGAGGAAATACGGTAATATTTTCCTTCTCTCTTTTTCACCTGTTCGATTTTTTCTCAATTTATTTCTTCCCCTCTTTTTACATAATTTTCCCATTTCTAATTTATCGCCTTATTTTTGTGTCTCTCTCTATTTCGTGATTGCTTTATCTTTATTTTCTTTTTTTTTCATATGCGTCATGCCAAGCGCACTTGTTTTTTTGCTAATGATAAGTTGTGAGAATTGAGGCTAGTCCCCTGCCACTGTGCGCGCTTTTTCGCCTATTTGTGCAATTCGCGTGTCCTAGCATAACTCTCCCCTCCTGCGCAGTCCGTAGCCATCAGGGGAGTGATGTTGACCCCTCTCACCCGGATGTCGACTGTGGCGCTGCGCTCGAGTTTCTCGCTACGTATCGCACGCGCGTTCGGGAGTCAGTCAGAAACTCTCCAGGAAACGAAGAGTGAGCACACATTGCTTTCCTGTCGTTGGCTCCCTTTGTTTGGAGCTCGCTTGGACTCGCGAACAGCGCCTTGCGCCCGCAGCGACCGATTACTTTTCGTTGCTCCTTCCAAACGCTAAGACGAAGGGTGTGTTTGCGTGTGGTCGTACTACGCCAATCAGTGTCTTTCGAAGCCAACGCGAACAGAGTGTGCCCTCGCTCGAGCAATCTGGCCCTTATGTCCCCGATCGTGAGAGCGCGCAGCATAGTTGTGAGGGCCCGTTTCCCTCAGTGGCGTGTCCCCACGAATCCCTTTTGCCCATAAAGACTCCCTTGCGGCACCGTTTGTGTTGTACTTTACGCCCGTGGTACGGATAAGCCTCGTTTGCTTTCCTGTTGCTTTTTGCAAAGGGCGCTGTACTGCGTTTTTGGTATTGCTGCAGGCAATAAAGCATTGCAAATTGTTTGGGAGCAGTACTGTGTACTTGCCACGCTGCGCTCAACACCTTGGCTGTCTGAACGCGCGTGTGCAGCGGCGTTAGCCACACAAGACGTCGGTGAAAGCGGCCCTATTGCTCGCTAAGACCGAACCCACGCTAGTGGCCGTACTCGTTCGGGATACATGTACGCTACAAAGTGATCATCATCAAGCCTCCTCCGTAGCCCGAGCGTGCACTCGGTGCGCTACACATAGAGCGTTATGCCGAGCGACAATGACAGCATACGACAACCCCGCCCTTTGAAGTGCTCTACACATAAAACAACAGGAACTCACTCAAGATGTAATTGAAGAGGGCACAGTAGTTGTAGTACGACTCAAATCTCTCGTCAATCTTCGGGGACCCCTGCAATCAACAGAGACGACAAGAGAAAAAGATATACACACACATACACAGCGCAATCGCACTTAGAACGTTTTGATATAGGAGGGTTGCACAGGGGCGTGGCCCACGAGATGGCGCCAACGTCGAAGAGGCAGCATATCAATCTTTGTGCTCTCTCCCAGCAGCCACCGTTAAGTAGTCGCAGTATGTACACTTACGGGTGTCCGTGAGGAATCTCGCACGGTTGCCCATGCGAGATTCTTATGATAATAATGGTGTACTGTACGTATTTGGTTGCCACAACCATTCGAGTAAAAAGCCTGGTCATGAGGAAACGTCTGATGTCGGCTTTTTTACCCTTCTTACCTAAAGTGATAGTAAACCAATCGTAAAGGTTTAGATGGCTCAGCCACACACTATACTGCGTGTGCGTTAAACATTTCATTTCCAGTAAGTGTTTATAACCTACGCAACATCATAAAGGTCTGCTTTTGTGGTGAAAAACTTAGGTTTTCGCGACGTGCTATGAACATTTCTTTACGCAGCAGGAGACGAGTGCACGCACTCCATGGGCAATTGCTGCTTATCAGCGGTATCATTCAGGTAGGTGCGGCATGTCACTGATTTCAGTGTGTTAGTAAACAGTCAGCGACAAAGTGCGTTCTCCTTGACGAGAGCGCACTGCATTGCTGAATGTTTAAGAGAATGGTTAGCTAAGCACATAAACGGTGACATCACATTAACGTCAATCAGCTACAATCCAGGCTGTATGCATTCCTGCCAACCTGGCAACAAAAATATTTGTAAAACCTTGGAGTGGAGAAAGAGGAGCGGAGGGGGTTACCAACATTTTTAAAATTTGTAACTGTGATGAATTTGCTTTTAGCCACAAGCATAATCATGCTTTGCTGCCTAAGCCAAATCAACTCGCTAAATTCCTTTTTCCCATTTCTGACACCAAATGAGAGAAAAAAAAAAACATCGCGAAAAACAAGAAGAGGGGGGGGGGGAAGAGTCCCAAATGCAAGTGCAAACATCGGGGTTGCGGTCTCATAATGGCTTCGACTCGCTGAACACATGACGGTAGAGAGAGAGATAAAGATGCAAGGAAAGGCAGGGAGGCTAACCAGACGCACATCCGCTTTGCTACCCTGCACTGGGGAAGGGATAAAGGGGAGAAAGGAGGTTGCAGAAAGATGAGAAGGTACACACAATCACGAGCACACTCGGGGAGCACACACATGACGGTAGGGTTTCCCACTAAGGCTAGAGTCTCAAAAAGGAAGCGCGAATGCTATCGAAATTTCACGCCATCAAAACAACACGCGAAAAAATGGATTTCTGTCAAAAAACTTGTCTATGTCTCCACACGGGAACAGACGGGATGGCATAGCTGGCTGTTGCGAAAGGGCGGGTCAAAGCTTTGGCTTTGCTCGCAACTAGATTCTTTGGACAGGAATGCTAAAATGCTTCTAGCCTTTTTTAGGTTTTGTGGGGTCTTGAATTGGCGAGCGAGGCTTCCACCATGCTCTAGGAGTGAACGGACACAGCAGACACGGTCGGTACAAACCAAAGAACATACATATATTTAACTAATTTACAACGATGAAATCGTCCGCCGGATGATACATAAATCGTAATTACCACGCTAACATACAAACAACATAACACAGTAACACACCAAACACACAAAAGACGGCATCGCCAATGCTTCACTCACCATGTGGGCCTACCGCAGGCGGCCCGTGGTGCCGCTCACGGCAGACCCACCTCGAGAGACCCGTTCACGGCAACCACCACGCGCCGAAGAGACTCGCTCAACTCTCACCCGCAACCAAGGCCTGCCTTCCGCCAGGGGTCACCGCCGGCACTACCACTCTACCAACAGTGGTACTCAACGCGAACACAACGCCATCGATCATCCAGCGGTTGTCACCCCCGAAATACGGCTTCTGTGCGAGACACGTGCGCCACGCGGCGCAAACAACTTTACAGAGGGTGTCAGCACCCCTACAGTTTTTAACACCTTTAATCTACCGCTGCATCAGCCACGTGCCCTCGGAGCTTGCAGATTGCTATCGCATCGCTGCGACCGTGGTTTTGTGCACGGCCGTTGCGGCAAACGGTAGCTTCGTTTTTAATCCACATGCCTTCAAAACTGAGTTGTTTTATGCTATCTATGATCACAACACAGGGTTGTCCACAGAGTTGGCGGAAAGCAGGGTTGCTTTGACTGGTTGAGCGTTGGCCGCCGCACACTTTCGGAGTTCTGTCAGTAACGCCATCGCCATTCATGATCGTGACAGCGACCACAGTTTCGTCCACAGCGGTTGTGGCAATGACAACCACGCGCACTGAAGAAGACAGTGTGTGCGCTGTTTGCACACATACTTCTAAAGCTTCGAGCACGCTGCTCTCGATCGACCTTCGTTTGACGGTTTTGGTACTTAAGTGTATATCACAAGCCGCGATTAGGAAAAGTGTTCAGAGCATTCGAATTTCAGCCCAATGGACACGACTTTGGCTGGGGAATTTCACGAATTCGTATTTGACGTGGTTTTGCATCACTGAGAACGCCTCTCAAGATCGTTTAAAATAAATTTTGTTGGGGTCGCGAAAAGCCCGGAATGGACTGACCTGCATTTTTGTTAATACGGCCAGATCTTGCACACAAATTTCAATTTTAGAGAGATCTTCATGGCAACCGTGCAAACGGAAGAAACCGTCGAAGTCTAAGAGTCTGCCGCACAGTGCGGGAGACTTGGCAGGTGTGTGATGATAACACCAATAGATATTGTTCTCTCCTGGTGGCACCGTTTTCGTGGCCTCTGCGACTAAAGCTCGAAACATATACAGCGTTTTTCCAGTGTTTCGTACGCTGGCGTCACTTGGCGTCAATGCTGCCGGTGACGGTGGCCGAAGCATCCACTTCTGGATGATTCAGATATCTGCAGCGCCGGCGCCAACGCCAGTAGCAAGTCGACAAATGGAGAACCAATCACTGCACAGCTTGTGGGAATTGAGGCTGGCCCGCTGCCTTTGCGCGGGCTTTGCCGCCTTTTCTGCCGTTCTCATGTCCCGACATGTCTGCCCTCCTTGCTGTCTGCCGCGCTGGGAAGGGCGGAGTGACGTTTAGCTCCCTCACCCGGAAGCGGATGTGGACTGTGGCGCCGCGCGCGGGGGCCCCGAGAGGTTTTCACGCGCTGCGTCGGGAGCGGTCAGATACTCTCCGGGACGGCAAACGGTGAGCAACGCTATCTTTTCGTCCGTCGACTCCCGTCAGTCGGGGCTCGTCGGACTTCGCTGACGGCGCCACGCGCCCGAGGCGAACGCTCACCCGCTGTTGCCCCGCTGCGTACGCACGGCCGAAGGGCGGTACGGTGTCCTAGTGCGTGGCCTCGCAACGCCGACCCGTCTCCCTTCGAAGCCAACGCGAGCGCCTTTGCCCTCGCTCGAGCAACCGGGCCTTTGCTCCGGTGTCTCCGTGGATCACTTTTACCGCGGAGACGTGCTCGTGGCATCCCTGTGTAGTACTTTGTGCCCGTGGCGTGGATAAGCCTATTTGCTTTCCCGCCGCGCCTTTTTGCAACGGGCTGTACTGCGTTTGGTTGCCACAATAAAGTGTTGCGACTTGAGCAGTATCGTGTTTCCCGCCACGGCGAAGGTTAACGCGTGCCCTGCGGCTCGCTAAGACCGGACCCACGCTGGTGGCCGTACTCCTTCGGGATACGTGTACACCACACTGGCGCCCAACGCGGTATCAAAAGCTCTAGCTTTTGACTGCTCTTAGCGAGTCAGTTCGCCTGCGCGATTCGGGCTCGTCGCAACATGGCTGCTTCGCGGGACTTTTGTCCGCTGTCCCTTTTAGCGGATGCCGCGTTGCAAACGGAGGCCATTGCCTCTGTTGACGGGAACCCTTCTGCACCCGTCCGTGTCGGCACCCCCTATTGCGGTGACGACACGAGGCGCCTAGCCGCTCCCTTTGGAGATGGCGCGTCGCTTCGGAATGGGCCTCTTGCCCTACCCGAACGTTACGCACCAGCGCCTCCGACACCCGTCCGTGTCGGCACCCCCTATTGCGGTGACGACACGGGGCGCCTAGCCGCTCCCTTTGGAGATGGCGCGTCGCTTCGGAATGGGCCTCTTGCCCTACCCGAACGTTACGCCAAAGCGCCTCCGACTGCTAATGCGCCCTTTGGCATGCATAGCAGTTCGTCGGCACAGCGCTCGCAGTCGGTTCCCTGCGGAATTGACGGGGCCCTCGCCGACTTTTGCCCGCTATCAGCCGTGCAACCGACACTTCGACCGCACGCTGAGCAGGCGCCTGAATTGTCGATGGTAGCCGCACCAAGTGCGCCTTTGGTTCGACAACAGGCAAATCCCACAAGGAGCCTATTTTGCTCTGGGAATGGCGCGCAGGGCGGTGGTCTGTTTGAAACCGCCCCACTGATCGAGCTGGGCGACTGCTCGTCTTCGCTCGACCGCGCCGCTAACGCACCAACGGTTTCCTACGAAGCCGGTGCGACGACGCAGACTTTGCTGCAAAACGCCGTGCAGATGATCCAAGCACTCTCGGGAGCTGTGCAAACGCTTTCGGCTGGTCCGAAAAGCGGTCACCCCGCTGTTATGTTGCCTGTGCCAACCTACAGCGGATACGGTGATCGGCTCACCGCCCGAGATTACCTCGACTCTCTGTCACGTTATCAGAGAGCGATGGGTTTGGATGATAAGGTGGTGCTCGAACGTGTTGTTCCAGCTGCACTGACTGACACGGCGGCGAGATGGTATCGGCTTTCCGGTTACCGTGCAGCAAACCTCGAGGAATTTCGTGCGGTCTTTTTGCGCGAATTCCTACCCGCTGACTACGAAAGTAGGATGCGGCGAGAGCTCGAGCTCCGTACACAAGCTCCTGACGAGTCTTTACAGGAGTATGTACGGGCGATGGATGAACTTATTTCTATCGCTGAGCCCCGAGCCTCGAACGAGGAACGCGTCGAACGGGTGATACGGCAGGCACATCCGACTTTTTCGGCGTACCTGCGCGGCGGCCGCTTCAGTGATTTGGAAGCGTTGGCCGCCGAGGCGAAGCGCATCCAAGGCGACATTCTCGCCGCGCGTGCCTATCGCCCGCCGCCGCCAGCCAGCGACGCCCTTGAGCCGCGCTGCGCTTGGAGAGGGGCCATGACCCTTCCCCAACGGCAACAGCCTCTCGGCGCCGCCTTTGCGGCTGCAACCGGCTGTGCGTGGGAGTTGAGCGATCGCGCTCTTGATCCCTTTACGCATGAAAGGCGGGCAGCCTGCGCTGCTCCACCTGAAACCTCCACACAGGGACGCTTTTCGACCCAACGTAATGTGGGAGGTGCGGCTCGCAGAAACGTATCCTACGATAACGTAGCGAGCCGATCACGACAGCTCGAAGCTGCTCCGTCTGGGAATACAGACCGTGATGGAGTGCGCTGTTACCGCTGCCGTGAAAGAGGGCACATAGCAAGGGAATGCACCGGATCCAGGCCTCCTGCGAGGCAGGGAAACGGGCTTCCGGGTCGTTCGTGAATGCACGACCGACCCAACCTTTGCTCCTTCCCTCTGCGTGCAGGGCAAGCACTTTTCTTGCTGATACGCACGCGCCGTTCATTCCGGTCACCATTGCCGGCCGTGAATTTTCGGCTTTGCTGGACACGGGCGCTAGCGCCTCGTTGTTCGGCGAACAGGTGTTGTCCCACTTGCAGAAGCACTCGGTGCGCTGGCGGGACAGCCAAACGACATTCACCCTTGCGAAAGGCGTGGCCCATTCGGCAGGCGCTGCAAGGTTGACTGTCCGATGGGGAGATCGAATGAGACGCTGCCGTCTTGTTCATCTTCCAGGGCTCAATGTTCCAGTGATTCTCGGTCGGGACTTTCTCCTTAAAACCGGTATCGTTGTGGACATTGCGAATGGCGGCTATCGTGATGGCCCATTTTGCCAACTCAAGCCGTTCATCAGCCCGCCGGCGCTTACCGTCGCCTTTGCGGCAGAAGCGTCGGAAACGTGCCTTGCGCAGAGTTCGGGGCCAAGCCCCCGCTCACCGCATTTGCCCTCTCACAGTCCCCATCGGGAACGAGAGGCGCGGCACGAACCGTGTCGTGCGCCAACTCCGGGGTCGTACCCTGGCGTTCCGCGCTCGTCGGCTCGAAACCCCTATGTGGATCGACCGACACGACACGAAGAGGCACTACATCCTTTGGTCGCCTGCGCGACTCAGCTGGATGAAGCACAGAAGGCTCGTCTGTCGACACTGTTATGTCAGCACGACGAGCTCTTCACTGATCAACCTGGCTGCACCGATTTTGTGAGCCATGTGATCGAAACTGGTGACGCGCTTCCTTTGAAGTGTAACCCCAGGCCCGTCAGTCTCGCCAAAAGGCAGATTATCGATGGGTTGCTAGATGACATGCTTGCGGCTGGCATTATTCGCCGCTCGTCTAGCTCCTGGGCGTCTCCAATTGTGCTAGTGCCTAAGAAAGATGGCAGTCATCGCCTGTGCGTCGACTATCGCCGTCTGAATGGAGTGACTCGTAAGGATGCCTATCCGCTCCCCACGATAAACTCCATCGTAGGTAACCTGGGTGATGCACGGTACTTTACCACGCTTGACGCCTCTAAAGGTTACCTACAGGTCCGGATGGGTAACCGTGACCAGTGTAAAACTGCGTTCACGTCCCACAGAGGGTTGTTCGAGTTTACTCGTATGCCCTTTGGTCTTTGCAATGCTCCTGCGACGTTTCAAAGACTCATGGACCGCGTCCTCGGGGAAGCCAAGTGGTCATACTGCATGTGCTACCTCGACGACATCGTGATTTATTCACGAAACTTCGAAGAGCACTTGGCCCATGTTGCCGATGTACTCGAGAGGGTGCGGACCGCCGGGATGACACTTAACCCCGCTAAGGTCCAATTAGCGCAGACCCGTGTTCAGTTGCTCGGGTTTACGCTGGGCGAAGGCTCCATAGAGCCGGATCGGGAGAAACTTCGAGCTATTCTCGAATTTCCCGTGCCCAAGGACGTACGTGGCCTTCGCCGCTTTCTAGGAATGGTCAACTTTTACCGTTCCTTCATTCCGTCCTGTGCCCGACTGCAGGCGCCCTTGAGCAAACTCTTGGGTAAGTCTGCTGAGTGGCAATGGGGACTTGAGCAGCAGGAGGCGTTTTGCCGACTGTCTAACGCCATAGCGGAGACAGCGCAGCTCAAGCTCCCCGACCTGACCAGACCGTTCGTTGTACAAACTGATGCGAGCGATCTGGGTTTAGGAGCTGTTCTCCTACAGGAATACGATGGCGTGTTGCAGCCGTTGGCCTTTGCCAGCCGCTCCTTGGTCTCTGCGGAGAAAAATTATTCCGTGACCGAAAAGGAGTGCCTCGCCATCGTGTTTGCACTGCGGAAGTTTGACGTCTATCTTGATGGGACGAAATTCGTAGTGCAAACGGATCACAGTGCGCTCAGCTGGCTGATGCGGCTCCGTGAGCCTGCCGGCAGGCTGGCGCGCTGGGCTCTCCTGATACAGCACTATGACTTTTCGGTGCAGTATCGAAAGGGGAGCACCAACGTGGTAGCTGACGCGCTATCTCGTGCCCCACTGTCGGCCGAGGACCTTGATCCCGGTGCGACAGCCGCTAGCGGTGCCTTAGCACTTGCAAGCGTCAGGGGCGAAACAGCAGCTTCGCCGCCATTCGGCGTGAAGGGTGAGTCCCCAAGCGGACAAACCTTGGCTGCGAACCAGGTAAGCGGCGCACCGCGAAGCGGCCGAGCGGGGGAGCTTTCCGAAGGCCACGAGGCCGAGAGCGAACCCGTAACGCCGACTCAAGCGGTTGTTGCTGCGGTCCTGAGTGGGCGCGATACCAGACTCCCCCATTTTGGGAGAATGGGCATCGCTTTCAGCAGAGAAGAGCTTCTGAAGGCCCAGCAAAGTGACCCGTTTTGTCGCGAAACATGCGACGGTCTCAGAGAGATGAAGCGCCGTGACGCTGCTTGTCCTGCAGCGGGCGCCGATAACGACTGTCTCGACGAGACGGAGCGCCGTGACGCTGCTTGCCCTGCAGCGGGCGCGAATAGGGGGCTCGAACCAGCGTGTGTCGCTGAGTCCCCGGCGGATTCATATTTGCTGGACCATGACGGGCTCCTGCTGAAGTATATAGTCACTGACGACGAGTCCATAGACCCGTTTAAGGTGGTTATGCCCAAAAGTCTGAGAGCCGCACTGTTGCGATCCTCTCACGACGAACCCATGGCCGGTCACCTGAGTGGCTCGAAAGTTTTTGCAAAACTGAGCCGCGTTGTGACTTGGCCCGGCATGAAGCGAGATATTTTTCGCTACTGCCGTTCTTGCCGCGTCTGTCAAACGGTGAAATCAAGGGGTGGCAAACCGCCCGGTCTGATGAAACCGATTGTCAGTGAGCGTCCGTGGCAAGTGGCCACCTGCGATCTAATGGGACCATTTCCCAGAAGTAAGCAGGGGTTCATTCACCTGATGGTAGTCGCTGATCACTTTTCGAAATGGGTGGAACTTTTCCCACTTCGAAAGGTGACAGCGCGAGCGGTGCTTGAGAAGCTGCAGGAAGTGTTTTGCCGGTTCGGCTTCCCGGAAAGGCTCATCACTGACAATGCTTCGTATTTCACCGCTCGGGTGTTTGGTGTCACGTGTCGTTCCCTCGGAATTGATCACTGCACCACTTCACCCTACCATCCCCAGTCCAATTTGACGGAGCGCGTCAATCGTACGCTCAAACCGATGTTGGCAGCCTTTGCCGAAAGTCAAAGGGACTGGGCCGACCATTTGAGTGAGCTCGCGTTCGCTATTCGAACATCCGAGAGTCGCTCAACTGGTTTCTCGCCCGCCTTCTTAAATTTTGGAAGGGAGTTGGCAAATCCGGTGACCAGCGTCACTCAATGCCAGCTCGAGGACGAGGAGGCGCCGGCAGACTGCTCTGCTTACGCGTCGGCACTTCGGGACAGGCTTTGTCGAGCTTTCTGCAAAGCAAGGCAAAGTTTGGCGTCGGCCAGGGCTCAGCAGAAGGCCCAATAAGACCGCAAGCATCGCGACCTAGTTTTTGAGGTGGGCGATCTTGTCCTGAAGCGCAACCACGCCCTTAGCGATGCCAGTAAGGGGTTCTCAACCTCGCTCGCTCCTAAGTGGCTTGGCCCGTACCGAGTGGAGAAAGCTTGCACTCCACTCGCGTACTTGCTGAAAGATCCCCATACGGGAAAACTCAGCCGTGCCCATATCGCAGACCTGAAACCCTTTGTATCACGGTCTGACGAGCTCGCGCAAGAGCCCTGCGGCACTTCGCGCCAGCAACGAGGCACACCCGGAGCGGTGGACCGCATTCGGACCCCGCACCGGTATAATCTGAGGAAGCGGTCACCTTTGTGATTTCGCGCCGGACGGCGGACTTCTCCGCAACCGAAGGCCCTCAGTTTACTGTCTAGCCTCAGTATAGGTTAGCTTCTTTACGGCCTTTTCTCGTAAAGAAGTTGACCCCGCCCTGTCTGCTGCCAGTGTTTCTTTTTTTTTTTGAAGTGTTCATGTGTATTTTATGTTTTGTTTAATATTGAGTGTTATTTGTATTGTATGTTTTTTTTGCCAGATGTTTAGTGTCAGTTTGCTCTGTGTTTACTTTTTTTTTCTCGTCTTCGTTTCGTCTACCGCGAAGGGAGCTGTGTGTGACCTTGAGTGTCGGTGCTTGCCGGGGGAGAGAGACGAAGGACGCTTTGCGCCTACGCTCGCGCAGCTGTCGGCGGTGTGCGTGCGTGTGTAAGTGCGTGACGCTTCAGTGCGAGCCCGCGAAGAGTGCGTCGACTTCCCCCCCATCGATGCGGACATTGGAGGTGTTGGGGGGGCATTGACCCATTGACATCAGACCGTCTGGCTGTGCTCTGCTCTCGGCCGCCGTCGAAGAAGCCGTGCTGCCTTTCCAACCATGGCTCCTGCGCGAGGCCAGCTGAAAGCAGCTATATGCTGCCGGCCAACGCCAGGGCGCCTCGCAGCCAATTTTGGTTCGGCCTCCCTGACCACCGGAGAGGCCCGGCTTCCCGCAACGTCCAGCTCCCTCATCGAGCCAGAAATGCGGGGCCTCCGAACAACCGAAGCGGCTTTCGTCGGACTCGCGGCTGATCAAGAGCAGCAACGAGCCATCAGTGAGCCCCCTCCCGTACCTCTGACCTCGCACTCGGGCATCGCAACCAGCGGACACTGTCACGCCTTTCCGCCCCTCCGCGCAGTGGACGTTATCCCGCTTCAGCACCACGAACACTAGTACCACGTTTCTGTGCTCCCTTCCGCAGTTATTTGTATAGTGTCGTGTGTTTATTTTGTTATTTGTTTTTGTTTCTCCTTTGTAATCATATTTTTTTTTTTAAGCAGCAGTAGCAGGGCTGGACTGAGGTTAGCTGTCGCTCATAGCAGTGTCATTTTAACTGCATGGGTGACGTCCGGCTGCCTTTTGCAGACCGGTAAAGGGCAAATTTAGGAGAGGGGGATGTGGGAATTGAGGCTGGCCCGCTGCCTTTGCGCGGGCTTTGCCGCCTTTTCTGCCGTTCTCATGTCCCGACATGTCTGCCCTCCTTGCTGTCTGCCGCGCTGGGAAGGGCGGAGTGACGTTTAGCTCCCTCACCCGGAAGCGGATGTGGACTGTGGCGCCGCGCGCGGGGGCCCCGAGAGGTTTTCACGCGCTGCGTCGGGAGCGGTCAGATACTCTCCGGGACGGCAAACGGTGAGCAACGCTATCTTTTCGTCCGTCGACTCCCGTCAGTCGGGGCTCGTCGGACTTCGCTGACGGCGCCACGCGCCCGAGGCGAACGCTCACCCGCTGTTGCCCCGCTGCGTACGCACGGCCGAAGGGCGGTACGGTGTCCTAGTGCGTGGCCTCGCAACGCCGACCCGTCTCCCTTCGAAGCCAACGCGAGCGCCTTTGCCCTCGCTCGAGCAACCGGGCCTTTGCTCCGGTGTCTCCGTGGATCACTTTTACCGCGGAGACGTGCTCGTGGCATCCCTGTGTAGTACTTTGTGCCCGTGGCGTGGATAAGCCTATTTGCTTTCCCGCCGCGCCTTTTTGCAACGGGCTGTACTGCGTTTGGTTGCCACAATAAAGTGTTGCGACTTGAGCAGTATCGTGTTTCCCGCCACGGCGAAGGTTAACGCGTGCCCTGCGGCTCGCTAAGACCGGACCCACGCTGGTGGCCGTACTCCTTCGGGATACGTGTACACCACAAGCTGCCAGCAACTTATGATACGTAACAGCATCGTTTGCTGCTGTCAAAATGGCTGCCGCCCGCCTCAGATCTATAAAGTCGTCGCAGTGCTCTGTGTGACCTGAAAATTCTCAACTGATGCTTGTATTTGACTTAGCTTGTTCCTCAGAAGCTCTGACAGGAAGCACTCAGGATTTCTTCCAACCGTTTTCCAGCGCCATACTCAAGTCCATCGATAGGGCTAGCAGGCCTGAGTGTATCGGCTGAATACGTGGCCTCAAAGAACTTCCAAGCTCAGGGGCCGTATAGTGCGAGTTTCTAGTTCTTACTATTCTCAACAGCTGGCGCTAGAAGTAAAAAAAAAAAAAACTTTTTGGTGGTACTGTGATTTTCTCACCTCAGAACTGCAAATAAGAGATGAAACCGTTTTCAGGATTATTTCTTGTTGCTGCATTAACGGACACTGCGCACTGCTTTGTGGGTCTCGGGTTCATCCTCTTTGATTCAGTCTGTGACAGCATTGACGCGATGACGCTGAGGGAAGCGGCGCAGGAAAAACGCTGGCAGAAACGCTGCATATGTTTCGGGCTTAACTACGAGGGTACTCGCTTGCTGGATTCCGTGCTGACCGGTTGTGCCCTCGCGATTTCCGACGTCAGCGTAGCTCTGGCCGACTGGGCTCGCCCTACGTCATCTCCTGACGCCGATCTCCGACAGCATAGCTCAGACCTACTGGACTTGCTCTACGCCATTTCCTGACGCCGACAAGAGCTCTCGCATGTGGTGCCCCGACCTTGGACTCCTGTGACCGTGTTTCCATCTTTCCTATCTCTTCTATCCCCTCGATATGTCCTCGCTCACTGGCTTAGCCCATCTCTCTTTCTCTCTCTCTACACCTTTATTCCTATCCTTTTAATCCCTCCTCACCCCCATCCCTTGTGAGCTACTGTTGAGGTGTCACACTCGATGCAGACAGTTACGGGGCTCACTTTTCTCTTCTCTTCCTTCTAAGCATAAACACTCCCCCTCCCCCATAACTACGGCAATGCGCTGCAGCAAACAGTGGAGGCCACGCTATTTTACTAATTATGTTATTTTGGGAAATGAAATATTTTCATAAAATTTCAGCAAGATTCGTAAAATTGTAGGCGCGGTCGACATTCGTACATTGTATGAGAAAATCGGAAGAGTTGGCAGGTATGCGTATGTGATCTCTGGGTGTGCAACTGCCCGACGCGTGTCGTTGGACCCTGCAGCAAAGAGCATTTTTGATCCCAAGCGGCTTGAGCTCAATCACAAACGAACTATACCACTTGTCTTGCAAACGGTGAAGACCTTCCACACAAAGAATTCGTAAAGCGACACCACGGCGGTGACAAAAATTATTTGACTAAGCACTGAGCAATGAGAACCAGTCACGTTTTCGACGACGACGCGGCAGCTGTCTCCGAGGTCTCTAACTCGGTGCTGTTGGACCCATCCGCTAGTCACATAGTTGTGGGCGTCCACGTCCATTATTTATAAGCTTTAAGCTTGTCGCTTGTTGCGAAGCTTGTGCTGCCAACAGGGTGGTCCTCCATCTCCGTGAGCTCGATGTGGAAATAAGACTTCACATCAGACACAGCTTCATCGCTGCTGACGTGGAACGGATCGATATCTACCGCAAAGATAAGCCTTATGTTTGTAGCGAAGTTGCGCCGGACTCTGGTAGCTACGCGTGTAAGCAATCAATCGCATTTCACCACGTTGGTGCCATATGTAGCGGCACGCACACAACCTCTCACTGCTGCTCGCCGCTTGTGGCGTGCCCAGAGCCCAAGACCACTGACACAGCGGTAGATGCAAACGCTGCTAGCGCCTCAAGCGGATGACGTCACGTGCAAGCCTCCTATACCATTGAGAGATTATAAGCAAAGATTGTAACTGATGCACCACAAATTCTGGTGCTAATTGTTACAAATCACCAAATGCTACTTTGAGCTCATCATTAAAAAAAAATAAATGTCATCACACCAATCGATTCATCAGCCATACAATGGCTTAGTTGGCAGCAATGCAATTTACAAAATCAATGAGGCCTTATTAAATATTCTATTAGATCAAACGCGTCACGAGCAACAACCATTTATGTTCAATAGGGCAGAAGGCAGTTGCTGTTTAAGGAATCTTCATCAACTGCAAAGCTTCATTTTCGAAAATCCAAGAGGGTTTTTATTGTAAATTTTTAGCGCCAGTGTTACATGTGCCTACAGTATTCTCATTTTCTACGGTCACAAGTAATGATGCCAAGCAAATACTTTCGTGTTCAATTACTCCACCTGCGGCAATTATAGTATCACCAGAGTTGCATGGTTAAAGGTATGTCAATTAATTAAGATTACAACCAGGACTACCACCATATGAATAGATGCCGACTGCTTTTCTAGCTTGATACATTTGTTAAAGCACACAGCTCGTGCGCGATCTCCACACTCACCCGAGCGTAGATCTGGCGGTAGTACAACTCCTTGTACAGAATCATGAAGATGTGATCTGTCAAGAACGAGAACCGACTTTGAGGTTCAGCAACTAAGCCACACACCTTGCACTACAACAAGTATAACGTTCAAACTACATATGCCCTAAAACCCATACGACAGTGATGAAAGAGGCCACTAAAGAAACATTTCACACGGTGAAAAATCAGCTAGCCAGTTGAAAGTGCCATGCTCTACAAGTATGAAAAAGCCGAAATGACATTTACACTACTGATCGATTTCTGCTTGTTCCTGGCACTCGACCACACCCACTCAGTGATCACATACACAGAATGTGCGATTGACTGAATACTCATGTACGACGCGGGCACTGTTGTGTTGAAAGCAACTTCATTATTGCAAAGTTTCGTTGTACTCACTAAGGGTGGCAAAGTTTTGTACACAGAAGGTATGCAACGTTCGTTCTCTCAGACCTCTCTTTTACACCCATCCATGTGACAATGTGCTGCACAGACAAAAAGCTTGCTTACCATCTAAGATGAGGGCCATTTCTTTGGAGTTTGGTGGCGGCATCACCTTGCTGTGCTGTTCCATCAGCTTGGCGAGGCTGCAATGGCAAGTTGTTTCGCCAGTTACATAAAGAAACGCAACCCGACAAACTGGCAATTAAATAGACAGTTAGGAAGCTCCATCATTCCACATTCACTCCCGGTTAAAGTCAGTGTTCAGTAATAAGCTGATCCTATCATATGGAAATACCTAATGAGCTACGTTTAGATGCCCTTTTGAATTTTAAGGAAATGGTCTTAATTTATGTCTGCCTTTATCTTGCAACCAGCGGGTGTGGTACCCGCCTTGATAGCTTCGTAGCTAAAGTTTCGCACTTCTAGGCTGAAAGATGCGGATTTGATTTGGAGCAATGGTGGCCGCGACTCCGTTAACGGCAAGAACACCCATGTGTTTAAATGTAGGTGGACATCGAAGAAAACCCCTAGTTGGTGAAAAGTCATCCAGTCTCTCCCACTATGGCCAGCCTTATGACTAAATCGTTTTGGCATGCAGAACTTCTGACTCTGTCTGAAATATTTTGTCCTGCCATACATAGCACAACATTACCACTTGCCAGCCCGGCCCCTACTTCTGATCAAGGAGGTGCCTCCCCTTCTCCCCCCACCGGGACAAAGAGAGATAAAAAAAATCTCTACGCCCCTGTGTAGAATCTCATAAAACACGGCAAACTCTTGGTTAACGGAATTCCTGTTCTAACGAAGCTGCCGCAGGTATGATTGGTTTCAGACTTGAATTATGCACCTTTGTTTATTTCTCGGCAAATGGAACTCCAGCTAAAACTGCTCCCACCGGGTTACATTCAACGAGTGTACTGTATGAAGTGCTGTCAGTAGTGAAGAAGAACGGCGACATTGAAGTGGCTAGTCGCACTGCTTCCCAGGCTCCCCAGCTTAATAAACAATTGTATCGGGCCAGTTGGTATGAATCCATCTTGGTAGGAAGCGCAGCCACTAGTACGCAGAACACAGAACTGCTTGTGTTGTGTGTTCTGTGTAATAGCGCCTGCGCTTCCTACTAAGATGGGTCCCCAGCTTATTCTCTGCTCTCACTTGTGGAGCATGCCAGCATGCATTTTGTCTTTGTTCGCAATGACGCCGACCAGAGCACCACTACCTGCCTAATAGACACTGGAAAAAACACCACTGCGCGCTTATTTTAACACTTCATGCAAATTAGTGACACATTTGAGCTTGTACTAAGACCTATGGGCATTATCTGTATGCACATTAATTTACATTAAGCTGCTCAGACATGCACAATTTAGACACCCCTAAGAACTTCTGTACTTCCTCCGCACTTTTTGAGCAAATTCTTGTGAGTCCCTCCACGTGCCAAGTGTATCTTTTCTCTCTTGTTGTGTACATTTCCTAGCTTTTCTATCACTACTCTAAGGTAATTAGAGATTCTTTATTTTGATTTCGATAATCGTACTAACCAATCTTTGCTGCCTCATCAACAGGCATGCCATGCAAACTATTGGACCTACACTGTAGTCCCTCTTAAACGAGGCTGTTATTCTCTGCGTCAAGTTGAGACCTCAAGCAAACGTAAGCTAAAGTGAAACTGCCTCTCTCTATACTCGGCAACATTTATTGACAACTCTGTGGAAGCTACAGAACTGAAATGCCGGTCTACTACCGCTCCTAGGAATAGTTTGCCGATAAGTTCTTCATCCGCCTTGCTGAAATGAACGCTGCTTTACTTATTACAAAAATCAAACAGCTGCAGGATGTCGTAGGTACAATTCAGTTAGTGTTCCCTTAGCAAGAAAGCCTTCCCTTCCTTTTCTTTGACAGCACCAACTTTTCAGCACACCCATTTTTTTAATGTAAACATGGCGTCCATGATGCACTGGGTCAGTGTGCCACCACAAGTGCACTGTTTAGTGCTTCAAGAAGAAATATACTCGCAATACGATGCTAAAATGCACTCCGAACAATCGAAGAGGTTCTCCCGTTCACATTTTTCATGGATATAATTTTATAACCCTGGGCCTTCGTCAATCTGCTGCAACAGCTTTTTGCCCAGGTGTCCCTCCAGATTGTTTTCTGGTAAATGAATTGAATTGAATAAACACGTTGACGCTGCAAGCGAGCGAAATCAATATCAGCCACGAGCTGCTGTACCACTTGAACTGTAGTAATAGAAAAAGTTATTGCGACGTACTACTTGAAGCACATGCAAGATCCCAGACTCCGTAACTGTCGCTCTATTGTCAAGATAAATTATCGCTACGTATACCAGATTGAAGTAACTAGAAGAATAAGAATGGGGTGGAGAACATTTGGCAAGCACTTTAAAATCTTGACAGGTAGATTGCCACTATCTCTCAAGAGGAAGGTATATAACAGCTGCATCTTGCCGGCACTTATTAGCTACGGAGCAGAGACCTGGAGACTTACAAAGAGGGTACAGCTTAAATTGAGGACGACGCAGTGAACAATCGAAAGGCGAGCTATGGAAAGGAAAATGGTAGGTGTGACCTTAAGAGACAAGAAGAGAGCAGAGTGGATTAGGGAACAAACGGGGGTTAAGGATATCATAGTTTAAATCAAGAAGAGTAAATGGACATGGACCGGGCATGTAGCACGTAGACAGGATAACTGCTGGTCATTAAGGGTAACTAACTATATTCTTAGAGAAGGCAAGTAGGTTAGGGGGAAACAGAGAATTAGGTGGGCAGATGAGATTAAGAAGTTAGTGGGTATGAAATGGCAGCAGAAAGCACAGGACTAAGTAGACCAGCGGAACATGGGTGAGGCCTTTGTCCTGCAGTGGACGTAGTCGGGCTGCTGATGATACCAGAAATGCAGCACTGCCGTGTCACGTACTCTGAACGCGCTCTCTTCTCAGTCGCACGTTCGGTGAGAGTGTTTAGTGTCAACGCAAGACCTACTTGTTCTCGTAGATGCTCTGAATCTCGTACAGGTTTCTCTCCTGGATGGCCTTCTTGAGGAACACGAGTGTGCTCTGCATGGCCTCGGTGAGTTTGTAGCCTCCTGCATTGTAGCCTGAAAATTTCATATAACCCCTTGGGGGTGCACGGATCTACAAGCAACCACTCAAGTACTACACCAAACAGTTAACGAAATTCAGAGTGCCGAGTACTTGACGCAACAAACAACAGTAGTAGCACGTTGTATGCTACACACATTGTACAAGTTATGTTAAATACGTCGCCGGACAGCGACACTCTTTTAACGGAGGCTTTTAGTGAGCCAATACAGTAGATGCTTTCTGGTTGTTTCGCAAAATTTCAATCACAAGACCAGCCAATCGTGGTCATTCTCAGGAGAACACAGGTTGTGACAAACCTGAAGTGTGCTTCGGCATTCCTCTACATGCTTCTACTGCACCAGCTGCCGGCAAGCCAATAGAGGCGAAGTGCCGGCAACAACCCATACAGCCTACTCTGCCGGCACACAGTCTGTGCCCAATTACTTTACCACTTGTTCTGGGGAAGAATTTTTTAAGGAACGTTGAACTCACCATGAAGATCGCCATCGTGGATCGGGTAGCCGTAGTTATCGACGTACTGTCAATGAAAAAGGAAAAAAAAAACGATGTGGAACGCGAGTTTTCGGACTTTCCGACGGCAGCATGCACTCGCTGCACATGGTTGTGGGACGGAATCAGACTAACGAATAAACTCTATTAGTGTCAAGGATCTTTCAACGATTTCTCCTTGGTGTGTAATGAACCGTACAGATAAACTTGGCACGGCTTGGTTTCACGGGAAACCGGCACCAGATTGGCTGCTTTTGACATGCATTCCGTTGAGAAGACAGCAAGACATATTGCAGGCGCGGATGAGGCCACGTCGTGCGGGCTCACCTCGACATCGTAGTCCTCCTGATCGCCCATCATTTTGAATACGTTCGTACGAAGACGTAGCCGGTGATAATCGGCGTAATCGAGAGCGCGTAGAAAAACTCGGCTTAACGCAATTTACATGAAGCGGATGGCACGGCGGCAGGCCTTGCGGCGAAAAAAAAAACGCCGAAGAGGCCCACAGACCAGCGTTTTGGACGACGTTTGTCGAAACCGCTAAATTAGCTATACTATGCATCAAAAGGTGACAAAAAGGTTTTGACGTTATTAAGGTGTCAGACAACAAAACATTAAAACTCATTATATAATAAAAATTTCTACACATTGATATTAAAACAACAAATTAAGTCAATTAAACTTGCAGCAAAAAAAAAAAAAGCGTAGCCTTTGAGAACTGCAAATGCGACTCCGAGAACACAATTAGCACTGCCTTCTCAAAGTTATTTTTGAATTATTTAAAAAAAACGAACGATTACAAATAAATACGTAATAAAATATAAAGTATTCACAAAAGTTTGATTTTTGTGCTTGTTGAGATGCACTTTTTGTAACGGCGTTATCAGCCAGACGGCTCTGCGGTAGTTGTTTGTTGCTGACGCACGCTCTACGCGCAGGTGACTTCGTTGTCGTTTTGTGACTGCGCTGTACGCGAAAAATTCATTCGAAAATGTCGTTTACGTAGTTTATACCCATCTTTTGACTGAGTACAACGCGCTAGTTGCGGCCTCATCGCCGTGTTCAGCGCGTCGCCGAAATATTTTCCCTACTCGCACGCTCGAGGATTGTTAGGCTTAGCTCGACATCGTCGTTTCGAGCCCACTTCTCGGTCGGGTCCGAGCGTCGCATCGTTCGAGTGCTTCGCGGGAGCTGCTGGCGTCATGCGTTGAAAGCAACGAGTACGGTAAGGCGCTAATTTTTACGTGTCTCACTGAGCTGCACGCTGCTGTTTTCAAGTTTTCCTCTTGCGATTGACTTGTACTACACTCTACTTGTACGAAGCCATGTGCCGTTTTTACGCGTAGTGCGTTTCAATAAAGCCTTTGCTTCTGGTGTTGGTTCGTATTCCGCGAGAAATCGTCGTCGTAAACTAAAACACGGACACCAAGACCTGGCGCCCGTCTTGTTCATTGCGTTCCCCCGTGTCCGCGTATCAACTTGCGTCGGAAAAGTTAGGTGAATTTGTTGTTTAGGCCTAGTTACGTGCGCTGCCTGCCGTGATCTTGTTAGAATTACCATCACCGACTGTGTACCTCGTTTGACCGCAGACCGCTATTTACTCGCGTTGTGGTGGGCCCCGTTGCGACGCGATTCCGTTGAGATTACTTGCTGCAGTCGGTCACGCGTCGGCCGTACGGAAGCAAACTGCTAGCCATTTGCAATGGCAGGCCACGTCTCTACGGCTGCTGCGAACGCGCAGTCCATACGTAGAACGCAAACGAAACGCACGAATGTGCGGCACCGACTCATGCTAGAGCATTAAAGCGACCCCTGGGAATCACTGTTTTTGTCCGTCGCTGCTTCTGTGGCGGGTAATTATGCGTTATCGATTCGTGCCCGCATTTTCTGGCCTATTTTCGGGAGTTCTCTAGAGCGGAAAAAGTCACCCGTGGCATTATTTTGGCCTCGTAGCGGGCGGAACCTCGGTGTGTTCCGTGCGTTTCCGGATTCGTTCCGTTAAGCGTCGGTGAGAGCGGTTTTAGATGCTGCGTTGAAGTGCTGCTCGCACACCAGTAAACGGGCTGCTTTCAAAAATGAAGCATAATGCGCATTTTTTAAGGCCTGCAGTACGCTTCGTTGACCGTCTTTTTCCGATGGACGGATGAAAAAAAGGTCTCTCACAGACGGCCATTAGCCTTCGTCGAGTGCCCTCCCACCGAACCCGTCCAGTTTTCCCATTGCGGGTTGGCAAGTGACCAACTTCTTCAGTGAAGGTGAACGAGCACAAAAAGCCTTCTTGGAATTGCCGTAGGAATGTCACTCCCCCCTTTCCCTAGTCGCACCACAGGCAGTGACGCGGTTCATCAGTGGTATGCAGTGCTCGTCGGAATTATCCGAAGAAAACATCCGGGGAGCATTCAGAGGCGTGCTGTTCGCATTATACATTCTCGTGATCAAAGCATTGCTCCAGTTTTGAATGTAGAGCCGTCAACACCTTTAACTTGGAATGCTCTGACGCGTGGCCTCGGCTTGCTTGGACCGAGGTCAGCACCACCAAGCGTTGAAAATGATATGCTTGCTGCAGTTAAGGACAGATGTAGCGCGTGTCGGTTTCACTAGTAAATTTCTCTTTCCAGTCTGCCTGACCATTGGGTCGAATGCACTTTTTTCGCATCCCGTGTCCACCACGTTTTGCTTGTGGCTACATTAGCTGCAAAAGAATTTCTGTTTTTAAATATGACCATGTGAAAACGATTGCAGACGACGCTAGGAGCGCTGCACATCCATAGCGAGGCGTGTTGTCCGGCACGTCACTGCAAGACGAGCGCGGTGAATGGAAAAACTGCCTCTCATGTCAGTGCGTGGGTGAAATTCTAAAGGGAATGATTCTTTCCATTGTCTGCTGGGGATTTGAAGTTTGACGACTAATAACTTCCGTCATATCGTGCACATATTTGATGAACTTCCGACACCATCGCATTGCAGTGACAGCTGATATTGAGAAGGCATTCTTATAGATTTCAATACATGAGGAAGACAGAGATGCGCTGTATTTCCTTTGGTGGGATCGAATTACGAGTGGTAGCGATGCGAAGATCTTAACATGGAGAATGTCAAGAGTGACGTTTGGCACTGCCCCCAGTACTTTCTTGCTTGCAGCAACAGTACAGCACCACCTCAGCAAGTTGGAGGAGAAATTTCCGGAGACTATTAAACAGCTGAGAAGCAACATCTATGCCGACGACGTAATGGGTGCCGAATCACCCAAGGAAGCCAAAAAAAAAAACTTTACTGGGAATCAAATGAGATCTTTCAAGAGGCGTCAATGACTCTCAAAGTTGAACAAAAATGAGCCTGGATTACAACAAAAAGAAAATGCAAGCTATGGGGCTTCCACCGAAATGAAGGTCCTTGGCATCAGGTGGAACTTCAAGGAAGATAGGCTTTACCTACCATCGTTTGACATAAAAAACATCGATACTAGCGGTGTGCTAACGAAGCACCAAATGTTACAGCTCGCTGCAAGAGTATACGATCCTCTGGGACTTTTTACTCCATCCACGGTGACAGCCAAGCGAGAAATACAAAACATGTGGAGAAAAGGAACGTCTTGGGACGACTTACTGCCAGATGATGAAACGGAGACTTGGAGGAGATGGATTGAAGAGCTAGAACCGATTCAAGAGTTCAGTGTACCACGAGTGTTTGATGTAAGCCAAGGAGGAAGCCTATTCACACGGAACTTCACTTGTTTTTAGATGCAAGTCTACATGCATACGGAACAGGGGCCTGTTTGATAAATCACTGCGAGAGAGAAAAGGAGGCTGAAATACTAATTGCAAAAGGAAGAATAGTGCTAGTGAAGCAAATCTCGTTACCACGACTTCAGTTGATGGCTGCATTGCTGTCTGCACACATTTCTGAATACATCAGAAGCGTATTTAAAAGGAATATAAATGCTACAAGATGCTGGACGGACTCGACCATTGTTCTTAGGTGGCTACACGAAAGAAAAAATGAGACATCTTTGTAGAGAATAGGGTGAAGGATATGAAAAAGAAAATGAAGCTATCAGAGTGGAAATACATTGCAAGTGAAGAGAACCCATCTGATCTCATGACCAGAGGTGTAAGTGCAAAGGCTTCGACACAGTCGGACCTAGGGTGGCTTGGTCCAAAGCGGCTTGTTACGGAAAACGAAGCAGGGCAGACTGAAACGGAAGAAGGCACTCAGAGTAGTGAATGTTATGCTACTAGCACAAACACGTCAATTCTGGTCGTGATCGACGCAGGGAAGTATGGAACCTACATAAGATTGCTCAGAGTAACTACTTGGGTTCTGAGATGCATACAGATTATAAAAAAGAAGCGGACAATAGGCGTTCTGAGTTTTGAGGAAATAAAGAATACAGAGACAGTGAAATAAAATTGGAGCAATGAAAAATACGAGAACATATACTCAACAAGAGCGGTACGACTAAGACAACAAGGATGTTGCTTTGTGGTATGGAAGTTTTCGAAGATGAACAAGGGCTAATAAGGCACAAGGGTCGTCTGTCTCAAAGTGGACTGACATACAACGATAAACATCCAATTGTGCTATCAAAGTGGACGGCCGCTACAAAGCTGCTAGTACGACGTGTGCATCAACTTGCGTTACATGGAGGATTCAGTGTAACACTGTCGCAGCTTAGAATGAAATATTGCATAATCCAAGGAAGGCAGCTGGTGAAGAAGGTTGTTCATGAGATTTGATGCTAAACCAATTAAGCAAGACACAGCACCCCTGCCTGCTGACAAAAGTAAACCAGGGACAACCATTTGAAGTGACTGGTGTACATTTTACAGGCCCAATGCTTATAAAAGACGCCGTGAAAGGCATGACAAAACTGTACATCGCAGTATTTGTGTGTGCAACATTAAAAGCTGTACATCTTGAAGTTGTTGACAACTTTAAAACAGAAGCATTCTTATGTGCATTCAGAAGATTTACAGTGAGAAGAGGCTTATGTAGCACAATATATAGTCAGAACGCAAGGACATTCAAGAAAGCCAACAGAGAATTTTATCGTATGCTGAAGGAGTTACAAGAAGTCTCTAAAAGGGCCAACCAAGGAGATAAAGTGGAAGTTTATCGCTGGACAAGTGCCTTGGTGGGGAGGCTTTTATGAAAGGATAATAAGAAGCATGAAATCATCAATGAGGAAAGAGTCATCGGAAAGAGACTGCTAACCAGACTTGCTAGCTAGGGAAGAGGTGGAAACAATAACCACTGAAGTTGAAGCGGTGCTTAACAATAGACCGTTAACTAGTGTATACAGCGCACTGGATGAGCCGCTACCTATTATGCCGCCTGACATAATAGGTCATAATCCAGCCTTGATAGGTAGGTTGTTAGCTGCTTATTGCCATAAAAAAAAAAGTGAAATTTTTTGTCAGTGCTCTGTTAAAGAATACTAGGCTGGAGAAATTTCCAGGGGCTGTTCACTACGGTTTCCCCGATAATCATATCACATCGCTTTTGGGACGTAAAATTTCTGCAATTATCGATGTTTCAAATGCCAATAAATATAATGGAACATGCATACGACTAGGACCCAGCAAAAGAAGTTCTAGAACCAATCAGTAATACTGTAAACCAAGCTTACAGCGTTTGTATTTATACTATCGTGGACTCTTTCTTCCCTGAGGTAATTAAGATGTGGAATCAGTGTCAGTTGTAAAACACGATTTGTGTGCATTGGACCAAGTCCTGGACAATTATCTGTACCATTTCATTCTAATCTATTCGGTGTATACAACAAGGGCCATTTCATCTTTTTCTGTATTCAGTGTTGGTTAATGATAGCGGCTTGGGCTACTCACATGTGATATTGTGGTATTCAGCTTGTTTGTGAGTAATGCTGATTTGTATTTACTACTTCATTTCTTTCTCTGAGTTAACTCTCACAAGGGGGATGGCAGTGTTGTTAAATTAAGTCATTGGTGTGACATTTCCATCGTTAATTGCGAAAAGTCCGTATTATGCTCGGACATCTTTGCTAGAAGAACATCTGCGAAACATTTTCCAAGCTACGCCTTTTATTCAGTATAAACAACATGTATCATAGAATGTAAAAAAAAAATGGTGCTTGGTATTTTGCTGGTGTGAGTGATTAGCTGCTTGAGTTGGTTGTTGGTTGATTGAAATATGCTAACAGTACAAAAGAACTGGCATGGACTACAAAACATTGTTTCGAGTATGAGCAAGCTTTACACGAAAGTGAGAGTGGGCGCCAAGAGCTTGATTTTTTAGCAATATTTATGGTTGCATCCCTAAACTTCGCTTGTCGCATAACACATGTGACACATTCCCCCGTTGTGTGTGTTTTTTTTAATACCACAGCAGGGTACAGGTATGGCCTCGTTTATGCAAAAGGTCTTTTCAAATAATACACTGTAGCTTTATCATTTGCAAGAGGTTAAGTATGTGGTTTTACTACAGTTGACAGAGCACTAGGGCTGAGCAGTCAAATCACTCTTTGGAAACATTTGCAAAGGTACCAGAAATGAGTCTTGGGAAAGCATTCAAAAAGAGCTATTATGCTTTCAGTGAGCTGTTTAAAAGTATTAGATTTTCAATGGTATTTAGGTGACACTTGTAAATTTCTTACCATTAAGCCAATGTTCTTGCATTTAGGGCTCAAGCAATAAATGTGGACAAATTTGCATGACTTTAGTTAGCCCTTGGGGTATAAAAATTAAAAAAAAAATACTTTTGCAGATGGTGAAATTACTTTGTTGCTATTTTTGAAGGTACAAAATGTGTTCAGTCAGAAAAAAATGTGGTAAAAACTGGTAAAAAATGTGGTAAAAAAGAATAGTATCAGGAATAATTATTTTCTTTAACCATTTCTCAAAACTAATTTAATATTATTCATCAATATTTTAGAGCTTGGTATTTCTTTGAACTCAGGTTTACGCGCAGAAGTGCCTTATCTCGGTCTTCACACATAGCACGCGTCACTTTCATTTTTTGGAGTGGCGAGTTCTGCTGGCCTTCAGCAGAGTAAGCTCGATAATGAAGAACGAGAATACCTTATGGGTATTAGTGGTGATAACCAAGCCAAGAACAGCAACAAAGGTGAAAAACAGCTTCCACCGCCCTTGTGCCCTGCATTGACGCGCTGGCGCTACAAATTTGTTCTGGGTATCTTGACAAGAAGGTAGGACAATCATTTCTTACACTTATTGTAAGCTCTAGAATGTGGCAGCTGGTTCCAGTGCACATGCATTGTCATTACAGCATGAAATTCAAGCTTAGGCTCTGAAATGTACCTGTATGGCAAAGATGTTGCGGATCGGAAAACCACACCATTCTTGTATGGCAAAAACACTCAAAGGTTAACCATGAAAGATTGAGTGTTAGCACAGTCAAAATCTGCAATAACGAAACCCCGCGAGTACGAAATATTTCCGAATCACCCGCGAACGCTAGAAGCCCATGTATTACGTATCTCGCGGCAACGAAATGTTTTTGGACAGCGATCCCACATTAACGAATCTTTCTACCACAGTGCGGGCCTTATTTTACCCTCCCGCCAAAGGTTAACTGTCGAAAATATGCTTGTATGCGTGTTATGCGCACTCAAAATTTGTAAACGTCTGCTTTTGCTGTGCTAGCGTAAGTACCGCCATTTTTGTTTACTTAAATCTACCATGGGGTCTGTGTTTGGCAACATGCCTGGCCACACTGCAGCAGGCGATAGCAATTGATCATGCTGCGATGGCAAATGACCACGCGGGCTTCACCACCACTGTGCAAGCATCCTGCACGGATTGCGCCTCTATCCCTGACCAACGCTTGGGGGGACCTTCGAGCCATCGACATCCCAGATGAACTCACCGTTGATGCGTTCGTTCGCGCCGATGACGACATAGTCGTGTACGAGGAAGTGACCGACGGGGCCATTATTGAAAGCGTGCGCGAAGCTGATGACACAGAGGACCAAGAAGAGACGCACGGGGAGAAACCCAACCCGCAGGTTGTTTTGGATGCGCTGGACACCCTTCGCTCCTTCTTCGGTGCACATGACGATGTAGTAATGGACCACTTTTTCCAGTGCGAAGGGAGAGCTTTGAAGTTGTATGGCAAGGGTCGGCAAAATAAGTTGACCGACTTTTGGCAGTAAATTTTCGTTCCTCTGGCCGTATCACTGTTTTTATGTCTCACACTCGCGGCAACCAAATTCTCGCGAAAACAAAATTTTTTGGTTTCCCCAGCGATTTCGTTATTGCAGGTTCCGACTGTACTGTAATTGTCTGAAAAATTACTGAATAGCTACTATTCACCGACTTGTAGTTTTTAGAATATTTAGAAATGTAAAATTATCAAATATAAGCATGACGTCAGGGCAAAAACGGGATAAACCGAATCTACGTGGGCGTAACATAGCGATCAGTTTAAGCCTCATATTTCACTGTTGGCGAATTCCACTGGCCGAGCAGGAGCAAGTTTTCTTGCTCCGCGGCCGAGAATCTGCATTCCACTGGTAGATTCAGAGCAACCCATTCCGTGATGGAGTATTCTCCGTGATTCGTCTTGCAGAAACAGATTTCACTGCAACTACGAGAATGCGTTGCTGTCATTTCCTGTACAGTCGGACACCTAGGTTGTCTTCATCGTTTTTTGAGGCGGTGTCTAGTCACTTTGTGCACGTATTTACATTCCTGCAATGGGGTCATTTGACTGTGGTGGACGTGCTATTGCTGGTTTGCTTTTAGCGACAGCAAAAGCTCTAGTTTTTCTAGCAGTAGCAGCAGCAACGACATCGAGCAGCACATGCTATTTCAAATGATGTAAAGGAAATGTTTCCTGGCCCGCTGTGCGCACGGCCGAAGATAATCTGCTACGTCAAGGAAGTTTCCGGTACCGGTTTAATGACGTATGTGTAAACAACTTTTGGGGTGACCTCATGCGGGGCATTCGTGTGTTCCGCTTGCAGATCTGGCTTGGCGCAATCCTATTACACCAGCATTATGGTAGCCACTCCGGATCTACCAGTGGAATTTGCCATATGTAACAATGCTTTAAGGGGAACCTTCGGTGACTGATGATTTTTTTTGCTGATGCTCTGATGCTAGAGTAGTGAATGAGGGTGTTAACATTTTGTATGTAAAAATGTATGCGCGATACTCAGGCGTTCTTGAAAGGAATTCAGTTTTTATTGCTTCTGGAACTACCACATTTGGTCTCACAAATTTAGTCTGCACATGTCTAGTGAAGTTTCATTAGGGTTGCTAGTAATTAGATATGGACAAGATTATTTGAAAAATTAAAAAAGAAAGCACAGATCAGATGCTGTGTGGATCATTTGCAAGGCCACGTAATTACCTGTATCAATGCAATTATTTAAATCTCTTTTGATAACCTTTCAGGGGGCTTGAAGATGAAGAGTACTTTTTTTATTTGTAAGAAAGAACGGGTGATAATGACATGCTTTGGTCGCAAATCAGACACACACATAAAGTAAAGGAACACTAAACGACAAGCACAAGCGGCGCTTCCAACCAAAATAGACAAGGCGCAAATCCAAACATGAGCAACAACATACAGGCATACGCAGTCTGCACACAGCCTTACGCTATCCAGCTATCAATCAATCTCTTCTCAGAAACGTACAACGTCACTGACGGTTCGCTGATACACCTTTCATCTTTCTTTTTAATGTAATAGGCTTCCATCAACTCATGCAGTTTTATACCTATTTCTACCTAGAATCTCACTCGTTAAAACGTGGTACACACCCGCAGGCTCTACAATGCGTGGACAAATGCAGCACGCCATCTTTCATTGAATTTAATTCATGCACGAGTTGGAAGTGCCACTTATGCTTGTCATTGAGTGTTCCTTTATTTTGTGGGTTTTGTTTGTGGCCAAAGCATGTCATTAAGCAAGTACCAACTAGGCCAACAATCGGTATTGTAACAGGCGACAATATTGACAATGCATAGATGTGTGCGAATGCGTGTCCCTTCAACTAAATATTCAAACAATGCGTAGTACATGACTCTAAACTCCTTTCACTCCGGTGGACATCTTTATTCCTGTAAAAGTTGTTTCAGGGGCCACAGTGGCTTTATGGTTACAACACTTCACTGCCAACCTAAATGCCATAAGTAGGAAGGATCCTGGCCATAGCGATAATATTTTGACGGAGTGATATTGACAATGCATAGATGTGTGCGAATGCGTGTCCCTTCAACTAAATATTCAAACAATGCGTAGTACATGACTCTAAACTCCTTTCACTCCGGTGGACATCTTTATTCCTGTAAAAGTTGTTTCAGGGGCCACAGTGGCTTTATGGTTACAACACTTCACTGCCAACCTAAATGCCATAAGTAGGAAGGATCCTGGCCATAGCGATAATATTTTGACGGAGGTGAAGTGCTAGATGCTGATGTTCTGTGGAGTGTCAGTTCAAAAAAGCCCCAGTTGGTCTAAATTCGTAGTCTTCCACAGCTAAAGTTTCCTCAGTGCAAACCAACTGAAGTTGTTTTGAGTGTTCTACTGCATTTTTTAAAGGGGCCCTGCGACACTATTTGAGCACGCGTTTTTTATGGGTTCTGCTGGTGCTGTGGAATGCGCCTATATCGTTGCACACATGGCAATGACGAAATTGATACTGTTCTAATTTTAATTCACGGGACAAACTACCTTGATTTCAGACTACGGTGACACAAATAGGCTATTTGTGTTATGGGAAGTGCTGTCGTGTCATGCGACAACAAACACCGTTCGATTGTGATTGGCTTGACGCGAGAAATAACATGCAATATTTATATGGTGGTAACTAGGCCATACGACTGTATGCTAAAAATGGCAAAAGCGTTTTTATACTTTCGCAGAAAGAAATCATTCCTGTTTCAAAACGATGTAGTTTCAGAACAACGAACACAACACTTAGCCTGCAAACCAGCCTATGGTACGCCGGCAAGTAAAAGTGGAAGCGCGTACTGTGTTTTTAGTGAGCCAAAAATGCAAAAGGCGGTGCGTGCCGGCATTACTGTCGAACGCTTGCATGCTAGCCGAGAAGTGACCCCCGCCCAAAATGTATCTTACGGTATGACTGTGGGAGTGTCTGCTACCCGACGCACGTGGTTCGTAGTAACCATGCTAACGACGTCGTCAAAAAGAGCTGTAGCGAGGTATTGTGTGAAAGCCACCTTGAGGTGACGTTTCCCGAATGTCTTTATATATGCGCTGTTGTTAGAAGCGGTCTTCGACGTCTGCAGGAGAGTGAAATGTGAAAGAGAACGTTTCTCGTCGTCTGCTCGAGTTTTGAACGTTTAAGACTCTATAACTTCACTTTCCGTGCACCTGTCTTCGACGTCGGCAGGCGAGTGAAATGTGAAAAAGATCGTTTCTCGTCGTCTGCACGAGTTTTGAACTTTTAGGACTCATAACTTCACTTTCCGTGCTCAAATTTTCATCATTCTTGTTGCATTCGTCTCGATAGTCATTGCTAAACACGTTTCGGTTTTTCAATAAGGCTGTCCCAAAAATGTTGCGGGGCCCCTTTAAGTGAACAAAAAGGCTGATGGAGTGAATTGGCTATTCATGATTATTTGAATATGAGCACATAACGTAAACAGACTTCCCTCACTAGATGAGGTTCTAGCGTTAAACGTTGCCAAGTTCAGGTTTCAATGGCGGCCTGTCCGGATCCAGAGATTCTTAGCACCCACTGATGCGTTGCACATCTGACCGCCGCCGTGGTCAGTCAGCTGCTGGGAGTTATTTACTGAGGGCTGGGAGTTATTTGACGTAGGCATGTGGGAGGTAGTGGCCACATACTGCACCAGGGTGGCCAATTCTTCTCTGGTAAGGGAGTGCATTCCCGGCGGTGGTTACCGGTGAGGCCGCACACCAGGCCTCGTAATGCAGTTCCATCACCACGCGGATTTTTTTTTATCCGGTTGGAAACTGCGCGGCACCGGGATTGGAACCACGAACCTTTTGCATGCGAGGCGGATGCTCTAACCACTACGCTATCGCTGCTTTTCCATTGCTCGACGCAGCGAGCAATGGAAAGAAAAATGATAGGTAACCTTAAGAGACAAGAAGAGAGCAGAGTGGATTAGGGAACAAACGGTGGTTAAGGATATCATAGCTGAAATCAAGAAGAAGAAATGGACATGGGCCGAGCATGTAGCGCATAGACAGGATAACCGCTGGTCGTTAAGGGTAACTAACTGGATTCCAAGAGAAGGCAAGCGGGTTAGGGGGAGACAGAAGGTTAGGTGGGCAAATGAGATTAAGAAGTTTGCGGGTATAAATTGGCAGCAGCAAGCACAGGACCGGGTTAACTGTCGAAACATGGGAGAGGCCTTTGTCCTGCAGTGGATGTAGTCAGGCTGATGATGATGATGAACGTAAACAGGGATGTGGTAAGATAAGTGGGATTGCATTTTCTTTCTAGGCAGGTAATGGATGTAGTGTGTTTCAAGTAAAACTCGTTTTTTTTTTGTCATTGGCAAAACACTGATGGCATCAAGGGAGAGACTGAAAAAAAATTGGGGTAAATTAATCTGTGTCCTGTGAAAGTTGTTGAGGAGCGCACTGGCTCAAGCTTACCATGCGATTACCATGCGACTATTTTCTTGCATTCAGTTTCAGCAGCTCTGGCTTGCAGGCAAAACACTGATGACATCTTTCATTAAATTTAATTCATGCACGAGTTGGAAGTGCCGCGTATGCTTGTCGTTGAGTGTTCCTTTATTTTGTGTGTCTTATTTGCGGCCAAAGCATGTCATTAAGCAAGTACCAACTAGGCCAACAATAGGTATTGTAACGGGCGACAATATTGACAATGCATAGACGTGTGCGAATGTGTGTCCCTTCAACTAAATATTGAAACAATGCCTAGTACATGACTCTAAACTCCTTCTTTCACTCCGGTCAGACGGACATCTTTACTCCTGTAAAAGCTGTAAAAAAAGTTGTAAAAGTCGAATGGTTTTTGTGCCTCTCTCGGTAGTGTCTCAGATAAACGGTAGGCTTCTTTAAAAGTGATTTCACAACAAGGCAGTGCTATTTCACATTACACTGATTGACCAGAGATTATGACGAGTTAGCTTGCTTGCCTTTAGGATTTTAACCCCAATTTTTACTCTAAAGGGGGATTAGGCCTTTGGAAAGCGGGCTATTACAATTTTTGCTCAAATGCAGCGCCACCACGTGGCGCTGACAGTTGTGTTAAGCTGTGCAAGCCTGGCTACAGCGGAGTGTGGCCGTTTCGAAAAAATAAACAATTCGTTTTGGGCAAAGGGCTCAACATGTTCTCATGTTCTTCGTGGTGCCTCATGGCCTACTGTTCACGATAATCACTACCGCACGGCCCTCCGTTAATCTACACATGTAACAACTGGCGGTGAGGATGAAAGAAAGTATCATGTAAGTTTTTGTTCCCGCACCGCTCTGGCATCTGTTCACCATGCCAAGTTTCGGCAACCTCGAGCCGTTCGAGGGCGAAGGAGACTGGCCATGTTACGTAGACCTCTGGTCCTGTTACGTATTTTTCCTGGCGAATGATGTCGCCCCAGACAAGCGTACTGCCGTGTTCATCAGCTGCTGCGGGCAGAAAACGTATGCTTTGCTCCGCAATTTGGTCAAGCCCAGTGACAAGACGCTGGACCAGATTCAAGTTCCTGGAAGCCATTACTGTCCGAAGCCCTCTGCCGTCGTTCACCGTTTTCGTTCAACTCGCGCGTTCGCATGAGTTGAAATCTGTCAGCAATTTCATCGCAGCACTAAAAAGCCTGACCGAGCACTGCAACTTTGGGGCTGAACTCGAAAACATGTTCCACGACCGCGTCGTGTGTGGCATAAACAATGTGAATGTCCAGACAAGATTTCTGGAAAAACCGGACCTCACCTTCGACGACGCCGTGCGGACCGCCCTAGCAATGGAAGCAGCAAAAAAGGACGCAGGTGAGATAGCGCAAGCGAACACAAGCAGCGCTTTCTCGATTCACTGTGTCTCGTCATGTTCTGGGGGAGTCACCTGCTTCCGCTGCGGGGATGGACATCTTGTGTCAAAATGTAAGCATGTGAAGATAATCCGCAATTACTTCCACAAACGAAGTCATTTGGCAAAGGTGTGCGATTCGAGACGAAGGGACAGCCAAGCCCAAAGCAACAACCCTACCAAGGCACGTTCATTCTCGGCTTGCAGTTCACCGTCGTCGAGTAACCGTCATCGTGTTTATACTGTACGCAAGCAGGACGCCGCTACCACTTCATCTTACGAAGTTTTTGACATGTGACCGGTCGACTACGTCACGCCCACCTCCACCTTTCACCATCACTGTTGACGTATGGAAGTGGACACGGGGGCAAGTGTCTGTCATGGCCAAGTCGCGTCTTCTTTAGCTTTTGCCTTCGGTTCCGGTGAGAGCGGTTAAGGGGGGACGCGGGGATCAAATCGCGAAATTCTCGCAAAAAAACGAATTTCGGATAAGGGCAGATTTGGATTCTGCATCACCATTTCTATCATATCTAAAAATATTTCCGCCGAAAACGATCTCAAAGTAAGCTTAAAAAATGTTTTTCTGACCGCGGATCGCAAAAAGCTGGCTGAAATCTGCGCGAAAATGGCCCATTTCCGAGCGCGATACTTCCGCGCCTTCGCCGCCGCTCGCGGAAAGCTTGGTGTCACTGGAAAGCTTGCTTCACCGCCGTACTTCTCCCGGTGAAACCACGACTCTACGAGCTAAGATAAACGCACAAACAGAAAAAATGCGAAGGCATCCGCGACGCCTTAGACGCGCACCCATTGGTCGCTCCTGTCACGTGGTACTGAGCGCGCTCTGTGAGTGGCTGCTGGGACACGCTTGCTTGCGCTGGTCGTCTGCTCCGCGCACGCACGTCTGCTACGCACACGCTGGCGCACTATAGTTTGCGAATCCCCTGCCGATACGCCGATACGGTCGCCGATACGCCAACTCTTCTCTAGCGCGAGGCTTAGCGCCCGCAATGGATCGTCGCGTGGACCCGAAGCGCAGGACGAAGTACCGGACGAAGTACGCTTACGGGAAGCGTAAACGCAAGCCTCCTGTTGGGAAAACGAAGCAGTCAGCAGCGATTGAATCAGACGAACCGAGTACCGCGTCGCCACCAAGCTACGTGTCGTCGGAAGCCGACACCTGCTCGCTGCCGATGCTCGGCAGTGAGGCCTATGACGCGGGGCCGTCAACTAGCCGCGACGTTGCGGTGCGGCCCGAACACGAAAGAAGTCTCGTTTTCGCTGCGGCGGGTGACGATGCGGTGCCGGCTGTTCAAAGTGACGGTGAATCGACGCCTGGCAGTGACACTGAAGACCCGGGGCCATCAACTAGCCGCGGCATCACGGTGCGGTGTGAACGCGAGAAAAGTTTCGTTTTCGCGGCGGCGGACGACGACGTGGTGCCAGCTGTCCAGGATGTCGGCGATCGTTTGCCTCGGCGGAAGCGCACCGTTCAAATACACCTGGAACCTCGTTTCGTGACCTCGGAAGGCGCCGAGAAGCAAGCCAGCAGTGTCCGCGATGCACTTCGCGAGGTGTCGGCAACGGAGCGGAAGTTCGGGTTCGCGCAGCAAACGGAGCAAACATCGGCAACAAAAGAGGATGAGTTCACCCTAATTCAGGTTTCTGCCATGAATTCCTTAATAGGACCTGCACTCTGCCCAAAATGTTGTAAGAAGACTTTGTCAGTGCAGCATGGGACAAAATTGGGCCTGGCAGTAAAACTGGTACTTTTGTGTGCTTCCTGTGGCCCTATTCATTCACCTTGGTCATCCAGTAGAAAATCCGAAGGAAGGGCTTTTGAAGTCAACCTAAAAGCCATGCAAGCAATCAAGACCATTGGAAAAGGGCCCACTGCCCTGAATGACTTCTGGGCTACAATGAATGTCTCTCATCGGGGCATTCATCAAAAAACCTATCAGGAACACCTAAAAAAAAACATTCAAACCAGGAGCAGAGGAAGCTGCACAAAACATCTTTGCAGATGCTGTGCTTGCGGTAAAAGACGTGTACAGTAAGATGCAGCCATCAAGCCCAAACAACATCACAGTTGTGTATGACGGCACGTGGCTTACAAGAGGCCACAGCTCACACATTGGGGTAGGATGTATTATTGAGTTTTACACGGGGCTTGTGCTGGATTGCACAGTCCTTTCCAACTTCTGTCTTGGGTGTTGTCAACAACCAGCAGAGAGCGACCCCAACTTCGTCACTTGGGCTGAGAAACATCAATGTCAGAAGAATACTGATGTTGGCTCCGGACAGATGGAAGTGGAGGCTGCTCTGACACTTTTCAGGCGCTCTGTCAGCAGGTATGGCCTCCGCTACACCAACATTATATGTGATGGTGACAGCCGAACCTATCTTGCTCTGTGCAAAGATGAGGTGTACGGCTTCATACCACTGACCAAAGAAGACTGCGTGAACCATGTGCAGAAGAGAATGGGCACCGCTCTCCGCACACTGGTGACAAGAGCTAAGAAAGGGGAGCCATTGGGTGGGAGAGGTGGACTGACGCAGGAGTTGATTAAAAAACTGACCAGCTACTACGGGTTAGCCTTGCGAAAACACACAAGTGTCCCTGACATGCAAAGGGCCGTGATGGCCACTTTTTATCACATCACGTCCACCGACGACGAGCCTCACCATGAGCTCTGCCCACCTGGCCCTGATAGCTGGTGCAAACATCGTTCAGCACAGGCCAAAATGGAGCCAGCACCACCTCACAGGTATAACCTGTCGAAACGTGTAGCGGAGGCTCTGCTGCCTGTATACCAACGTCTCTCTGACCCGCAACTGTTGGAGCGATGCAAAGGCAACAAAACTCAGAATGCGGCGGAAAGCTTGCATTCAGTTATTTGGTCACTGACTTCAAAGAACCAACACGCTTCATTGTTCGCAGTGGAGACAACAGTACATGAAGCAGTTGCACGCTACAATTTTGGGAAGTTGCGAGCCTACACTGAAATGTGCAAGTCCGTGGGCATCAAACCTGCTAGCCTCGCCCTTCAAAGAGCTGAAGAAAAAGACCAGCAAAGAAAACGAAAAGCACGCAGTGCAGAAAAAATGAATGAGAAAGGACGTAAGAAGACCCTCGCAAGCAAAGACACAAAGTATTACAGTCCCGGGGCATTTTGATGGACCTTTACTGACTGTTCAACTTTAACGCCAGTTTTCTCAGAAACGTGTTTTGACCCGACTGTCCAGCTTGCCACGATGCTTGCATGACTATGGCTTGACGGATTTTCACGTGTTTTTTTGCATTGTGTTCCTCAGTGAATTTTCTATGTCGTGACGTTTTCATATTTGTTAATTACTACCTCAGTATTTTTACTCCTAAGCTAATTTCACATTATGATAACGACCACATTTACAAGCATGTATACAATGTTCTCTGTAAAATAAAAACAGAGTCATAAAAATATTTGCAGAATGTCACGACATCAACCATCCCAATGGCTAAAATATAAGAGCAACTATAGGCTTCTACCATGTTTTTTTGTCACACCAGGCTTTGGGCAAGTTTGGTAGTACACTGATGGATAAAAAAATTTATAATGCCAGAACTACTGGAGATAGCTGAATGAAACTTTGTCATTTATCATTTAGCGCAGTTTCCAGTAAGCATGCCAAATTTCATTGCTCTACGACAAAAACTAAAGAATTTCACTTTCGATCCCCACCTCCCCCCTTAAGCCGGGTTTTTTTGAGAGATGGCAAGCCGGGTTCTCTATACAGTCTTACTGTCATTCTCAATTAGGCCGTAGCAAGCATGTTGTATCACCATGTCAACTTCTTTTTCTTGTGCACCAAAAAAGTCAAATGGTTTTGTACTTCTTTCGGTAGTGTCTCAGGTAAACAGTAGGCTTTTTTAAAAGTGATTTCAATTTTAGAACTAGAAGGTTTCTGTATTTGTATTCATGGTGCGTGTTCTTGTGCTAAGGCGAGCGCCCTGTTCTGCTATTGAGGAGGACGCCGTGCTGAGCCGGACTGCCCGAACACATCTGGACTGCAGCCATGTCGGTGCACTACAAGTTTAAGAGCAGCCTCGACTTCGACACGGTCACCTTCGACGGCCTGCACATTTCCGTGGGCGAGCTGAAGAAGAACATCCTTCAGCAGAAGAAGATCGGCAAAGGGGCGGACTTCGACCTGCAGATAACCAATGCGCAGACCAAAGAAGGTGAGCACAGGCCGGGCGCCATTGGTGACATGAGACACTGCAGTGGGTGCAAGGCGCACATGATTGTGTTCTGCTACTTTCCTTACATCCCACCTTTCTTATCCTCCCTGGGCACATTGGTCACTGCCAGTTTCTAGGAGACACATGGGGCGAGGGCTGACATTGTTGGCACACCCCTTTCTGGTGACATTAATGGCACTTGCTCCGGTTCACATGCATTGTTTCTTTGTCTGCAAGGAAGGTTGTGTCTACCGATTTCAGCACGCAATGTGTTGCTTTGGTGGAAAATCTCAGGAGCAAAAGTGTTGGTCAGCATATTTAAAAGTTCATCTTTCATTATTTCGCTAGAGTGCCTGTGTCACTGTTTTACGTGTGACGGGGGGGAGCAGTGTTTGCAAGAAACTGTTCCTGGCCTCGTCCTTCTCTGTGGTCATCGGAAACAAAGCCCAGTCTAGCTTTTTTTTTTTTCTCTCTGTCAAAGCTAGTCTGCATAACTAACCATTGCACACTTGAAACAGTTTTCCAGCTGTGATATGCTGGTGACTAGCTACTCATTGCAATGAGAAGAGCAAGATGCCCTGTTTTATTACTTGCCTTGCCGTAAAATTTAGAGCAAGCGGCCCGCCTCGTTTCTTGAAGATATTTGCAATATACGGCAATAACAACATGCGCTCCTCACCCTCCACACCTGCAATTTTAACTGTTCGATTGATTATGGATGGAAACAGGGAATGCGCACGCACTCAATAAAGCAGTTGATTAGAACCACGGGTGTGATTTGTTATTTTTAGCAGCTCTTTCTATGCGATGTTGAATTTTGCTCCAAGACCAAGCGGGGGCCTTCTCTGAATTTTGTTGGATCATCTTTTGACCTTGTATTTACATATACACCATAGAAAAGGGCACTTGCTCAGGATTTTATGGCATATCGAGCCTCGATATAACAACCCCAGGTATAACGAAATATCGCTTGTAACAAAGTAAATGAAAAACCGCATTGCAATGGATATAGTGTTAATTTTATACCGAATATTCGGTTATAACGAACTTACTTTCGTACAAGAGGCAACTTTGTTGTGAAGTTTGAGTGTGTATCTTGTTTGGCTGTCCGGAAAACAACCTGCTGATATTGCTCATAGTGCTGATATTGCAGCGTTGCTTGAAATGTAGTTTGAATGTTTTGCCTTGGATTCGGTAGTTTTTGAGCAATTTTCTCTTTTCTTTTGTAGTGTACACGTCCGATGACTACCTCGTCCCCAAGAACACATCGGTGATTGTCGCCCGTGTTCCCGTGACCACCACGGGCAGGAAGAACTGGTAAGATTGGCCAATTTGAAAAAAAAAAAAAAAAAAGCTGGGCTGCCGGAAGGGAGACCGTGAAACTCTCATATTGCAGAAAAGAGGTTGTTAGCTGCAATGCTAAGGGGAGACGCGGGTCGAAAAGTCGCGTTTTTTTTTAATCGCTTTTTGGTGTACTTTGTATTGTCATCTTTGTTATATGAACCTTTATTTCTGTAAATATCCAGCCACAGTTTGCACGAGAAGTCGCCGACAAGTGCGCCTAAGTGAGCGGCGGTGACACCAGAGTTCAACAAGTCGTACACTTAGACTTGGCGCATACTAACGAAATTTCGCGTACATACTCTTGAAGGTATGTAGAGTGCTGATATCTACTTGAAGTTGCGCTACCTCTCAGTAGTAATTACAATAAAACCAGGTTATGTTTAAGGGAACTGAGAGAAACAATGGTTGAAATGTCATAATTTTTTTAGCACTTTTCAGTAACTACACATTTCTTTGCTAGATATCGGCACTCTATGATCTACAGAGAGCTAAATAAACCATAGCACAATACTTTTTGTGAAAGTTTAGTACATGAAAATGTGCCCGCACAGACAGCTATAATTTGTAATTTAGTATAATATAACTCAATGACTATATCAGCTACACAAAAACTAATTGTATATTTGAAATCTACATGAAAAACTCTCTAATTAGCTGAATTTTCAAGTCTCTAGCACAAATAATAAAATAAGTTTTTTCGGGGGGTGTCTTCCCTTAAGGAGAACTACCAGACAGTGATGTCAAGGAAAGTGTAGGGGATGTTACTACAAGTACAATCAAGCCTCGATATAACGAACCCGCATATTAAAAAAACATTGGTTATAACGAAAAAATTAGCAAGTCTTCCAATGAATCCAGTTTTAAGAACAATCTTCATAATGAATTTTTGGATATAAGAAACTTATATACATGTAAGATGCAACTTTATTATAGTGAGGTTCAACTGTGATTGTAGTGTGAATGGGAAGAAACAAAAGCGGATGAAAAGATGACTTGTCGCAGGCAGGGAATGAACTTGCGTGACCCCAAACATTCCCTATACTTTTCTTGGCAACATTCTAGTTCTCGTTAAGGGGATATGAGGCAATGGGAATGGAAAATGTGGTCAAAATGTTAAATTTTTCAATTAATATTTTTCTGCAATTCTGAGACCTTGTTTTACATCACGGAGAAACGGTAGACCAAAATAAGTAATATAAGTTGAGAAAAAGAATAATAACGAGAAAAGAATTGCTACGCAGCAATATTATTGGTGGGTTGTCATCAAAAGTGTTTTGAAAATTGGGCTTTTTAGTGCAAATATGCAGCTTTTCCTTGGCACAGTGCCACCACCATATTGGCCTCATCGTAAAGAGGACAGATTGAAGATACGATAGTCGCAAAGCTGCATTTCTCTTATGAAAAATGAAGCCAGCTCCTTTTGAGTTCTGTTTTCGTAGCTTCTAGCTCTAATTTCTTAGACCTCATTTTTTGAGCAGTTGCTTTCGGTCATCCCTCAGCCACTTTGCAACGAATGAAGATATAGCCATTCCATTTTCTGCACTTAGATCCTGGGACATCGGTGAGTGCGATAAGGCTGTCCATGTTTGTGTTAGTCATAGAGGTTTTTTATAAGTGGCTTTTTGTAAAAGTTGTAAGACCATATGTTCAGGAGTGGTTACTTCAGTATTAAAAACTAAACCAATGGCATTACGGCATAGAATGGGCCCTCGCAAATATCCTTATGAAACAATTTTTGTGAACCTCTGTCTAAACAATTAATTTTTGGATGACAATGACAGTCTGTCAGGTGTTGTAACACGAAAACTACATTAGATAGCACAAAGCAGATTTCAGTTGTGATACCAGCCCAAAAAATCACATCTGCATGTTTATCTCCACAAATAACAAAAACGTTTTCATTACCACCTCTTCCTCTCAAGAATTAAACTTGTGGAAATATCGCAACGGCTAGGTGCTTAACAACACTGCTATTGAGAACCAGTTACATCAGTCTGAACTAATGGGGCCCTTTCAGTGTACCGTTCGCTTATGTTGATCTGATTGTTTGTTACTTTTGTTCTTTTTCCTCCCTACCTCATTTTTGGTCAACCGGCGCATGCTGCTCTGACGCTGCCCTCCTGGTGGTTCCCTTTTTCTGTGGTCACCGTCCTGCTCTATGGCACCACCCGATGCAGCAGCAGGGAGCGCAACCGTGACGGCGAGCATTCGGTCCCGGACGTATGTAACCCACTCTGGGGGGAAAAGTACACATGCAAAAACCCCTACTCCTCCTTCTCCTCTACTACTACTACTCTGCGTCAGATTTGCGCCTTGTGTGCTGCTCCCGTGTGTGTCTTGCGTTGATGATGATGATGTCTAGCCCCCTCTCCCGCCGCGGCGGCCACTTTGCACGAAGAGGGAAGAGTGCGCCCGTAGACCTGTCGACGGCGGCACCCTCCCTTGGTCGCTGGTCAAGGAGCGCGCTTTACGTACGGCCTGCCTTCGCTTGGGAGGCCCGCCTTGCATGCTTTTAAAAAGCCGTTGCTTGTGCAGCAGTCGTCTTTTCTTTTATTGTGCAGGTGTTTTATATGTAGATTATCGGTCTTGCGATATGGATGGGGGGGGGGGGACTTCTTGCGATTTGTTTGCTTTTCTATGCTTATATGGAACACTTGGCCGAGGAGCTTGTGTGTTTCGTCCTTTTTCATTTTTATTTTCTGTGTTAGTAGTTACACACAGTTGAATCATTCTTGAATGTACGATACTGTGCCGAGAATTTTCAAGCTACAGTGAAACCTCGATTATACGACTTTCAGGGGACCACGCAAAACCGTCGTATAATGCGGGCGTCGTATAATCCAAAAACTAAGGATATATACCGTATTTGCACGAATATAACGCGACCGCGAATATAACGCGAGGGGGGTACTATAGGTCTCGACGAAAAAAAAAAGTTTAGTACGATTATAACGCGAGGTGATGCAACTGTAAACAGCAATCAAAGAGGCTTTATTTATATTTGCAGCAGTTAGAAATGCTATTATCACTGGCTTGCCTGATCAGTCATCATCGCTGCTAGAGTCTTTGTCACTGTCGACAAAAACCGCGTCGTCGTCCGTGCCGTCCAGACTGTTCGAGAGGCAGCACTTAAGGAATGCCCGTGACACTATTGCCGACGGCAAGGCCTCCCAAGCATTGTGTATCCAGCGAGCGACCTCGCTGACTGAAGCTCGCTTCATGCGACCCGATGGAGTCAGTTGGCGATTGCTAGCCTCCAGCCACTGCTCGTACTCCCGGCGTACGAGGTCCTTAAAAGGCTTATTAATACAGACATCCAGTGGCTGGAGCTGCGACGTCATTCCTCCGGAATGACAACAAGGTCAGTGTTGGCCTTGGCGAGCGCTTCTTTTACCTCATCGGTCAAGTGGCCTCTAAACGCGTCCAGCACAATCATAACTGGAGTGTTGAGAAGTGCGCCCGGACGTCTTCCCCACACAACACGGATCCACTCAGTCATCATGGTGCTGTCCATCCAGCCCTTATCATTGCACCTGACGTGCATCCGGTGTGGGAATGTCTCATTCTTGGGCAGAGTCTTCCTCTTAAATATGAGAAATGGCGGCAGCTTACGCCCGTCCGCCGTACACGCCAGCATCACCGTCACCCGGGTCTTTTCGTTACCCGTTGTGCGGACGCGCACCTCCTTGGTGCCGAGCTGATCGATCACATAGCCAGCCGGTATGTCCAAAAAGATCGGGGTCTCATCCGCGTTACCGATCTGGCCTAGGGGGTAGTTTTTCTCTCTCCTCATCTTGATAACGTAACGCTGAAACTCAACGAGTTTCTCTTCATACTCGGCCGGAAGTTTCTGGCAAATTGACGTCCTTCGGCGAAGCGAGAATCCCGCCCGACGCATGAACTTCTGGACCCACGAGCGACTGGCTTTGAAGGTGTCACGGGGCACGCCGGCCTCACGTGCAAGCTCCCTTGCTTTTATCTGCACAAGTTCGGCGTTCACAGGCAGAAACTGGCCACGACGTTGACGCACAAATTCCGCCAGGTCCACTTCGATTTCCGGGAAACGGCCGGTCTTAGGCCCACGGAACGCCTTGCGTGTCGGTGCGGCTTGGAATATGCGCTCTCGAAACTTCATCCAACCTCGAATGGTAGACTCCGTCACTCCGAGATGCCGTGCCGCACTTGAATTTCCCCTATTTTCGGCCAGCAGGATCGCCTGTTTTTTGAACGCGGCAGTGTATTGATTCCGTTTGTACATGATGACGGGCCAAGCGGAAGAAAGAACACAGCAACGAGCGACCGCAAGGCGTAGGAAGGCGATGCACACGTTTTTCCGAAATGATTGTTATCCACGTGTTGCCACTGGGGCTGCTGTGGCGCTAGCAGCGCTAGCGCAGATTGCGACCGCCGCAGCCTACCGTAGTGGCGCGCACGTCGCCGGCGCCCTGAGCGGCGGTGCTCCGAGACGTCCGGCGGCCGTCGGCGCCACGGTGCCTTGCCACGCGCTGTCACTGGATGCGCAAGTCAGAATAAAATGTGCTATATGGGGCGACAAAACCACGAAGTTCGTGGAATGTGCGGCGCGCCTTACAAGAACGAAGATTTAAAAGAAAAAAAAGAAAGGCTCGAAAAATTTTCGCGTTATATTTTTGCCACTTTTTGTCACGAACGCGAATATAACGCGAGGTGCCTTTTTCACTCGCATATTTTTGGAAAAAAAACTCGCGTTATATTCGTGCAAATACGGTAAGCAGTGACGATCATTGCTGCCCCACACAGTCAGTACATAATGCCTGAGCAAGTCCGCAACGCAATACGGCGATACTCCGGTAAACGTAGATTAAATTACTTGAAAAAATGACAACCACGCATTTTATCGGAGGCGTGAACGAACCTTTATTCTCACCTCTTAAAAAAATCTGTAATTTTTTTCTGCGAGTTGGCCCAGCCACGACGCATCAGTTTCCTTTCGAGAGCTGCGACATCTTGCAGCAAGTCGCCGACCTCGTCGTATGCGCACGCAAACCGCCGAATGTTGTCGACGTAATCCAACACGTCCGTGTAAGTCGGTACGGAAGCGCTTGCCTCTGCGGTATCGTCCATCTCTTCTTCGTCGGAAGTTTCCGCAGAGTCGGGACGCACAGTTTCAATAATGTCATCCAGCGACACTGCACTGCACACAGCGACATCGTCGTCGGCACCAACATAGTCCGCGAACGATCCAGGCAGCTCCAGGCGCCCAAACTCGGGTTCGTCATCATCAAGCACTGCAGCCTCACTGAAACAGCCGCCACTTCTCGTAAAACCGCAGTGTCTGAAGGAGTTGGCGATAGTTTCCTGCGTGACCGCGTCCCATGCACTAGCGATGTAGTGCATTGCATCGAGCACAGAGAGCTTCGTGGCCATCTGCTTGCGTTCCATGCCCGCTAGCCGACGCTGAACCAGAAACTTCCTGTATTTCTGCTTCATGCATTTGATGACGCCGGCGTCAAGTGGCTGCAGCTGACTTGTGCAATTCGGGGGCAGAAATGCGACTTTTACATTCCTCAAATGCGACGTATCCGTTGGATGGCACGGCGCATTGTCCAGCAGAAGAAGAATTTTTCTGTCTTTAGCCCCCATTCTCGAGTCTAGCTGCTGCAGATATGCAGCAAACTTGGCAGCAGTCATCCAGGCTTTGCGGTTAAACGTGTATTGGCACGGCAGCCTTTTCAAATTTTTGAAGCATCGCGGCTTCTCAAACTTGCCAATCACGAGGGCAGGAAGCTTTTCCGAGCCGTCTTCATTAGCGCAAAGCAACACAGTAAGACGCTCTTTGCTCCGCTTACCGCCGTGACAACCCTCTCCTTTGAACGTCAAAGTCTGGTCTGGCTGCATATTGTAAAATAATCCAGTTTCGTCTGCGTTGAATACGTCGCAAGGCTTGTACTGCCGTATCAGTTCCGGCAGCAATGCGGTCCATTGTTCAACAGTGGAGGAGCTGACAGACGAGCTCTCTCCGCAGCAGCGGCTGTAAACAACTCCATTTCGTTTTTTAAAACGATCTAACCAGCCGTTGGAGGCTTTAAAGTCGTCAATGCCGCAGCGCAACGCAATCATGTCTGCCTTTCTCCTTCAAAATTGCGCCATCCACGGCAATAGCTGCACTGCGTGCCTGACGCAACCACTCTACGAGGGCCTTCTCCATGGCAGCGTATTTGCCATCTTTCGCGGCCTTCCTGTTCAGGCCGAACTTTGACGCATTCAGCAGGATGCTGTCCTTCTTCGCGAGGATCGTTTTCAGCGACGACTCGGGAATGTTCAGGTCGCGGGCAATGCTGGCCTTTGTTGATCCGGTCCGCTTCTCCGCCTCCTCAATAACTCGAAGCTTTTCGCCGAGCGTCAGCGGTTTTCGGTTTCGCGACATCGCGAGACGCAGAAGTCACAACCAAGAGTACTAATGTCAGAATGCACAAATGTGGCACGTGGACTGAGCAGCTGCGGCGCACAATCTATCAACGATGCACACACGTGAAGGAATGGCCACAGAACACCCACCAGTTTGAATGGCAAAATGGCAGTGGGCCTATTCAATTTTTGCAAGCGCATACCTCAGCGCAAGCTTTGACCAATCGCGTGTGGTTAAAACGCCCCCAGCCCTCTAGTAGATAAACACCATGGCCGGTTCCCGTGGCTGTCAACAATCGCCGATCAACATGTCTGGTGCAACCCGTGCAACAATGCGAAATCTAGTGAACGTTATCGCACGCTCGAAAGTGATCGCGAAATTATCTGCCTTGTTACCTGCTCAATCACTCCCGAACCACAAAAAAAAAAGAGGGGGAAAGAAAAACAAAACAAGACCGCAACAAAAGTGCGCAGTGCACTGCGACAAAATGAATGCGCTCCGGCTGGCTTTGGCCGACGTTGGCTTTGGCTAGCTAGCCTAGGCCGACCGCGACTGCGTTGCGTGCCGAAAAATTGAAGCGGCTCCGTGAATGCAGCGCCGCGGAAAGAGAATGCAGCATGGAATGCAGAAACGAGCTCGGTTTCTCGACTTTAATCCGGCCGCGCTGCCGGAGTGTGCCTGCGTGGCAGTCTGCGTCGTCGTCTCTGTTTTTTTTTACTCGGTCAGTCCAGGGAAGCGTCGTACGAGGCGGGGCCGGCGTAAAATTGTGTCGTACAATTGAGGTTTTTAATACATTGCTTCTATGGGAGTTTTGCCGGGACCGAGCCAATTCGTCGTAAAACACGGGTCGTCGTAGGACCGGGGGACGTATAATCGAAGTTCCACTGTATTTCTATCGGTGAGTTTGACTGATTAGCTATGGCGGGCCCCCAAAGCTCACACGTGCTGAGAAAATATGCTTCATTACACTGTGTGGCTGGTATTTACGATCGTATCTGCGACAGTGTTAATGAAGAGGTAAACTACTTTTTAGAGGCCTCAAAGCTTTGTTTACTTGCCCTGTCTGGCCTTAATAGGATATATTTAACATGATTTGATAATTGACAGGGCAGGTTTCGTATGCATTCTTCACCTTACATGGAATGCTAGCATAGTAGCTTTGCAAATGCTTATAGAGCAACCGTGTGCTATTGTCTTGTAGTCTCAACGCCACGAATTTGTGACCTATAGCTGTTTGGTGAACCCTGCCTATATTCTGGGCTGTGCTTGCAAGCAATAGTCAGCCTTTTATAGTGTTAACAATGCCACCACGCCTCTGGAAATTGGAGAAGGGGGGAAAAGCCTCCATTTTAGGAATTTTGTAAGACAGTCTCATTTGACTCAACAACAAGGCTGAGGTGGATTTGGACGGCTGTTACGCGACGGTTTGTTTCTTCCTTGTGTGCGCATAATGACATACATTGCCTTTGTTGTTCGAAACTGCCTCGTTTTGTTACGAACCTGCGGGGAGCTATCTGGCACTTTGTAGGATTCATCTCTTGAACCAAAGGTTCGCCAGGAGTGTTCATTTTGCTGTTTACCTTTTTTTCCCCCCTAGATTGCCTGATGGTGAGGCACGATGCATATTTTTTATGCCATATTCAAACTGGTATGCCAGCACACATGCCACTACCTCGGTGCGCATTCTTGCCCTCGAATGTGTTGAATATAGGGGTAACCATTGAGACGGTAGAGTAGCAGTTCATTTGCTATATGTAGCCCTACTTATCCCTAGCTGCAGGATAGGTAGGTCAGATTGCATGCTATTGCTTCCGATGCATGATCAGCTGAAGGATCCAAGTTTGCTTGTCAACTGTAGCCACTGAGATACGGCTGCATGCATAGGTCATTCAGTGTCTGCGTAGGTCATTCAGTGTCTGCATTGGGAAATGAAGCAGCCTCCACTGGTCTAGCTTGGGCAACATGTCGTGCAGCCAAGCGCGAGTATGCAGGCCCTGTTCCTAGTGGCCTCCATATTGAGGCCCAAATTTAAAGGACACTAGTGTGCTTCGATTATTTAGTCTGTGTTGAAGGAACCCCAGGTGGTCGAACTTTCTCGGGAGAGCCATACTGTGATGTGCTGCATAATTATGTTGCAGTTTTGGCACAAGAAACCCTGCAGGTTATTGTGCAGAACGGTAGACCTCTTTGCGAGTGTGAGTGCTTATGGTGTAGGTAGGAGACTGGAAAACTGATCTCGTGTTGCACACACGCTGTTTAAATTAGTTTATACTTTCTTAGAATGAAACTGTATAGCCTGTGTAATACACAATCAACCTTGCATCTTGCTCTACCTCTATCTACTAAGATTTCAGAAATGGGATTGTTCTCAACTGCAAGTGTGCCCTGCTTCAACTTCTTTTGCCTTTCGGTTTGTACGTTACCACATGTATTGTGAGGGGCTTGCATTGGGCTGCTGCTTCACCCTTTCTGTGCTGGAAAGAAACGAAAATATTTGTACATTCCTTTCAATGTGTATACTTCAGTTTCAGGCCCAGCTTTTTTATAGAGCATTATCGGGATGGTGATTAGGATGTGAACTCCAGTGAGGTTGTAAACCAATTACACGCAAACAGGCTTTTCTCTTGGCGAAAAATGACAGGCCCTTTAAGGCACTGCAATTCGAGTTGGTGGCAGCGGTCTTTTGAGAAGGGGGCGTGTTTTAAAGCCATGCTTACGTAATTTTACCAAGTTTGTCGACTTGTAAGTATGCTTGTCTTGTTCCTTCTGTAAACAGTTATTTTCAATAGGTTTGCCTTTTCCTTTATGTAGTCAGTCAGGAACATAATTTTTCTTAGTGCAGCACAGAAATAACAGCCCCACTATAATATACGTACCTGTATATCAACAGGTTGCACAAGACTTGACAATGGAAGCACTTTTACATGATTGGAGCTTATAAGATTTGTTACACAGTCAAACCCATAGCAGCCAAGTCTCTTGAATTGTCCGGGAGACTCCCGGTTTTCGACCATTTCTTCAGTTTGTACGGCTGTCATGAAAATCTCCTGGAAATCGAAATTTCTGCACGTGATGTGGCCGCATTAACAAAAATACAGGTCAATCCGCTCCAGACTTCTTGTGAACCCACTATTTCACCTAAGGCATATGGGTGCCGTCATATTTGGATGTTAATTCGGAGGGCTTTTTTTGTTTGTTTTTGTATATTGTGACAGGAATTAATAAGGCCATGAAACATGGTATGCGCCAACCCAGTGGTTTTTCTGCGTGTGTGTGTGTGTACTGTAACACTGTTCGTTTTGTTATTAAAGATGCAAGACACAGTTTAACAGCCCAGCATGGCGGCCTGAAACACCCCTGTAAATTATCCCCAGTGATGCGAAATCACGGCAGATACGATGTCGTGAAATTCCCCAGTCAAATTCTACTGTGTTCATTGGACCAAAATTTGAATGTTCCGAACAAGTTTTCTAATTGCGGCGGGTGGTATGAACTTTAGTACCGAAACCGTCACTTTAGTACCGAAACCGTCGAACGAAGGTCGAGAGCAGCCCCGCCGCGGTGGTCTAGTGGCTAAGGTACTCGGCTGCTGACCCGCAGGGCGCGGGTTCGAATCCCGGCTGCGGCGGCTGCATTTCCGATGGAGGCGGAAATGTTTGTAGGCCCGTGTGCTCAGATTTGAGTGCACGTTAAAGAACCCCTGGTGGTCTAAACTTCCGGAGCCCTCCACTACGGCGTCTCTCATAATCATATAGTGGTTTTGGGACGTTAAACCCCACATATCAATCAATCGAAGGTCGAGAGCAGAGTGCCCGAAGCTTCGGAAGTATGCATGCGACCATCATACGTACTATTCTACAGTGCGTTCCTAATTGTCTCTACCTTGAAGAGACGGATGTGTCCTCGCAGCTAGACTGTCTGCGCTTTTGTAAACGGAAATTAAGCAAGGGCGAGTGTGCTCTCCACACTATATACAGTCGAGCCCACTTATAACGAACCTGAGCCTGACGCGGCATCCGTTCGCTGTGTCGTGAAGTTCGTAATAAATGAAACACAGCTAAAAATGTTGCGAGTGAAAACGCAAACTTTTTTCGCTGAAAAAGTTCGTGATGCATGTGTTTCGAAGAGCAGAAGCGATAAGGGCGGTCTCGAGTTCATTTAAAATGACGGGGTGCTGGTTCGGCGAGGCCTGCGGCATAAAGCTGCATGAGGCACTGGCTCCAAAGCATCGTTCTCGCCATCCGATTCCTCCAAATCGCTCTCGCCACGTACTTCATTCACAATGTCCTAATCCGTGCACGGTTCCGCAGTACCGCGTCATCATCGGTCGTAATTAAATCATCGCAACAGATGTCCCACCCCGCTCTCCCAGGTCAAAGTCGACGGCGTGCTGCCACAAATCGCTGCCGGAGTGATCCTGTTAGGAAGCTTCAGGCTCAGCATCGGGCTTGACGTCGACGAAATCAACCTCGCGAAAACAGTTTCGCGTGCATGTAGCCGTCACCGCCGCCCACGAAATGTTCACCATCGCCACAGCTGAATACCGGGACCCCCAAGGCAGGAAGTTGGCTGCCAGGTGGTCAACATCTATGAGCAAGCACTACGCAACACGGCACCTAACGTTCAGATTACGCTCAAGTCAAGCAGTCACACTTCCGACGTTTTGTTGAGCGGCAGGATAAAGTGTGCAAGTCCTCCCGTCTGCCATCCTGACTACACACGCACACCAAGAAGGATCAAGGCGCGCACGTGCGACACACATGCCAAAACGCAGGGAACAGCACTGGGCCCGTTTTTAGTCAGAAAATGAAATTAATTCGAGCCAGCGAGTCTGATGTCGCGGAGCGGGGGAGATGGGCGAAGGGGTTGTGATCAAGAGAGGAGAGCAGATTTGCGATAGAGTGAAGAGAGGGGAGGTTGCAGGTTGGGTAGCTTGCTTGCAATGTCTGTGAAATGCACAACTCGCATGTTAAAAAAACTTGAGAAAGAGTTTTTGAACTTGAAACCCGTGCCGGTGGGTTTGCCTGGCCTCACCAACTTCGATATTTCGCGATTCGTTCTGTGCAAATTAACAGCCGTTTTCTCGTGCGGAGGGCATGCTTAGGCTGTGCGAAGTGAGCGAGAGCAAGTCCTAAACACGAAACGAATCTCAAATTATCAGAGTCAATGCGGTAGCGTACGCGTGTGCACTAGACGCAGACGTTTGGGTACAGTCGATGGCCAACGATGTTGGCAAATGGTCTGGTCACTCCAGGTCGGCGACGCCAACGACAATACTAGTGATCAAAAACAGGGTAGATGGCCGACTGGTCTTCGGAAAGATCGGAGGTAGTGTGAAAACACTGGCCTCGTCAGGCGATGCGGGGTGCTCAGAGTAGGGGGGGGGGGGACAAAGGCTGGAGGGGGCCTAACAAAAAGTGGTTGGGGAGAGCGGCAGCTAGAGGCGCTTGGAGGCATGGTCGACGTTTAACAATAGGAATGTATGGGCACGTCGCCGATGCCTGATCTATGGTTGAAAGTGGTTTCCCGGGATGTCTGCAGAGCACCGACTCCGTTCGCTGTAACCGATCAGTGGTTCTCGGAGACGTTCGTCGTAAGTGTATTTTTGTGCCATTGAACCAATGTATATTTTCACGGTCACGCGGATATTGTTAGTTTTAAGCGAAAGTTCGTTTTAAGTGGGGCCGTTATATGTGGGCTCAACTGTACATGAAAAGAACCGTATATATGTATATGAAAAGAAAGGCAGTGCCAATAGGTAGTACGGTTCGTTACATGCGGTGCATCTTACGCTTGGTTTTCTGGTCTCTAGGAATACTTGTATGAGATAAATTGTTCATATCTGCTCAAGTGCAAAGACACTCATGACAAATCACTTGCCCACTTGGCATTGCTCAGACTAAATGTAAAATGTTGTACAGTGGCCACGACCCCTGAATCCAATTCATACATGACTGGCACCTGTCTGCTGCATGACTAGGGTACAATATGTACGCTAAATATTGTTTTGCTGTCTACTCACTGGTTGTCATGTTCAGGGTGGACGATATTAGCCCAAAAAATGTAACTGCCTGAAAATATCTTGCAGTTCAAGCATCAGTCAGCGTGGTTTTTGTAAATGTGAGAACTGTGGTCTACTTACCGATTAATTTTACCGCTACAGAACTGCTGGTCAATCTTAGCTCTTCACTGAGTGACTAGGCTTGTGAGTGAGTGAGTGAAACAACTTTATTGACAATCCCACATAAAGGGGGAAGGGGTAGGGGGATTAAAGCGAGACACTAGCGTGCTCGGACATCCCTGAGCAGCAACCTACTCGCGCCAAACGCGTGGGGGCGCCGCTTTCAGCCGCTGGTGTTCCAGGATGCTAAGCACGGGCTGGACCACGTCTCTTTGGTTGCCTAGCTCTCGGCTGATGATTTTGCTGCTTATGGCTGTTGGCATTACTTCTTGGTTACCCGGCGGTGGTGCACAGTCCCAGAGGAGGTGTCTCTGGGTGGCTCGCGCCTTCTTGCAGTGCTGGCATACATCAGTGGTGTAAACCTCCGGGCAAACGTGCTTTGCCCAGACGGGGGTCCATATGGCTTGTACTTGGTAGAGGCGTCTGCTCGTTCTGTACCACTGCAGAACGTCAGCGTAGGTTGTGATAAAATACTCTCCGTCTTCGGCATCGGGTCGTTGCGGCTCCGAGGAATGCGTTGACAGAGACCCGCGGCTAGTTAGCGCGTGTGCCTTCGTATCTGACTCCTCGTTGGTTCGGGCCCACGTCCAGCTCCCCGGCGTGCGCAGGGAACCACTTGACAGTAACGTTGGTTTCCGGTCTTGCTATAGTTGAACATACTCTTGCAGTGGTTCCATGGATGTTGTTTGTAGCAAAGTTGACTATTGTCGACTTCGAGTCGCTGAGGACTGTGCGGAAATCCGGGATCGCTAGTGCCAGTGCGATTGCAAACTCCTCGGCTTGCGTGGGCGACTTGCACCGTATGCTTCCCGACGTTGTGAGTACTCCAGTGTCTGCTGCGATGACTGCTGCTGCGTACGTGTTTGGCCGGTGGGGATACTTCGCCACGTCCATGTAGTACGCGCACGGATCGTTGGCGTGACCTTTTGTGAGGGCCGTGGCTCTCGCCGTTCTTCTTTCTTGGTGTATTTGCGGATGCATGTGCTTCGGTAAGGGTGGGACCCTCAGTCTTTGGAGAATGTCCAGGGGTAGTTGCTTTGCTACCTCCGGAGTCATCGCTGGCGCGTTTATTCCTTTGCGTTGTATCGTTCTTCCCGTCCTGGTCTGGGACAGGCAGTGATACTGTGCTGTTCGCTGGGCTTCTGCGATTTCTTCCAGCGTGTTGTGAACGCCTAACGCGAGCATGCGTTCCGTGTTGGTGGGGGGGTATAAGCCCTGGGCCGTCTTGTACGCCTTTCTGAACATCGCGTCAATCTTGATCTTCTCCGCCGCTTTCCAATTGTGGAACGACGCTACGTAAGATGTGGCTGACTGCAAACGACTGGGTGAGTCGTAGTAGACTGTCTTCTCGCATGCCCTGGTACCGCGTGGCCACCTTCTTGAGTAGGCGGGTGGCTAGCGAGAGCTTTGCGTGGAGCTTCTGTACAGTCAGGTTGTTGGGGTTCAAGTCCTGGACGTGCAGCCCCAAAACTTTGAGCGTCTGCACGTGCAGTATCGGCGTTCAGTCTTGGGTTACCACGTTGATGTTCTGCATTGTCGGGCGTCGCGCACTTCGCGGTGAGATCACTAGCAGTTCCGACTTGGTTGGCTTATGACGCGAAAAGTTTCCCTTTCGTGTTAAAGCTCTACCTGTGTATGTCGCATCTATGAGGTCGCTCACCATTGAAGAGTCTGAACTCTTAGCTTGCTAATTTCAGCAGCAGGGCATCCTGTAAAGCGGTGTTCACACGGGGGATAAAGGCGGGGTCTAGTGACGTCAACGGGCGAGAAGTCCCCCCCTCCAAATGTCCCTGGAGCACAGGCCTCACGCCGCTCGTGGCGAGCGGCGAACGAACGGGGCGGGGGTAAAACGAAACCACGTGGATGTCTGCGTGTGTGCCCGCTGTCTGACGTTTTGTGCATGCGAAGTTGCAAGACTGCCTGTTGCTTGGCGATGTCCGAAGTACTTTTTGTGGGGTGTAGGTCCATTAAAGGACTTCGCGATCACTTTTATTTGTTCGCATTAAGGGGGGAGGTGGGGATCGAAAGTGAAATTCTTTAGTTTTTGTCGTAGAGCAATGAAATTTGGCATGCTTACTGGAAACTGCGCTAAATGATAAATGACAAAGTTTCATTCAGCTATCTCCAGTAGTTCTGGCATTATAAATTTTTTTATCCATCAGTGTACTACCAAACTTGCCCAAAGCCTGGTGTGACAAAAAAACATGGTAGAAGCCTATAGTTGCTCTTATATTTTAGCCATTGGGATGGTTGATGTCGTGACATTCTGCAAATATTTTTATGACTCTGTTTTTATATTACAGAGAACATTGTATACATGCTTGTAAATGTGGTCGTTATCATAATGTGAAATTAGCTTAGGAGTAAAAATACTGAGGTAGTAATTAACAAATATGAAAACGTCACGACATAGAAAATTCACTGAGGAACACAATGCAAAAAAACACGTGAAAATCCGTCAAGCCATAGTCATGCAAGCATCGTGGCAAGCTGGACAGTCGGGTCAAAACACGTTTCTGAGAAAACTGGCGTTAAAGTTGAACAGTCAGTAAAGGTCCATCAAAATGCCCCGGGACTGTAATACTTTGTGTCTTTGCTTGCGAGGGTCTTCTTACCGTATATACTCGTGTAAGGGCCGCACTTTTTTTTCGAAAATTTTGCTAGGTGCGGCCCTTACACGAATCAGGCCGATTTAGTACAGGCAGTACAGGCCAAAGGTCTGTACTGTTTATGCAACAGTAGCAGAGTGCAAGAGTCACAAATGACATGCCAGAAATGTTTTTATTCGGATTCCATTTCGCTGTCCTCGTTCTCGGAGGAGCTCGCCTCGGCGTCCGCGTCTTCCCAGAGACGGTCATCTTCGGTGCCGTTCATGGAGTTCGAAATTCCCGTTACCTTGAAGCTTTTAGCAACTACTTCTACTGACATGGCACGCCACGCATTCAAAATCCATTCACACACCTGTTGGAGCGACGCCCGCTTCAGCCGTCCTGTAGGGGTCTTCTCGTGGACGCCTCCAGCCATCCATTCAGAGTAACATCGGCGAAATTCCACTTTGAATGGTCTGTTGACGCATACGTCGAGCGGCTGCAGCACACTCGTCAGGCCACCGGGAATGACGGCCAAGTCCGTACGAGTTGCGGCAACTCGGTTCTTGACGCGGTCGGTCAAGTGGCCCCTAAAGCTGTCCAAAACAAGGAGGGCTTTCCGTTGTAACAGCCCTCCAGGTCTGTTTGCCCAGACGGTCTTAATCCAGTCAACGACCAGTTCCTCGGACATCCAGCCCTTCTCTTGCGCACGTACGACGATTCCCTGAGGGAACTTCTCTTTTGGGAGAGTCTTCCTTTTAAATACGACGTACGGCGGAAGCCTCCTGCCGTCTGCCGTGATGCACAACATCACAGTGCACCTTTGGCGTTCTGCACCAGTCGTGCGCACAGACACACTTTTCGCACCTTTTAAATCCACTGTGGTGCTTTCCGGTGCATCGAACCACACAGGTGTCTGGTCCGCATTCCCAATTTGGGACAGGTCGTATTCATGCTCCCTCCTGAGAGCATTCACGAAGCGATGAAACTTAATGACGTGGTCTTCGTACTCGCGCGGCAGTTTTTGGCAAATCGTCGTTCGGCGCCGAATAGAAAGCTGGTTACGGTTCATAAACCGCGTAGCCCAGCCCCGACTTGCCTTGAATTGTGCCGGGGGTATTTCCATGTGGCGAGCGATGCTGAGGGCTTTGACGCGTATCATGTCAGTCGATACGGCGTAGCCGTCCCTTCGTGTGTCGACGACGTAGTTGACGAGCTCGCTTTCGAGTTGCGGGTACTTGCACTTTTTCCCGCGAAACGCCTTTCGGCTCCTGTTAGTAGCGGCGAGGGCATCTTTCTGATTCATCCAGTAACGCACGCGCTTCTCATCGACGTCGTACTTTCGTCCAGCTTCCCGCTTCCCGTGCTCCTCGGCATAGTCAATCACTTGCAGCTTAAATGCTGCAGTGAATGATCTCAGATGCCGGCCCATCGTCCGTCACGTGCGCTGGCTTCTGCAGGGTTCACTACAACCAACAAAGTGACACCGACGACACCGATCTGAAGTCGCGCTGCCAACGTATCGACACGATGCTAGGAACGATGCCAACAAAGAGGCCGCACAAGGCAAATATGGCGGCGCGCTGTCAACAGCGTGGTCGGCGCGTCGGCGGAAGTAGAATAAAAGCGGAAAAGCGTGCAGCGCCATCTGGCTGTAAATGAACTAACTACACTTTTCTGGCGGGACATTTTGAACTTTTGTTTTTTTTTTTTTCGAAATATCCGCTTTCAAAGTTGGGGTGCGGCCCTTACACGAGGGCGGCCCTTACACGAGTATATACGGTACGTCCTTTCTCATTCATTTTCTCTGCACTGCGTGCTTTTCGTTTTCTTTGCTGGTCTTTTTCTTCAGCTCTTTGAAGGGCGAGGCTAGCAGGTTTGATGCCCACGGACTTGCACATTTCAGTGTAGGCTCGCAACTTCCCAAAATTGTAGCGTGCAACTGCTTCATGTACTGTTGTCTCCACTGCGAACAATGAAGCGTGTTGGTTCTTTGAAGTCAGTGACCAAATAACTGAATGCAAGCTTTCCGCCGCATTCTGAGTTTTGTTGCCTTTGCATCGCTCCAACAGTTGCGGGTCAGAGAGACGTTGGTATACAGGCAGCAGAGCCTCCGCTACACGTTTCGACAGGTTATACCTGTGAGGTGGTGCTGGCTCCATTTTGGCCTGTGCTGAACGATGTTTGCACCAGCTATCAGGGCCAGTTGGGCAGAGCTCATGGTGAGGCTCGTCGTCGGTGGACGTGACGTGATAAAAAGTGGCCATCACGGCCCTTTGCATGTCAGGGACACTTGTGTGTTTTCGCAAGGCTAACCCGTAATAGCTGGTCAGTTTTTTAATCAACTCCTGCGTCAGTCCACCTCTCCCACCCAATGGCTCCCCTTTCTTAGCTCTTGTCACCAGTGTGCGGAGAGCGGTGCCCATTCTCTTCTGCACATGGTTCACGCAGTCTTCTTTGGTCAGTGGTATGAAGCCGTACACCTCATCTTTGCACAGAGCAAGATAGGTTCGGCTGTCACCATCACATATAATGTTGGTGTAGCGGAGGCCATACCTGCTGACAGAGCGCCTGAAAAGTGTCAGAGCAGCCTCCACTTCCATCTGTCCGGAGCCAACATCAGTATTCTTCTGACATTGATGTTTCTCAGCCCAAGTGACGAAGTTGGGGTCGCTCTCTGCTGGTTGTTGACAACACCCAAGACAGAAGTTGGAAAGGACTGTGCAATCCAGCACAAGCCCCGTGTAAAACTCAATAATACATCCTACCCCAATGTGTGAGCTGTGGCCTCTTGTAAGCCACGTGCCGTCATACACAACTGTGATGTTGTTTGGGCTTGATGGCTGCATCTTACTGTACACGTCTTTTACCGCAAGCACAGCATCTGCAAAGATGTTTTGTGCAGCTTCCTCTGCTCCTGGTTTGAATGTTTTTTTTTAGGTGTTCCTGATAGGTTTTTTGATGAATGCCCCGATGAGAGACATTCATTGTAGCCCAGAAGTCATTCAGGGCAGTGGGCCCTTTTCCAATGGTCTTGATTGCTTGCATGGCTCTTAGGTTGACTTCAAAAGCCCTTCCTTCGGATTTTCTACTGGATGACCAAGGTGAATGAATAGGGCCACAGGAAGCACACAAAAGTACCAGTTTTACTGCCAGGCCCAATTTTGTCCCATGCTGCACTGACAGTCTTCTTACAACATTTTGGGCAGAGTGCAGGTCCTATTAGGGAATTCATGGCAGAAACCTGAATTAGGGTGAACTCATCCTCTTTTGTTGCCGATGTTTGCTCCGTTTGCTGCGCGAACCCGAACTTCCGCTCCGTTGCCGACACCTCGCGAAGTGCATCGCGGACACTGCTGGCTTGCTTCTCGGCGCCTTCCGAGGACACGAAACGAGGTTCCAGGTGTATTTGAACGGTGCGCTTCCGCTGAGGCAAACGATCGCCGACATCCTGGACAGCTGGCACCACGTCGTCGTCCGCCGCCGCGAAAACGAAACTTTTCTCGCGTTCACACCGCACTGTGATGCCGCGGCTAGTTGATGGCCCCGGGTCATCAGTGTCACTGCCAGGCGTCGATTCACCGTCACTTTGAACAGCCGGCACCGCATCGTCACCCGCCGCAGCGAAAACGAGACTTCTTTCGCGTTCGGGCCGCACCGCAACGTCGCGGCTAGTTGACGGCCCCGTGTCATAGGCCTCACTGCCGAGCATCGGCAGCGAGCAGGTGTCGGCTTCCGACGACACGTAGCTTGGTGGCGACGCGGTACTCGGTTCGTCTGATTCAATCGCTGCTGACTGCTTCGTTTTCCCAACAGGAGGCTTGCGTTTACGCTTCCCGTAAGCGTACTTCGTCCGGTACTTCGTCCTGCGCTTCCGGTCCACGCGACGATCCATTGCGGGCGCTAAGCCTCGCGCTAGAGAAGAGTTGGCGTATCGGCGACCGTATCGGCGTATCGGCAGGGGATTCGCAAACTATAGTGCGCCAGCGTGTGCGTAGCAGACGTGCGTGCGCGGAGCAGACGACCAGCGCAAGCAAGCGCGTCCCAGCAGCCACTCACAGAGCGCGCTCAGTACCACGTGACAGGAGCGACCAATGGGTGCGCGTCTAAGGCGTCGCGGATGCCTTCGCATTTTTTCTGTTCGTGCGTTTATCTTAGCTCGTAGAGTCGTGGTTTCACCGGGAGAAGTACGGCGGTGAAGCAAGCTTTCCAGTGACACCAAGCTTTCCGCGAGCGGCGGCGAAGGCGCGGAAGTATCGCGCTCGGAAATGGGCCATTTTCGCGCAGATTTCAGCCAGCTTTTTGCGATCCGCGGTCAGAAAAACATTTTTTAAGCTTACTTTGAGATCGTTTTCGGCGGAAATATTTTTAGATATGATAGAAATGGTGATGCAGAATCCAAATCTGCCCTTATCCAAAATTCGTTTTTTTGCGAGAATTTCGCGATTTGATCCCCGCGTCCCCCCTTAAGGGGGCACACTGGTCTTGGAAACTTTCTTTTTGCTTTCCAACCAATTTTAATGAAACTCCATGGGCTTGTTCAGTTTTTTTTTAACTGATGTCAAATATCCAATTAGTTTTGATGTAAGCTAATTAGTTCCCGAGATAATTAAAAATCTTTCGTGATTGTTCTTGAGAACAATAGAAAAAAAAACTAGTCAACAAAAAATTACCAGCATGGCATGAATATACTAGAAGTTATGGAGAATGAAATGACGGAAGCAGTCTGGCAATCACACATGCAAGTTTACATCAATTCTAATTTCTCTGTTTAAAGTATGCCTGCTAACCAGTTATTTTAAACAATTATTTAAACGTGAAATGCAAAATCTGTTTCCCTTACTTCAAGGTTTAAACATTCAGCTTGACAATGCAAAAGAAATTATCTTGCTAGCTGCACCGCATGCCGAGATGTACCTCTCAAAAATTTCCTAAACGTCAAAAATATGCATTTTGAGAAAGGCAAAAAACACAACGGTGCCATGTTTAATGTAAACAGTAAAACATTCTGTACATTTTTGAAGCGAAATGACTAGTAGGCCCCAGAAGCATAGTCCCCTTGACTGCTGGCATCCAGGTGCCGCTTCTTGAGCGTCCGCTGCACATTTTCTGCAGACACACGCCTGAGGGTAGAGTCCCTGGTTCGGCGGCGGTCTTTTTCAGCCATGCGTTTGCTACTCAGTAGGCCGGGGTTCAAGCACAGCTCTTTGAGGATCTTGGATGATGTTACTTGACTTCCGGCATTAAAGCTCATCACTGCCTCGGCGACCGCAGCTTCTACACTGTGCAGTGATGCATGGCTCTCCTTCGGGGCCAGCGACCAAATCACAGAGTGGAGACTTTCATTACTGTTCTGAGTCTTGCCTCGCTGGCAGCGCTCCAGCAGCTTCTTGTCCGCCAAGCGTTCGTACACTGGAAGCAAGGCCTCACAGACATACGGCGGCAGGTTGTAGCGGTGTTTGGGGGCCGGCTCACCCCTGGCCTTGGCAGCGTTCTGGCGGCACCACGAGTCAGGACCTGTAGGGCACAGGCTGTGGTTGGACACGGCATCGTTGGACGTCACATGGTGGTATGTGGCCATCACAGCATTGTGCATGGCTGGCACATCCCCTTTGTGAGATTTGATGGCCCAGCCATAGTAAGAGGTCAATTTGTTAACCAGGTCACCAGTCAGCCGCCCCCTACCACTGAGGCTCTCAGAGCCAGCTGGCCTCTGCTTGGGGAGATTGCGCAGTTGCGTGCCCATCCTCTTCTGGACGTGGTTCACACATTCCTCTTTGGTTACCTTTATAAAACCATACACATCTGCTTCCTTCAAAGCAGGGTAAATGCGGCAGTCGCCATCAGAAAGAACTGTAGTGTATCTCAGCTTATGACGCTCCTACGACCTCTGAAACAGAATGAGGGCAGCTTCCACTTCCATCTCTCCAGCTTTTTTTGTGCTGTTTTTCTGGCAGTGGTGGTTCGCTTTCCACTCGTCGTAGGACGGGTCACTTTCTTTAGGCGCCCGCTCGCAGCCGGCACAAAAATTGCAGAGCACGACATAATCGAGCACAAGCCCCGTAAACAACTCGATAACTGTGCCGACTCCGATGTGAGACGAGTGTCCCCTCGTCATCCAGGAACCGTCGTACGACACAGCGATGTTGCCCAGGTCGCCGAGGTCCAGTTCCGCGTACAGTTCCCGAACCGATCGCGCGCACTCCGCGGTCAGCTTTTCCGACTCACGAACAGCTGCGGGCGTCAGTTTCGTCTTCACGTAGCTCTGCCACGTTTTGTTGTGCAGACCGCGCAAAGAAATGTTCATCGATGAAAAAACGTCGTTGAATGCCGTTTGCTGATTGCCAGTAGACTGCATAGCGCGCGCGCCCAAAACATTGATGGCAAACGGCTTTGCCTTGCTCTCGCCGTAAACGCGCGGCGAGCTCCATGCCACCGACACATCGCCGCAGGTCGCGCATGTAAGCACTAGCTTTACGGCAAGGCCGTACTCCCTGTCCTCTTTGCCGATGTTTACATCACCGGAGCACAATTTGCACTTCACTGCACTCATCAGTTCGTTCACCTGGTCCAAACTCACGATCAAAAACCGTGTTTCGTCCAGCGGCGTGGCTGCGGCATCGTCGATATCGGCTAACAGGCCGCACTTGCGTTGTGTTGCTCCAGTTGAAGCGAGCTCTTGCAACTTGTTTTCAGCGGGTGCAGCACTGCTGTGTCAAGACGAACGCGGCCGCTGCCGGATGCGTTATCTTGAGTGGGCGGCGGCGGAGGTGCTAGGCCTATGTTATCAGGGGCCTCGCCGCTGGCCACGGAAGGTGGGTCGCTTGCTCGTTCAGCGCTCCTCGCTGACGCGGAACGGCCTTTGAAGTTCTCGAGGAGCGACTTCTTTTTTTGCCGTACTGATTCCTTGTGTGGAATTTCCTTCTGGCTTTCTACATCGCGCGCGATGCTTGGCTAATCCGTCGTTCTCAGTCCGAGCAATATGGCGCCTGACTGCGCCGCCGACGGCGCGAAGCAGACGACACATGCCGCTTGCGGCCTATCGCGTTGCGCTGTTTAGTCACGTGCGCTCGCCGGCGAATAGGAACGCGTATTTTTGCTTTTTTTGCCGTGTGTTTTCTACTCTACCAATGAGCGGACAGGAGCCAGAGTGGCGGGAAATTGAAGACAGAAGACCGCGCTTTCAAATGAGACATAGATCACTGCGATACTGCCCGTGGCGCAGCAGCGGGGAATTATTGAAAAATTGCCATTTTGGCGTCGGAATCTTGCCAAATCGGGCCCGTACGGCTTTTATAAGTAGCTGTTACTGTTCAAGTACCAACTTTTCGGAGGAAAAACTGAGCAAACTAATAGACAAATACCTGTAGATTTCAAAAATGACATCTAAAAAAATGCGTTTTTGGGCAATTTTTCTGCCCCAAAGACCCGTGTGCCCCCTTAACAGAATCGTCCGCAGCTTCCTTCTGAAGAAATAGTTTACCATCAATCCCGGTTTTAGGCCCACGGCAGGCTTTCCAGCTGCCGTCACCAGTAGCGAACACAAAACTCTTAGACTCCGAAGGGCCTACCAGTGGCCTTGTTGTCGTAGTTTAGTGCATGATCTATCACTTGCAACTTGAAGCAGCCGTGTAGCTTCAGTGTCACCCCATAATGTGCCAAGATTACTGACACAGCATACAAAATACGCCGCAACGTGCACTGGCCACTTCGGCTTGGCTTGGATTGCATTGAATCTGCGTGCTTAAGCTTGATGCTTAAGAGATGGCGCGCGCTATCATCATCAGTGGCTGGAACGAGCAGACGACATTATTGCGGCAGTTTTCGGGGGTGCGATAATTACTCTAGGAAAAAAAGAAATCGTATTTTTCTTGGGCGATGTGGCAGGTGTCAGAATTATGTGAGTGCGAGAATTACGCGAGTAAATATGATGGCCTGCCGAGCCCCCCAGATATTCCAATAGACTCCCAGATTTCGACCAGTTCTTAGGTTAGTACGGTTGTCAGGAAAATCTCTTGGAAATCGAAAAATGTGTGTGTGATGTCGCCGCATGTACAAAAAATGCATCCCTATCTAATCCAGGCTTCTTGTGAACGTATCCGATTTTATTGTAAACGAATTTAGAAATTTATCTAAACATACTGTAAAGTGTCTGTCTAAAATGTCTATGCCAAACTGGCAGATATGAATTTATGAATTTCTCCTGCGAAATTTTACTATGTACATTGGGCCAAAAGTCGGATGTTTTGAATGCGTTTCCTCATCCCAAAGGGTTGTAGGAACATTAGTACTAAGTCCGTTCAATGAAAACCGAGAGCAGTGTGCTTGCTCGATGCTTTGGAAGGATGCATTGTCCAGAATGTACTGCCCGACTCCTGACCTAGCTTTTGATTTCACCATGCGTTCATCCACCTCAAGGTTGCGCTGTGGTTGAAACAAACTTCGTGACTGCAGATTTATGTGTCGCAGGAGCCACGAAACTCTCCAAGTCTTGCCATCAGATGCTGCAGCCGCAAGATCTTCCGGGTCCCCTATGCTTAGAAAGCTAACTGTGTAAAGAATCGGTCCAGTTTCATAATATTCGGTGCGAGAAGGCCTGAAAATAGTCCCGTCTTCCGCCAGTACATGTGGAGTCCTGGTACATCAACAACACCCATGTAGAGGATAAGTCCGATGAACCTCAGCACCTCAAGTGGCATTACAGTCAAACCTCGTTATAACGAAGTTGAAGGGGGAGTCGTAATTACTTCGTTATAATCATTAGTTCATTATAGCCAATATCCATTTCTACCGACAATTAGCCAGCAAGAGAGAATGTACTCACCACCGAATATCACAGCAGCCCGCCCCGCAGAGAAAAACGGCCGTCGGAAGGCAAAAAACTAGCAAAATAATAAAGAACAATGCACTTTATTTCCGCCAAGTTCAGCACACCAGCTGGCAGATCACTTCGAAGAAAAATAGTCCTTGATAGACTTTTGCCGACTCTTCTTCAAGCGGATGACTGCTCTTTCAGCGGCAGCCGCTATTTCAAGTCCGTCCTCACCGTCATCATGAGCACCAAAGAAGCGGCGCAGCAGGTCTGTCGCATCCAGCGCTTGCGCCGGCATCGGTACGTCGGGTTCGTTAGGCTCCGGGGTGTCAACACATTCGTCACTGTCATTATGCACCCCCGTCACCGCGCGCACAATTTCCGCATCTGACAACTCTTCGGTTGTCACCGCGTCAGCATCGGCACCAACGTACGTGCAGAAAGTGTCGCAGTCAGGCACAACGCCGGCGTCAAGGAGAGCGTCCCACGATGTCTGGGCCTGGTCGCCCGCGGCACCCTCACTGGCGACATCACCGAGATCTTCGCTGGGCTCTCCGCTGCTGACGCCAAATGAGGCATGCTGGAAGCAGTTGGCGATAGTGCTTGCCGTGACGGCAATCCAGGCAGCTTGTAACATCTCGATCGCCATGTACAGGTCGATCGTTGTCTCGCGCTTCATGCTCATATTGAGCAAAATGCGGTCGATGACACGCTTGCGGTAGCCCGACTTCATGATCATGATCATGATCACCCCTTGATCGAGGGGTTGCACAACTGCATTAGTGTTAGCCGGCAAAAAGCACAGCTCAATGTTTTTTAACACAACGGTAGTGTGGTGGGCCACGCAGTTAACCAGGACGAGGCATATCTTGCGGTTCTGCTTGCCCAGCCGCTCGTCCCACTCACGCAGCCATTGTGCAAAGATCTCTCTCGTCATCCAGGCCTTGTGGTTGGCCACATAACTCACTTGGAGTTTCCGCTTTCCTTTGAAGCATCGTGGTGATGCACTTTTGCCGATCACGAGGGCCGGCACCTTTTTGGACCCGTCCATATTCGCACAAAGTAGCACGGTCACACGGACCTTGCTCTGTTTACCGCCCTGGCAGCGGTCACTTTTGAGGGCCAAGGTTTTTTGCGGCAACATCTGATAGAACAGGGCAGTCTCATCTGCGTTGAACAAATCCCTGGGGCTGTATTTTTCGAGCAGCTGCCCAATGTTCTTCTTGATCCACGCCACTGCAGCTTCGCGGTCCACAGATAGCGATTCCCCGCTGACAGCCCTGCCGACGATGTCGTGGCGCTCCTTGAAGCGCTGCAGCCAGCCGTCACTCGCCACAAAATCATCGTGCCCCATGATGCACGCGAAGTTCCTTGCCTTCTGCTGCAGAAGTGCCCCGCTCACAGGAGTGCCGCTTGCTCTGATTTCTAAAAACCAGTTGAACACCGCCTTCTCGACAGCTTCGAAGGCGGGGGCTCGCAGCTTCATTCGGTCGCCTTTGACGCCACGTGCGACAGCGTCGGCAATAGCTTCTCTCTTGCTTAAGATCGTTGACAGCGTGCTCAACGATACGCCGAAATCTTCGGCCACTTTTTTTTTCTTGACGCCGGACTCAACGGCTCTCAACATTGCAGACTTCTGCTCAATTGTGATGATTTTGCGCTTACGTTTGCCGTTGTCCATGTCTAGCGGCGGAGGGGTGTTGCTCTTCCACAGCGAACGACAAGGAACCAAGCACAAAGCCAACAAAGCCGCAATCTCCGCCGACCCAGCGTGGAGCTGAGGGAAGGAGGAGGTCAGATGCGCGGGCGGGTCAACGAGTTCCACAGGAGAGGGGAGGTCGGCTGACGCGCATGCTCGCGCGAGTTGCTGCGCGGGCGAGTCCATTAGTTCCTGAGGAAAGGGGAGGCAGGGCGACGTGCACCCACGCGCGTGTTGGCAGGCGGCGCAAGGCGCGAGTTTTGAATTACCGCTGCCGTGATGGGACGTGAACCGGCGCGCGCTATAAGATATTGAATTCACGTATACCAAAATGATCAGTAAATGCTCGTTGTGGTCAAAGAATGGTTCGTTATATCCATTGTGAGGAAATTTTCGCTTCGTTAAAACGAGGTTTTCAATACATGGGCGTCTATGGGAATTTCAAGGGGAATTACAATTGCTTCGTTATATCCATTAGTTCGTTATATCCCGCTTCGTTATAACGAGATTCTACTGTACTTCTTCCCAGGAGCCGTCCCGCTGAGCGTAGGATTGCCCGTCCGAAATATGCATCCAGGCGTACTTGTTTGTGTTATCACATAATGTGTGGACTGCTTTCGTCGAAAAAAACAAAAGGGAAAAATCAAGCGCCCTTGAGACGCAACGCACATCACTCCGTAGCGCTGCTGCAAGATGGGCACCAGGCTGTCTTGCGGGTGAAAACCTGATGCGGCGTGCTGCATTTGGCAAAACATCCTTGCCGTACGTTGTTGAAACCCTAAGCAAAGAAAGGATACAGTTGTCGTCAAATATCAAGTGCGTTTTTTTATATATATATGCAGCGTGAAGTTCGAACGAATCTTACCTGGTAATACTTGTTTTAGTTAGAGGAGTCTTATTTGAAGTGTCATCGTCTGAAGCCTTCACATGGTCACTCGATGTCTCTTCACTATTAATATAAAAAAAAAATCGTCGGTAGAAGTGGCCCAAGTGCTTGCAACAGCCCTCGGCGGTACCAGCGCGACGCGGGTGATCAAAGTGCGCGTACAGGAGCGGTTTATTTATTTGGGCCTCTTTATTTTCTCACTATAGAGAGAAGCCGTGCTATAGCTATCTAGAATAAACACATGTATACAACATGGTAACACCACGACGCCGTTAACGCTTGGTTAGATCAGTGGGTATGTGCGCCAACACTCATTGCTGCCTTTCTCAGAACAATGCTAGTGACTTATTGTGACGAATCCGCACAGCGTATGCTTTGCGAAAATTTCTTACCCATGAATCAATGTTTAAAGCCTAGAGCATTGGTGAAAAAAAACACCTTTACATGCAACGATTAATAGAAACGCGGTATGAAAAAAAAAATGCTTCAAGTTAAAAATTTTTATGCCTAGGGGAGAGTGCAGTATTAAAAAAATTATGGTGCTGACAAAGAATGTGGTGCAAAATCCTAGAGAATCACTTGTAGGTTGGATGTGTTCGACATCTCTCCATCACTCAGCATGAAAATTGAACAGGGAACCTGAGCTGTAAGAAGCTTACTATACCCCGGCCAGTTACTGAACTTAACTGAATTGCACTCCACTCCACTGCACAGGACAGCTTTTGTGTTTGTTAGGGTCGATGTAGTCTGAAAGTGCAAAGCATCGACTAAGCACTCCTTGGAGTATTAGGTTCAAAGTTGTTTATTGACGCGGTTGGCGTGTGCCGACAGATTTCGTCAAGTACAAAAGTGCCGAAAAGGAGCACCAGGGCCATTGGGTGCATCTTGTCGTATATCTCCAGTGGAGGACATGCTCGCTACATGTAGCACCATGTGCTGTGGTTGAAGGCTTCGTCATCTCAAAACACCTCGTTGTTTGGGAGTACAATGACAGGTGTAGTGTAAATGGTCTGAACAGCATAGTACTTACTTGACCGCCACCAACTCTACAGCCACCATCAAAAATTTTTTTTGACAGTATCAAAAGCAGATGACTCAGTTTGGCTCGTGCCATGCCAGGATCAGACTGCGCATGATTATCGGTGGTGGAAAGCTAGTGCCCGAAAACATCATCTCTAGCGTAGTGACCCCAATTATTTCCTCCCGTTTTAATGTATTCCGGTACTCTGCGCTCACTATTCAAATACTGTATGAGATTGTAGAGTGTCCAGAACCTTCAAGTTGTCCCACAACTTCAAGTGTAGCGTCATGCCCCCAATCATTTCCTCCCATTTTAATGTATTCCAGTGCTCTGGGCTCACTATTAAAATACTGTATGAGATTGTAGTGTCCAAAACCTTCAAGGTGTCCCACAACTTCATGTGTAGCGTCATCATCCCAATCATTTCCTCCCATTTTAATGTATTCCAGTACTCTGGGCTCAATAATTAAATACTGTGTGAGATGGTAGAGTGTCCAGAACCTTCGAGTTGCCCCACAACTTCATGTGTAGCGTGATGACCCCAATCATTTCCTCCCATTTTAATGTATTCCAGTACTCTGGGCTCACTATTGAAATACAGGATGAGATGGTTGAGTGTCCAGAACCTTGTCCCAATGTTTCATCTCTAGCGTCATGACCCCGATAATTTCGTCCCATTTTAATGTATTCCAATACTCTGGGCTCAATAATTAAATACTGTATGAGATGTGTACAGAACCTTCGAGTTGTCCCACAACTTAATGTGTAGCGTCATGATCCCAATAATTTCCTCCCGCTTTAATGTATTTGAGCACTCTGGCCTCACTATTAAAATACTGGATGCGATTTCCAGGTCTCATGCACTGGAGTTTGTAGACCTAATTGACGAGCGATTTAGTCGTCTGACGAAACCATGAAAGATTTTACATAGGCATGTGCCGTTCCTCCTGCAGCAAGATGTAAATGTGTGGCAGTGTAGTTACTAGTGTAGCGTGAGCGATGCCAGTGATTCTGTACTGGTGGGCACTTGCTCGAATCCTCTGATAATGTCGTGACAAGTTGTCTCAGCTTCTGTCGTCTCAGGCAGAAAACACACTCAATTGGTACTGTTTTCATTTTTGCCGCCTTGTATGACTTGAATATTAGACACAAGGTTGTGCGATTCCGATATCTTTTGATCTATCTTAAGATTGCTAATGTTAGTTTTTCAGCGAGACTGACGTTCATGCACCAGGAAAGCTTGAGAAAGTCCTGTCACAGGATGTGGTGCCTTCCAGTCTTGCTACCCTGAAATAAGGAATTGACAACAGTGTTCAAACATTCTATTTGGCCTTAAACAGCGTATTATAATTAAGCGAGAAAATGTGATGGATGTCTTTTTCTTTTAGATAATGTTTGAATTGCTTAGAGGCAAACTGTGGACCATTCACGAAACTCTGGGAGCTTTTTACCTTCTGGTACACGTCAACGACTACCGAATCTACATTTCAAAGAGAAGTGTTCTTGACTGTATGAAAAATACAAGACTGACAGTTCTGCTCATACCACTCCTGGATGCAGTGGTCCATGAAGGCTAGCCTAGAAGTTGGTTATACTGTGGCTTGTGTGAAACGATAATACAGTCGAACCTCGATATATCGAACGGCGCGGCGATCGCAAAATAGTTCGATATATCCAGAATTCGATATAAAAAATCACGAAAAAGATGCAACAACAGCTTGCTAAAAACAACCAACGAATCGTTCCAAGCGTGGTGCATTTAAAACTCACTTGGAGATTCAAACACAGTATTTATTGTGTTGGTTTAAAATATTGAAAAAGAGTAGCCTGCTTTTTGTTGGCCATGGCGTGTTTGACGACTGCGTCCTCAATATAGTCCAGGCGATCCATAAGTGATAGGCCGGTGCCTTCAATCGTGCCGCAGTGGCGGCGCATCAAGGGCCAAAGCAGCTACGAGCTCAGCTGATGTCGGGAGCGGGGCACCATCGGCGCTTGCGGGATCCACCTCGGCAGTCTTCATTTGGCTGCTCAGCAGTAGCTTTGGCAACTATCTCCACATCCGTGAGCTCCGCCGTTGCACCAGTGATGTCATGACCTCCAGCGAAGTCTTCGATGCACATGCTTTGCGGCTCGGCACCTACAAAGCTCTCCAGCTTGCTTTACGTTTCGGCGAGCTCGCTTTCTTCATCTGCGCATGCCAACCCAGCTCCCTCGGATTTTTCCACAGATTCCTCGTCAGTGCGACCAAAGCCCGCATGCCGAAAGCAGTTGGCTATCGTCGACTGCTTCACGTTTTCCCACGATGCTTTGAGCATTTGGATGGCTCCCAAGAGATCGATCTTCAGATCTTGGCCCATCCGGAGTTTTACGAGCAGAATGTCGATCAGCCGACGCTTGTAGTTAGACTTAAAAATGTGCGGATAATACCCTGATCCAACGGTTGGAGATTCGAAGTAGTGTTAGGCGGCAGGAATACCACTTCGATGTTGCTCAGCTGGGCGTCGGTGTGGTGTGCCGTGCAATTATCAACAATGAGGCATACCTTCCGTCCTTGACGCGCCAGGTCCGAATTCCACGCCTTCAGCCACTTGAGGAAAATATCCCTCGTCATCCACGCCTTCTTGTTCCAGGCATAAGTCACCGGAATATTGGGGCAGTTCCGCATGTGCCTCGGGGTTTTAAACTTCCCAATTACAAGTGGCCGCAGCTTCGTGCTTCCATCCATATTGGCAGCCAATAGGACCGTCACACGGGCCTTGCCTTGCTTGCTTCCGTGGCATTTGTCCCCGCGAGTGTCCAGCGTTTGCCGCAGAAGCGTTTGCCAGAATAGGCCCGTCTCGTCAGCATTAAAGTTCTGCTTCGGCTCATACTTGGCGAGAACTTTGGGCCACTCGTGATCAAGCCATTTCTGAATTTCTTCGTCATTGGCGTCCTCACTCTCTCCCGACACAGTCTTCCTGACAATGTTGAAGCGAGCCTTGAAACGTTGCAGCCAACCGCTACTAGCACTGAAATCCTCGGCGCCGAGAATGAATGCAAAGTTCTTTGTCTTCTGCTGCAACATCGGCCCTGATACAGGAATATTTCGGGCCCTTGCATCGATGAACCACTTGTCAAGCGACTTCTCAACATCTTCAAAAGCAACTTTGCGTACACGCTGCGCGCCCAATTGCTGGCTTTTCTCGGCCTTGGCCTTTATGTCGCTTTTGTTTTTGAGCAGGGTACTCAATGGGCTCCTTGGTATGCCTAGCTCATCCGCGACGCTCGACTTCTTCTCGCCACTCTCGACGCGCTGTATTGCTTCCAGTTTTGCAGCAAAAGTCAGGGTCTTCCGTTTCTTGGGGTTTGCAGCCATCACTACACACACCACAGCGCGCGACAGGCCTAACTCCAAACACACGAACGCTGCGAGCACGACAGATGCCTGCCGATGCAACGCCTCCTCTAGAAAGATGCCTGAGGAATGGCTCGCGCTTCCAGCGGAGTTGGCCTGCCTTCAGTTTTAAACAAGCTCCGCGCGGTGCCAGCTAAGCGTTTTTCATCTGCGGCCCATAGGGGCGCGTCAGACGAGAGTTGTTCGAGACCTGCAACTTTGCACCACTGTTTTGGAGGCGATGCAAAGTGTTGCATTGTTGCACCGTCCGCCACAGGTGACGCTAGCGACCGAGAACATTTTCAAACTGTAGGAGGGAAAGGGTGTGGCAGCTGTATTTTTTTCTCATGCGGCAGGAATCTTCCTAGAGGAGGAGTTGGTACAAGGCAGCTGTTCCGGTACGGCACAGGCGCGCCGTAAGTTTGACGACAGTCTCACGCAGTGAAAATTGGGAGGCAGAACGAAGGAACGAAACAACTAAAGCCACTAAGCTTTGCTTACTGGAATGAATTTGAATAAACCCGTTGTGGGTGACTACTGGCGGCGTCCGGTCGTTGGGTGGATAAGCGGCGCAGAACATGGCAGCGCCCGAAGGGGAGTGCAGCACAAGCAGCGGCAGCGGGAACAGTGGCGTCGTAGTGACCGATGTAACGCCCAACGAAAGTGAGGCACTGGAGAGTCGAGTTACGGCCATACAGGACAAACTGGACAACACTGACCGTCAGATAATGCTCCTCGACGAGCAAATCCGCGACCTCAAACGCCTGTACATGCGTGCCCAGAAGAACAACAAGTATGCTTTTCGCTACAACATCCGCATGAAAGTGTCCATCGCAAGCACCATAAAGTTGTTGTACTACCACTACGCCAACACCAAAGTGGCTAAACTGGATCGCATCACCGCACAATTGGAAGACGCGCTTTCAACAGCCAGTGACACCTCGGGTGACGACAGAGTGTAGTTTTGGTGTGTGGCATGTTTTAAACGTTTTCATTATTGATGTCCCGTGTTGCTGAGCAGTGCTCCGCTGGCAAGTGTTGTGTAGACTTCCTGAACAGTAGTTGTTCGTGGTGTCTTGTGCAGTGTCGATTCCTTTTTATTTTTTAACGTTTCTGCAAGAAAGCAAAGTCCAGAAAACTTCTTCGGCAACGACGCCACCTGCCTGCTTAACACACCTGGCGACTTGAAAGGTTAAGGGCACGTGTCGGTGTGGAGGCTGCGTCTACGCATGGTTTTCTCTCGAAGCCTGCTTTATCATGAGCTAGGACAGACCTCCTTATGAACGGCAGTGTTTGTGCCACGAGAAGGAGAATCCAGACGAAGCTGTGTAAGCTATCCGAGCAACACGCCATTCACCTGGGCATAGCGAAGCTGTGTGGTAAAACAGTGACAAAGGTCCATCTGATTTTGTTTGTTTGTCCCTTTTATCCTGGCTGTGTAATAAGTGAGATTTAATATGTGCTTATCAGCCTAATATCTGATACAAATCCTATTTGGACCCAAGATATTAAACAGATTTTTGTAATGGGGTTGAATGCTTGAAGCTTGCTTCACCTACGCCAAGGGTTGGTTCAGTATTGCACTTGAGGCTGACTCGGTTTCTCACTTGTCCCTTCAATAGGGAGGCAGTCGCAGAGCCAATTTCAAGGGCTGACGCATTGGCCCCCTGAAACGCAGTAGGAAAGTGCGGACAATTCAGTGTAGGTTTTTTTGGTGTGCCAGTGAATTCCGACTGCAGTCCAGAAATTGAGTCGGAGCCAAGAGCTGATAACAAAATATTCTCAGATAAGGCAAAACAAACAACATGCAAACATGCACAAGTTTCAGTTACCAAATACGAATACTATTTGCAAGATACTCTGATACATTCAAAACAACGGGCGCAAGTAACTCATGCTACAACGCAATCTCGTGCATGAACTATTCAGGAACACTCCAAGACTAGAATGTTCATCAAACGTATTCAGTCTAAAGTTCTTGGAACCAACGTTGAATGCTTTTCTTCCAGGAAACACTCGCATAATGTCCAGTGCTGGTTGTCGTCCTGCTGTGTCCAAGGTTTCTTTTACAGGAAGCACTCCTCAAAACTTTCCCACTCATGGCTTAGTCATTTGATTCTTCCAGACCGACTGACCGTCCTTGAATAACAAAACTTCCTCCCCGGTAACACCGTCGGCCACTCATGCACTGTCACTGTAGGACGGGCTTTCCCCGCTGGCGGGATCATGAACCGACTGCATCCTCTCCTGCGACTCCCTCCGATGCTTGCTTGTAGCCGCTGGGTTCTTGAACCTTCCAGGCTTTTCATCGGAGCACAGCAAAGCCAAAGCTGGCAAAAGGGCGAGATTTTTCTTGTAGTTTCCATGCTCCGTAACATAACCCGGCAGTGTAACCTTTTTTTTCTAGAGGGTTCTACAGTTTGTTAAGCAATTAAAAGGGTAGAGGTACATTCGTTAGGTTTTCACGAAGCGATTAGTAACAGGTTTTCAGGGCCACCAACCATCGCCTGGCCACCCCGCAGCACAGTCGATCTCGATCACGCGGGAGACCGTGATACCAACTTCCTGGGTGGACACATTGCATCCAACTGGTTGGGACCAGTACCGTGATGTCAGAAAGCTTAACATCTAGCGGAGCGCCACACGGGACCCACTGTACTCCATTTTCATCGGCACAACAGCGGTCAGGCCTCCCCAGTTGTCCAAGCCAAATACACCTCTCCTTGGGTATGTTGCTTTTCTTGTCATCAGTGTGGCAAAGAAGGTCAGGTCCACCGCAGCAATAGCTCCACACGGCGCGGCGTTGCCATACATACCCATGTGCCTTTCTATATTGGTGGCAAACGCGTCGACCGCGACCCTTGTCGCCACGTGTGTCATCTTTCCCATTTTGTCACCATTGACGATGACTTCACTTAACAGCATACATCTTAAAAATGCTGCTTCATCACGTTGCGTACCCGCGGATGATCTGACCGCCTCGACAAGCTGCGACACAGTCTTAGTGCCTAGCATAGCCGGGAACTCAAAAAAAGCGACTGGCTTGGAAGTCTCCTATAGGCTTGCTGAGCACGTCAGCCATGGCGCGATATCTGTCGTTCAGCTCAGCCCCAAACACACCTGCCCTCAACTGTGTATATGGGGCACGCTTCTGTCCAAGAGGTGTGGTTGAGGTAGAATGAACCTTCGTTGGTAGGCCACGACAACACCATCGGTATAAGTGGGTCCACCCAGCTCCAGGATGTGATGTCGCTGGGTGTCTTGGCCACGGTCTGGTACACCATTTGGTCAAGACACAGCAGATCCCCACCGTTCATTTCCATTACTTGTGGGAGACTTTGCGCTCCCTCTTGGTACGCTTGGGCAACTTGTAGTGGACGGGACTGGTTTCCTTCTACTTTTTCTTCGTTCTGTGACATCCTTCATGTTAAGGGTGTGTGGTTTCTTGTGGAGGTGTGCGCTTTCTTGAGCACTCGTTTGTGATACAGTTGCAGTTCACCACTTGCACGTACTCAACGCAGTGGCTCATTGGTCGACGCGCTGAATTGAAGAAAAAAAGAAAAAAAGACGTGGAGACACAGGTAGGGCACACACGATGTCCTACTGTCATTAATGCAGCGAAGAACGTCAAGTCAACAGCCGCAACAGCCCCACTAGGTGAAGCTGTGCTGTAGATACCCACGTGTCTCTCTACCTTGGATATATGTGTGTCAATGGCAAATCTTGCTGCCACGTGTGTCATTCTCTTCCATCTTGTCACATCTGGTGATGACCTCACTCAGCAGCATACACTTTAAAAAATGCAGCCTCATCGCGTGTGGTTCCAACCGATGACCTGACTGCCTCGACAAGTTGGGATATGGCCTTGGTGTCCAGCATAGCTGGGAACTCTATAAAACGGTTTGCCTGAAAGTCTCCAATCGGTTGCTGAGCACATCGGCCATAGCGCGGTACCTGCTGGTCACCTCAACCCTGACCACACCTGCTCTCAGTTGGCGGTCTATGCGTACGCTGCGTACGTGGCGCATCTCCATCCAGGATGTGTGCTTCAAGGCGAGCTGCTCTTCGCCTGTGTACCACGAACACAACATTGGTGTGAGTGGGTTCGCCCAGCTCCAAGGTGTTATGTCACTGGGTGTCTTGGCAATGGTTTAGTGCGCGATCTGATCAAGATTGGCGGGTCCCGACAATTTATTTCCATAGCCTGTGGGAGGCTCTGCTGCCAGTATGCTTGAGCGACCTGTAGTGGGAGAGACTGATTTTCATCTACTTTCTCTTGATTCTGTGACATTCATTTTTATTATGTGAAATTTTACGTGGAACCCACATAAGCTCCACCAATGGTCAGGCGTAGGGCCCAAAACCCTAAGTTTTTGACCCCCGTATCTGTTTCCAAATCTGAAAAGTAATTTTGCCCACAAGCCCCCTAATGGAGAGGTGCCCTTGTCACCTCTTTATTAGAGGGCTAATGTATTCCAGTACTCCGGGCTCACTATTGAAATACAGGATGAGATGTTTGAATGTCCAGAACGGAGTTATCCTATACTATCATCTCTGAAATAGTGACCCCAATCGCTTCCTCCCGTTTTAATGTATTCCAGCACTCTGGGCTCACTACTGAAATACTGGATGAGGTGGTAGACTGTCCAGAGCCTTCGAGTTGTCCCAATACTTCATTACCAGCGTTGTGACCCCAATGGTTTCCTCCTATTTTAACCCTTCAACTGGCAAGATTAGAAAAAACTGTGGAAACATTTTTTTGCTGGTTTATTTCTTCTCTAGGACAACCACAGAACTATCAAAACAAGTTTCATGATGTTTTATCAAAAACTCAAAAAGATAGAGGAGGTCAACAATTTTGTTGATCTGCCAGTTAACTGTAAAAAGATGGGGCTCAAAAAGTTTTTTATATAATGAGCTTTATAACGCGTGTACTGTGGCGATTTTCTTATCTCTTTTCAAAAACATGCTAGCGGGTGTGAAATGTCAGAAAGCAGTTTTTTCTGCTCTTCAGGCAGAAGAAAACACCGCGTTTTGTGCACCCGAATCCAAAGACGCCCTTGTGGCACATGGCGCAGCGACCTCCTGTCTGGTTTCCTTCTTGCGGCGGAGAACCAAAGGCATGTTCTAGAGCTGCAACTGGCCAATGGCTGGCCTCGTACCAGGCATCAACACAAGGCATTGCGTGTTTCCTCTTGGGAAGAGAAAGCTGCAGGGCTTTCATGGGAGGTCTTCCAACTGGGCGCGGTACGAGAACTTGGTTCGCTGAATTCAGCGATTTGCCAACAGAGATGCGAAAATCGTTGGGAGGCATGATGTTTTCGTTTAGGGCAAAGCAGTCCCTCTTGTAAAGCAGCCAAGCATTCACTATGCTAATGTCCAAAGAATATGCGAAAAGCGGGAAGTACCACCTGCGGGACTTTGACGGGGTCTTGTAGAGGTGCACCAGCATATCAGACAAATCAATCCCGCCCATGTGCTCATTGTATGCCTGTACAACTGCTGGACAGGTAACTGGCACTTTTCTCTTCTCTTCGGCGTGATATCGTTGGGCGTAACTGAGCGGCTCTACGCCATATACATTGCTCAGCAGTGTCACACATATGTTGTCATGCCACTTGTGGTGTACACGTATCCCAAAGGAGTACGGCCACCAGCGTTGGTTCGGTCTTAGCGAGCTGCAGGGCACGCGTTAACCGTCGCCGTGGCGAGAACACGATACTGCTCAAAGTCGCAACACTTTATTGTGGCAACACCAAACACAATAGAGCCCGTTGCAAAAAGGCGCGGCGGGAAAGCAAGTAGGCTTATCCACGCCACGGGCACAAAGTACTACACAGGGTGCCACGAGCAGGTCTCCGCGGTAAAGGTGATCCACGGACACACCGGGACCAAGGCCCGGTTGCTCGAGCGAGGGCAAAGGCGCTCGCGTTGGCTTCAAAGGGAGACGGGTCGGTGTAGCTAGGCCACGCACTAGGACACCGTACCACCCCTCGGCCGTGCGTACGCAGCGGGGCAACAAAAGGTGAGCGTTCGCCTCGGGCGCGAGCCGCCGTCAACGAAGTCCGACGAGCCCCGAGTGATGGGAGTCGACGGACGGAAAAGATAGCTTGGCTCACCGTTTGCTGTCCCGGGGAGTATCTGACCGCTCCCAACGCAGCGCGCGAAAACCTCTCGGGAGTCCCCGCGCGCGGCGCCACAGTCAACATTCGCTTCTGGGTGAGGGAGTTAAACGTCACTCCGCTCTCAGCAAAGGAGGGCAGCAAAGGAGGGCAGACATGTCGAGACATGAGAATGGCAGAAAAGGCGGCAAAGCCCGCGCAAAGGCAGCGGGCTAGCCTCAATTCCCACATCCCCCTTTCCTAAATTTGCCCTTTGCCGGTCTGCAAAAGGCAGCCGGGCGTTACTCATGCAGTTAAAAAATGACACCGCTATGAGCAAGACAGTGGCCTCTCCCGACCCAGTTGCTGCAGCACAAACTACAATGAAAAACGCTTTAAAGGTACAACATGAGCTTTATGTTCATAAAAGGAAGGGAAAAAAACAAGTAGCGAAAGTACAAGAATACATGAACGAACACGGGTAACACGAGGAAAAAAAAACACGCACACAAAGTCAAATAAAGTCTTCATCAAAACTGACGAGGAAGCCTGCGCTGGTGTCGCCGTTGCCGTTAACGACCGGCGCAGATGCGTCAGCCGACGGAATCCCTGGGCCAACGAGGGCCGCGAAGCCCGGGTTTTTGCGCATTCTTTCCCGGCAGAGAGCAGCCAGGTCTTCGTCGGGGAGCGCCGTGGGTGGCACGGACGAGGTCGGCGTCGCCTTGCTACACCCGGAGGCTCGCACCGCCTGGGCTCTTCTCGCGTGGAGGCTTCCCCGAAAATGGCTGTTTGCGTATACATTGACCCCGCACGATGAGCACACACGCATCCCAGGTGGGTCTGGTAGCCAAGCACCTCGCGCAAGCACGTCGCGCTCTGTGATGGTGTGGCTGCGGAATGGCAACGGCACCTTATCAAGGGCAGTCTCACGTCGCACTCGCCGCTGAGCCTTCCACGGCAAATCGCTCACAAAGCACCTGGATGCATCTTGGTGTTCCTGCCACGTCCAAGTGGCCACACTTCGTACTTGCCTCTTCGCGCATGGAGGCGCCGGGGCCGCGGACTCGGGTGGTTTGCGCGCCCGCCGCATCCCTGCCATCCTCGCCTCCTGCCAGCGGGAAGGCGATCTTGACTTCGCCGAAACCGTAGACATGCCGGAAGGCGGAACGGAAAAACACCACTTGTGGCCAGGGTCGTCGATTCCACACTGAGAGGCCGCACTGCTGGCGCGCAGACTCGCAGCTGTGGTGACCAACCCGCCCCCGATCTGTCGGCGATCAAACTCCACTCCTCAATTCCCACACACTTTACGGCTATCAGGCCCGCAGATGAGCAATAGTCTATTGCCCCTCGTTTCTCTTTCGACAAGATTTTATCTTCCTTCAAAAAGCAGTTGGCTCCACCTGATCTGTTAGCACGAACTGTGCCTACGCAGTGAATGTTCAGCTCAGCTTTCATAAACTCAATTAGATTGTAGTTCGTGAAAAAGTTGTCAAAACAGAGAACTGAGTGCTGAGGTTCGTCAATCGTTCTTGAGAGTGCCAGTACCACCTTTGCACCAAGAAAGAGGCTCTGCTCCTCGGAGGACAGTGACACATTGAAAAATGGGCTCGAGCCCTAGTAGAGCAACATGTCGTGAATGATTCCTGTTGAGCTTGATCGGCAAAATATCTTAAAACCCCATTTGTCAGGCTCGTTACTCACGTACTGCCGTAGATTCCCAGCACACGTCCCTTTGTAAGCAAGCATCACCTCATCTATGCTCTGCTTACGCTCTGCTGGAATCTTCAAAAACTGCTCTCGAAGATTTTCAAAGAGGGGCCGCACCTTCGAGAATCGGTCACTGTTGGTGCCTTTGTCCAGATTATTGGCAAAGTGTACGTAACGCCTTGTTGCCTGAAACCTTTTCAGGGGCATCACATCGGCGGCTGGGGGAAATCTGCCATCTAGGTACCAGTAGTCTTCGAGCGAGGGAAACTGGTACACTCCCATAAGCGCTAGAATGCCCAAAAAGTGGCGAATTTCTTCAGCACTTGTTGCGATAGACTTCCCTTGCTCTTGGGTGCCGTACAAGTTGGTCTGAAAGGTGATGAGGTTTACAAGCTTGTCTGTAAACATATACGTGAAGTAGGCACAAGGTGACTTCACTTCATAAACGGGATCATGAATTTTTTCTGGAACTTGTATTTTGGGTATATCAACCTTGTCCCACTTTCTTGGCTTTTTGGAAGAAACATTGCTTGCTTTGTCTGAATCATCTTCATCGTCTGAAAAGGGCACAAGGACGCGATTACAGCTTTTTGCTTTCTTTGATGGAGGGCATGACCTACTAGCCGACACTGATAGTCTACAACGCTCTGGACTGGCTGTCGTGGAGCGATCAGGGCTACTGGTCATGCTATGGTCCTGGCTTGGTGGCGCTTCTGGGGTATCGGCGTGCACAGTTTCATCACTTGTGTCATCATCACTAGAGTCAAGTTCAGAGTCACTTGGATGTAGCAGAACAAGAGCAACACCCCTGTCCGTTCCGCGCTTTTCATAAATGTCTTTGTCCATTCCTGCAAAGAAAAAGATCAGTGGGTTCTACCAAAACCCTCTTGCGTCGTTACACTTTGTAAAATACGGTGTTCGCGGCACAAAGCTTTGATGGTGAAAAATGGCTCAGTATTCGTTGTCTGACTGCACGCACAATAGCTTATCGGGCTTTATCTGCGATAAAAATATTACAGCGGCAATAATTAAAACGCTAAAAGCGCGCGAACCAAGCCATGCAGCAGCCATACCATTCTACAACGTGCGCAATGTTCAGCAACCCTTGCCTGGCAGCTCAACAATTTTGTCGACCGCGGTAACGGACTGCTTTCTTAGCGTCTCAGCTAAACAACACCACGATATTCATACAGCAGTTTCCTGCTAGCTTTTTCTACATGTTTGAAAACAATCTCGGTTTGCTTACCTTTTAAGAGCCCTTGAAACTCTAGCCAAAATTCCGTCGTCATGCAGAACGTCAGCAAACCGCACACCGCTAGATTCTTGTCAACAAGGCATTAACTGGCGCCCTCTGTCATCTTATTTACCAACTGGAATGAAGAGCATGTGCCCTGTGCCGCTAAATTTAGCAAAAAAAGCTCACGTTAGACGCGTGTTTTGAACGGGAGTGGTTTTTCCTTGTGTCTACAATATTGTTGATCTGCAGGTTAAAGGGTTAACTCTTTCGCTACCGCGGGAAAAGGGGCCGTTTTTACTAGGTGTGAAAAATAATTTTTTACGGCTAGATACTAATGCCTTATTTACATTGTTTGGTACTAAAATGTAGCTAAAAGAACGCTCTGTCCAATAACATAGTTGTTGTACATATATTTATTACACATAATAATGAAAAAAAATTATATAGAAAAGTTTATACATTTAACACTTTAAAAAGTGGTATAGCTTAAAAAATGAGGTTAAAGAAAACTGAAGATATACAATTTGTAGCTTATTATGTTGCAAAAAGATTGTTCAAGTTTCAAAAATTATTGCAAGAAACTGTTTTCCCACAAAAAAGAAAGTTAGTGAGGGTGCGTCTCGTGCCATTCTCGAAAGCAGTCCCTCGTCTGAATGAAACAAAGATAGACCCCGCATGGCTGACACGAAACTGCTTTTTTCATCTGTGTCTTTAGTTTGTCGTAGCAGAGCTTGTAATTTCAGCGTTTTTCTTGCACCTGAGGCTTGTGTTCCTACTTTTTTGGAGGTGGAGGAGGGGGAGCATGTCTTTCGTCCGTGCCCAGAATCTGGTTGATCAGCTCAATTCTAAATGCGAGCTGGTCAAAGCCAGTTTTTCTTGATAGCTCTTCTATTTCAGGGTGATCCCTCCGGTGTGTCTCAAAAAGAATAGAACTATTCACGATGCCAATGTCGATGCCGTGAAAGAACAGCGTCTTCCTCCATCTCGCGCATTTCATCAACACGTTGTAGGAAGCAATGAGGTGATCTGACTTGTCAACACCAAGCATGCCCTTGTTGTACTCTTCTATCAAGAGTGGCTTCCTAACGGGAATCTTGGTCCATCTGTCTGCCTTCTTCACTTTTTGCGTTGCAATGACGTGTTTGTTTGCTGTGTGTGCTGTGCTCATCAAGTTTACTACGCGCTTGTCTTTCCACTGCAAGTACAGCATGTCACTGCATCGCATCCAGCGAACGTCTCCTCGAGCTGCTCTTTTCTCCCATGTGTTATCTTTCAGCTGGGAGGGGAATCCGCGGCGATCTTTGCGTGTTGCTCCGCAAGACAGAGTTTTCCGCTCAAGTAGGTGTACAAACAGAAACGTGGATGTGTAAAAGTTATCGAGGTAGATTATGTATCCTTGATCTAAGTAAGACTCGCAGAGGCACGTTACAACGTCATAGGCGAGTCCCTTTGAGGTGGGTGCCTCTCTCTTGCCGGTCTAAACACTGAATTGGACAGTGTATCTTGTCCTTGAGTCTGCCAGGACCCAGAGTTTGTACCCCCATTTGACCGCCTTGTCCCGCATATACTGACGGATTCCGGATCTTCCTTTAGACTTTACCATTCTCTCGTCTACACACACGTTGCGGTACGGCTGAAAAAGCTGCGAAGAGACGTCATTGATGTGCTTCAGTAGGTTTGATATCCTGTGCAGCTTGCCATCGCGGACGGGGTCTGTCTGCTCCGGGTCCATGACACTGAGAAAGGCAAGGAACGCAAAGAAACGGCTCCTCGGCATAATATTCGGAGGAATGAGGCCAGAAAATAATTCGGAGGTGTTCCAATACAGATGAAGGCGAGGCAACTCAACATCATCATCAGCCTGTCTACGTCCACTGCAGGACAAAGGCCTCTCCCATGTTCCGCCAGTTAACCCGGTCCTGTGCTTGCTGTTGCCAATTTATACCCGCAAACTTCTTAATCTCATCTGCCCACCTAACCTTCTGTCTCCCCCTACCCCGCTTCCCTTCTCTGGGAATCCAGTTGGTGACCCTTAATGACCAGCGGTTATCCTGTCTACGTGCTACATGCCCGGCCCATGTCCATTTCCTCTTCTTTATTGCAGCTATGATATCCTTAACTCCCGTTTGTCCCCTAATCCACTCTGCTCTCTTCTTGTCTCTTAAGGTTACACCTACCATTTTTCTTTCCATTGCTCGCTGCGTCGTCCTCAATTTAAGTTGAACCCTCTTTGTGAGTCTCCAGGTTTCTGCTCCGTAGCTAAGTACCGGCAAGATACAGCTGTTATATACCTTCCTCTTGAGGGACAGTGGCAATCTACTTGTCATAATTTGAGAGTGCCTGCCGAATGTGCTCCACCCCATTCTTATTCTTCTAGTTACTTCAATCTCGTGGTTAGGCTCTGCGGTTATTACCTGCCCTAAGTAGACATAGTCTTTTACAACTTCAAGTGCACTATTACCTATCGCAAAGCGCTGCTCCTTTCCGAGGTTGTTGTACATTACTTTCGTTTTCTGCAGATTAATTTTAAGACCCACCTTTCTGCTCTCCTTGTCTAACTCCGTAATCATGAGTTGCAATTCGTCCCCTGAGTTACTCAGCAATGCAATGTCATCGGCGAAGCGCAGGTTACTGAGGTACTCTGCATTAACTCTTATCCCTAACTGTTCCCATTCTAGGCTTCTGAAAACGTCCTGTAAGCACGCAGTGAATAGCATTGGGGAGATTGTGTCCCCCTGCCTTACACCCTTCTTTATTGGTATTCTGTTGCTTTTTTTATGAAGCACTATGGTAGCAGTTGATCCCCTGTAGATTTCTTCCAGAATGTTTATATATATTTCATCTACGCCCTGATTCCGCAGTGTCTGCATGACGGCTGATATTTCTACTGAATCAAACGCCTTCTCGTAATCTATGAAGGCTATGTATAGTGGTTGGTTATACTCTGAGCATTTCTCTATTACCTGATTGATAGTATGAATGTGATCAATTGTTGAGTAGCCTGTTCTAAATCCTGCTTGTTCCTTTGGTTGATTGAATTCTAATGTTTTCTTTACTCTGCTAGCAATTACCTTTGTAAATAGCTTGTATACTACAGAGAGCAAGCTGATTGGTCTGTAATTCTTCAAGTCTTTGTCATCTCCTTTCTTATGTATTAAGATGATGTTAGCGTTCTTCCAAGACTCTGGTACTTTTCCCGTCAGGAGACACCTCGTAAATAGAGTGGCTAGTTTTTCTAACACAATCTGTCCTCCATCTTCCAGCAGATCTGATGTTACTTGATCCTCACCAGCAGCTTTGCCTCTGTGCATGCTCTCCAAAGCTTTTCCGACTTCTTCTATCATTACCGGTGGGGTGTCGTCTGGGTTACTGCTAGTTCTTATAGTATTAAGGTCGTGGTTGTCTCGGCTACTGTACAGATCTCTGTAAAACTCCTCCGCTATTTTAACTATCCTATCCATATTGGTAGTTAATTTGCCTTCTTTGTCCCTTAGTGCATACATCCGCCTTTTGCCTATCCCAAGTTTCCTCTTCACTGCTTTGACGCTTCCTCCGTTTTTCAGAGCGTGCTCAATTCTCTCCATGTTATACCTTCTTACATCGCATACTTTACGTCTATTAATCAGCTTCGAAAGCTCTGCCAGTTCTATTTTGTCTGTTGTACTTGACACTTTCATGATTTGACGCTTCTTAATTAGGTTCTTCGTTTCCTGGGAAAGCTTGCCGGTGTCCTGTCTAGCTACCCTACCTCCAACTTCCACTGCACACTCCGTGATGATACTCGTCAGATTATCATTCATTGTATCTACGCTAAGGTTGGTTTCCTCGCTAAGAGCAGAGTACCTGTTCTGCAGTGACACTCTGAATTCCTGTACTTTCCCTCTCAGTGCTAGCTCATTGATTTGCTTCTTGCGTATCAGTCTCTGTCGTTCCTTCTTCAAGTCTAGGCGGATTCGAGCCTGTACCATTCTATGGTCACTGCATCTTACCTTGCCAACCACTTCCACATCCTGCACGACTACTGGGTGTGCAGTCATTATAAAGTCTAGTTCGTTCTTATTTACGCCATTAGGGCTCCTCCATGTCCACTTGCGGTTTTCTCGTTTTCGGTAGAAGGTATTCAAAATGCGCAGATTATTGCGTTCTGCGAATTCTGCTAGTAGCTCTCCTCTGGCGTTTCTAGTGCCGATGCCATAATCTCCTACTGCCTGGTCTCCAGCCTGCTTCTTCCCTACCTTTGCATTAAAGTCGCCCATTACTATAGTATACTGTGTTTTCACCTTACTCATTGCCGATTCCACGTCTTCATAGAAGCTTTCAACTGAAGCGTCATCATGGCTAGATGTAGGCGCATAAGCCTGTACTACCTTCATTTTGTATCTTTTATTCAGTTTAATTACAATGCCTACCACCCTTTCATTAATGCTATAGTAATCCTCTATGTTGCCAGCTATGTTTCTGTGAATTAGGAACCCTTCTCCCAGTTCTCTTCTGTCTGCCAAGCCCCGATAGCAAATGACGTGCCCATTCTGTAGCACAATATAGGCCTCATCTGTCCTCCTAACCTCACTCAGCCCTATTATATCCCATTTAATGCCTTCTAGCTCCTCGAATAATACAGCTAGACTTCCCTCACTAGATAACGTTCTAACGTTAAACGTTGCTAAGTTCAAGTTCCAATGGTGGCCTGTCCGTATCCAGAGATTCCTAGCACCCTCTGCTGCTTTGCAGATCTGACCGCCGCCGTGGTCAGTTGCTCCGCAGCTGGTGGGGACTGAGGGCCATGAGTTAATTGACGAATGCCTACGGGAGGGGGTGGCCAGATACTGCACCAGGGTGGCCAATCCTTCTCTGGTGAGATCATCGGTGCGTACCGGCTTTAAGCCGGTACGATCAGACAGTAGTGGGAATGCTCCATGCATGTCTTCCATTCCCATGTAAATGAGCATTGCAATGCACTTCATCACTTCATCGGGACTGAAGTTCCTCCACAAGCCGTCTCTTTCCGCGTACGTCTGCTCCTCTAAAATATGCATCCACGCATATTTGTTCAAGTAGTCGCAGATCATGCTTATCACCTGCGTGGTGAAAAACAACTGGAAGAAATCAACCGCCCGGACGAAGCGCCATGCGTTACTCCGGAGCGCGCCGCCGACTTCGACCCCCGGGTTTCGTCTCGGCAGAAACTGTACACGCTTGACAGGTGCAGACAAGGAATCATGTCCGTAGAACGTTGAGATCCTGGAAATGAGTAAAATTGCTACGAGTACACGCTCCGCCACTTGTAACCACTGATTAGTCAACAAAGTGTGCGGCACGCATACAGCAAACACTCACCTGTCGGACGTTGCGGTTTGACTTGACGAATCCTCGTCATCGGTGCTAAAATCTGATGAGTCAACATCTTCTCCACACTCACTGCTGCTGATTACATCATCAAAATCGACTGTTGATGAGCTGGATTCGCGAGAAACGTGTCGTCTTTTGGGAGCGTCTATGCGCGATGATGACGCCATGATCGATACACGCACTTCGCAACCCGAAACTTATCGCAGCGAGAGAAAACTTCTCCGTAGCAAAAAACAAGCAAAACATCGCAGGTCCCTTCGTGTGTTTCCCACTTTCTAACCTACATGGCGTTAGGCGCCCGTAAACTGCACAGCGGCGCGAGAATTCAAATTTGAAATGCATCGTTCAAATTGAACGATTTGAATAGGCGCGGTAGCGAAAGAGTTAATGTATTCGAGTACTCTGGCCTCACTATTAAAATACTGGATGCGATTTCCAGGTCTCGTGCACTGGAGTTTGTAGACCAAATTGACGAGCGATTTCGTCGTCTGACGAAGCCATGAGAGATTTCACATGGACATGTGCCATTTCTCCTGCAGCAAGGTATAAATGTGTGGCAGTGTAGTTCCTAATGGGGGGTGAGCAATGTCAGTGATTCTGTACTGGTGGGCACTTGCTCGAATCCTCTGATAATGTCGTGACAAGTTGTCTCAGCTTCTCTGTTGTCTCAAACAGGAAACACACTCAATTGGTACTGTTTTCATTTTTGCCGCCTTGTATGACCTGAATACTAGACACGAGGTTGTGCGATTCTGATGCCTTTTGATCTATCTTAAGGTTGATAATGCTAGTTTTTCGAGACTGACATTCATGCAGCAGGACAGCTTGAGAAAGTTCTGTCACAGCATGTGGTGCCTTCCTGTCTTGCTACCCTGAAATAAGGAATTGGCATTCTATTTGGCCTTAAACAGGGGAATATAATTAAGCGAGAAAATGTGATGGATGTGTTTTTCCTTTAGATAATGTTTGGAATGCTTAGAGGCACACTGTGGATTATTGACAAAACTCTGGGAGCTTTTTACCTTCTGGTACACCTCAACGACTACCGAATCTACATTTAAAAGAAAAGTGTTCTTGACTGTATGAAAAATACAAGACTGACAGTTCTGCTCATACCACTCCGGTATGCAATGGCCCATGAAGGCTAGCCTAGAAGTTGGTTATACTGTGGCTTGTGTGAAACGATAATATAGCAACGTAAAAAAGTTCTTGTCCGTAGTTACAGGGGACAGCAAGAGCATGTAAGACTGGGCAAGTACGTTCAAGTTGATAATCCCAACAGTTTACTGTGGCTTGCGTGACATGAAAATATAGAATGAGGTATAAAAGTTTTTCTCCGCAGTCACAGGGGACCGCCAGAGCCTGTAAGAATGGACAAGTACGTTCAGGTTGAAGGGTTCCGTCTTATTTACGGCTGATGCAGAAGCCTTGCTAGTGTTTCAGCCGCACAGAGTTGTACAGTGCACGATTAACGTCCTGGACCTTCCCGTAGCAGGAGTCATCGCAGGTACCCGGGTTCGGTCGATTAAGGCAACAGGCTAGGTCAACACATCGACACTTTATAATATATGTTAGCAATAATGCGTAAATGTCCCGTAGAGGGGCTTCAGATAACAAAGGTTAGACGCTTACACCTCGGTCGTTGTCATCCGTAGCTCACAGGGGGTTCCGGGTTCGTCCTTCTTTCGTCGCTGGTGCCGGAGAGAGCAACCGGTTGTCGGCATCCCGGTTTCCCTTCCCTGACGAAAGTTAGTTCCTGCGCTGAGGGAGGGGAACCCCGTTCTGTGAGCCGGGAAAGGGGATTGCGCGACGGCCGCGGAATGCTCCCTCCATCCATTCGCAAGATGCTTCAACTCTTGTCTCAAAGGAACAGACATGTCCTCGCAACTAGGCTGCCATAAAATGGGAAGGGTGGCTGGGAATGCGTGCTCCGCCGCAAGATTGATAGTTTGAAGAAGTGCAAAAGATGGCAGCACATGACAAATAAGACTATAGGACAGGGTCTAAAACAGCCCACAGGTTTATTACACTCGGAAACATATACACAAGAACGTCTTGTAATTGAGCACTCGGGAAATACTGGTTGAGGTGGTAGAGTATCCGAAACCTTTGAGTTGTCCCAAAATTTCATCTCCTCATCGGGCGATGTACGCCAAGTTGGAAAAAAACTATTTACTCTGCTCTTTGAGAAGCTGCTCAGATTTATTAGGAAAGAGATAAACACAATTAGCTAGCATGGCAGGCACAGCTGCTTTTGTGCAAAGCTTACTGAAAGAGCCTTCAACGACAACCATAGCTATTGGTAAGCAAGCACTCTGCCCCTCAGTGACTTGCCTGATCCAAGTGCATCCTCTTGTTAAGTCGTCCTTAGGCACAAACGAAGGATGGACAACGTCCACGGTTACCTCTGAGTCTCGAAGTGCTCGACATGTTTTCCCATTGACATTAATTTCCTGGAGGTACAGCTCTAGTAACCGCATGTTCTTTTCAGACTTTCGGATTATGGCGAAGGCAAACTTTTGTTTACAATTTAACGTGATGTGCCCTTTCTTCTTGCAGTTATAGCAGATTAGCGGCTTCCGTGACACTGACGCCCGTGTCGTACCGGTGCACTGTTTAGGAACCTCAATTTCTGCGCTTCCGTTTGCCCTTCCCCTATAGTGTCCTTTGTAAGAAATGGGTACTTTCTGAAATTATGGTGTGGAGTAGGTTTATGTTCATCAGGTTTAGTTGAACAGCTGTATTTTCTAAAACCCTTTTGATGCGTACTGCCCTACTATGCAAGTTTTGGCAAGTATAGTGCTCCTCAGCTAACTCTGCTGTCTTATTCAGCTGTACTTTGCCAAGCTTATCCTGCAGCAAAAGCTTGATGTCATTCCCTATGCAGCAGTAGAATTGTTCCAATTTAATGCATTCTACCACCTTATCGCAATCGTCATTAGTATTTCGGCCCTTGAGCCATTCAAATAAACCGGCTTTAAGACAAAATGCGAAGTCAACGTGCTACTCATTACAGTCGCTGATCAATTTTTCGGTCCTGGCAGGGACCGATAAAATGAATGAATGAATGATCTTTATTGCACTCATATCCTATACAAAATAAGCACAAACTGTATGGTCCCATAGCCAAAGGCTAGTGCAGGTCCCATTGAAAGTATGCATAAGTGAAAACTGTAATAGTTCTAATTAAAAATAAACAGAAGTAAACAATTGAAATTTGGTATACAAGAAGTAATGTTTATCTGCTAACAGTCACATGAATTCGAAAAGTCAGAAAAATTTGTTTTTGTCAAAAATATGAACTTCAGGCTTAAAAGAAGTCCATGGCTCTGCCTTGCCTCATACTACGCTTGGAAGCAATTTGGTTCGGCCGTATTTGCCCCAAGGTGACTCAGTCACTGTAAATGCTTGACAAAAGCGTCACTGCGATGGCGATCTTCGCCGCCGCCGGCTGCGGGCGATCGTCATCGTCCGAGCCGCTCTCCGGCTGCGGCACAACCTGGCAAAGAATTTCTTCATCTGTAGGCTCCCCGCACGAAACAGTGTCACCGTCCGCACGAGCGAAGTCCTTAAATGTCATCGTGGCAGGCACATTCACTCCACCACTGCGCGGGTTGCGCATTAGGTCTTCCCCGCCATTGGTGCCGCCCGGATCGCCTATGTCCTCCAAGTTATCCGCCTCGGGCTCTTCGGCAGCAACGAACCTGGCATGCCTAAAGCAATGTGCAATTGTGTCTACTTTCACCGTCTTCAAAGCTTCGGCCAACATATAGATGGTGGCCAGAATGTCGACCTTGTAGGCCTTCCCGTTGCCAAGGCACAAGATGGTGCTGCTGAGCAGGCGGGCAAGGTAGTGTGCCTTGATGTTTCGGATCACACCTTGATCCATTGGGTGGAGCACGCTTGTGGTGTTAGGCGGCGAAAATTTCGGCCAAATGGCCTCTAGGTTCGGCACGCTACTGTGCGCACCTCAGTTGTCAGCAAAAAATAACTTTCCTGCCTTGCAGCACAAACTTGCGGTCAAGTTTCCGTAGGTATTTTTCAAACAAAGACTGCGTGATCCATGCCTTGGAGTTGCTGTCGTAGTCCACAGGGAGGGTCTGCACCACCTTAAAACATCTAGGATTTCTCGCCTTCCCGATTACAAAAACAGGCAGTTTTTCTGTACCAGTGGCGTTAGCACCTATCATAACTGTTAAGCGCTCCTTGCCAAGCTTTCGGCCAGAGCATGATTCTCCCGAAAATGCTAGCGTACGGTCCGGGAGCATCTTAAAAAACAGTCCTGTTTCATCGCAGTTGAAGATGTCCGAAGGAGCGTATTCTTTAAGCAAGGATCTCAACTTCGTGACACGGTAATCGGGTACAACAGTCTGGTCAAGGTCTCCGCTTTTACCGCTCACTTTCTTCTACAGAATTCCATACCTCTTCTTGAAGCCTGGAAGCCATCCATCAGTGAATTTAAAATCCTCTATGACCATTTTGAGTGCGAACGAGTCTGCTTTTTCCTTCAACAAATATCCCGACACGGGCAGGTTTTTTGCCCACCCTCATTTTTACCACAACTACAGAGCACCTTCAAGGGCTGGATGAACGCCTTTGTTGTCGTTTTTCTGGCTCTTGTTGTATGAATTCTGAAACGCTCTCAAAATTTTCATTCGGTTTTTTATATAGCCGGATACCATTTGCTTCGGTAGGTGGTATTCTTTGGTGACATCAAGCTAGGACCGTCCACTCTCTATTAACTTGATATTTGCAGCTTTTTTCTCCGTGATGGTCGTATAGTTCCCACGGTTTTTTGCACCACCTGGCTCTCGCGATAGTACAGATGGCGGAGACATGTCGTCGAGCTCGAGCACACAAAATTCGATAAAGCAGATATCCGCCTCGAAGCACACACAGCGTCTCGATACGACCCGACAGAACACATGCTAAATGGCGGCTGGAACAAGCTGGCAAGCAGCAACTGCTGCAAAAAAAATAATCTTTACTCCGCTTTCTTCCCTTTCGGTGCGATGATGATAGTGCTGACTGAAGACGAAAAATTGATCCTGTGCGACTCAGCCTCCGAAACTTGAAACATGACGTTCGTTTTTCAATCTCGGAGGCAGGAAAGTCATTTTAAAAATAAGTCAACAAGCTTAGTCAAGCCGGCATAAAAGTGCAAATGGCGGCGTCCTTACAGGTTTGTAGCGTGGCTCGATACAAGCAATTTAGTCCGAAAAATCCAACTTTCGGGGGCGAATTCGACCAAAAAAATCGGTCGAAAAAACGCATTAGCCCTATGGAAACCCCTGACAGTGCATTATTGAAGTCCGAAATATCAGTGCGCCACTGTACTCCTTTTTGCATACCGGTACCTTTGTCCGAAAACCTCGGGTGACAACTTAAAACGTCTCAAAGAGAACTTCCTTAACCTCGTCGTAGCTCTCAAACACTTCCCTCAACAAGCACGTTATCTCGTCGATACTTCGCTCGCAGTAGAGCTGACAGGTTCTGCGCTCAAAAAGACTGCTCGATGCATTCGCTCGCAGGCGTGTTCGAACTTGACGAGATACTTCGCTATGTCCTCGCCTCTACGAACGGTAGCAGTTGGTACCTAGTTCTATGACTGCTGACCTGGAGCATCGCAGAAACTAAGCTAGGCACCTGAGAACACTGTAAGAGCGCCAGTTCTATTTAACTCGAGGTGCTCCTGTCTTATGGCCTTCTCGCAAAGTTCCAGCCTTTCTGCTTCCTCACTTTCGTGAGGTTCCTTTTTTCGGCTTCCTCGCGGCGTGCCTTGATATCTGCCCAGGCCTCGTGGACTTTTTCAGTCATGACTCCCTCCTTCTTCATGATCTTTAAGATTGTTTGCTTTCACTTCGCACGGCCCAAAGTAAGGCCAAGTTCCTCACAAATACTGATGAGTTCCTTCACTTTAAGCATCTCCATCTCTGCGGACATTTTCCCTCTGTTCGCGCTGGTGGTTCTTTTATAGGTCCTGGGGATCCCTTGCATCACCCAGTATTTCGAAGCCTCCAATCAGGAACCGCCGCTGGTCGCTGGTTGGAATTGGACCCATAGTTAAAGGGGCTTGCTGCGCGTTGCATAAGACGCGCCGCAAGAGATGCTGTTTATTACATCAGGCAGAGCCGCAAGAGATGCTGTTTATTGCATCAACCAGAGCCACAAAAAATGTTTATTCCATCAGCCAGATGGAATCAAAACAGGGGGGCTTGTTGTGCGTCGTGTAAGATATGCCGCAAGAGATGCTGTTGATTGCATCATCCCGGCTAGCTCGCTGGTTTTGACGCTTCTTGCATCAGACGATACCAGCTTGAATACTTTGCAAAAGCAATGAAGTTCGGTTTTGACTCTCGGGCATAATATTAGGGACCCCAATCATTTTCTCCCGTTTCAATGCATTCCAGCACTCTGGGCTCACTACTGTAATTTTGGAAGAGATGGTAGAGCATCCAGAACCTTCGAGTTGTCTTGAAACTTCATATCTTGTGTAGTAACCCCAATCATTTCCTCCTTTTTTAATGTATTTGAGTACTCTAGGCTCATTATTGAAATAGTGGATGAGGTGGTAGACTGTTCAGAGCCTTCGAGTTGTCTAAAAACTTCATTACCAGCGTTGTGACCCCAATAATTTCCTCCCGCTTTAATGTATTTGAGCACTCTGGCCTCACTATTAAAATACTGGATGCGATTTCCAGGTCTCATGCACTGGAGTTTGTAGACCTAATTGACGAGCGATTTAGTCGTCTGACGAAACCATAAAAGATTTTACATAGGCATGTGCCGTTCCTCCTGCAGCAAGATGTAAATGTGTGGCAGTGTAGTTACTAGTGTAGCGTGAGCGATGCCAGTGATTCTGTACTGGTGGGCACTTGCTCGAATCCTCTGATAATGTCGTGACAAGTTGTCTCAGCTTCTGTCGTCTCAGGCAGGAAACGCACTCAATTGGTACTGTTTTCATTTTTGCCGCCTTGTATGACCTGAATACTAGACACAAGGTTGTGCGATTCCGATACCTTTTGATCTATTTTAAGATTGCTAATGTTAGTTTTTCAACGAGACTGACGTTCATGCAGCAGGAAAGCTTGAGAAAGTCCTGTCACAGGATGTGGTGCCTTCCAGTCTTGCTACCCTGAAATAAGGAATTGACAACAGTGTTCAAACATTCTATTTGGCCTTAAATAGGGGATTATAATTAAGCGAGAAAATGTGATGATTGTCTTTTTCTTTTAATGTTTGGATTGCTTTTAGAGGCAAACTGTGGACCATTCACGAAACTCTGGGTGCTTTTTACCTTCTGGTACACGTCAACGACTACCGAATCTACATTTCGAAGAAAAGTGTTCTTGACTGTATGAAAAATACAAGACTGACAGTTCTGCTCATACCACTTCTGGATGCAGTGGTCCATGAAGGCTAGCTAGCCTAGAAGTTGGTTATACTGTGGCTTGTGTGAAACGATAATACAGCCGAACCTCGATATATGGAACGGTGCGGCGATCGCGAAATAGTTCGATATATCCAGAATTCGATATAAAAAATCACGATAAAAATGCGTCAATAGCTTGCTAAAAACAACCAACGAACCGTTCAAGCGTGGCGCAGTAAATACTCACTTGGAGATTCAAACACAGTATTTATTGTGTTGATTTAAAATATTGAAAAAGAGTACCCTGCTTTTTGTTGGCCATGGCCTGTTTGACGACTGCGTCCTCAAAATAGTCCAGGCGATCCATAAGTGATAGGCCGGTGCCTTCAATCGCGCCGCAGTGGCGGCGCACAAGGGCCAAGGCAGCTACGACCTCAGCTGATGTCGGGAGCGGGGCACTATCGGCGCTTGCGAGATCCACCTCGGCAGTCTTCATTTGGGTGCTCAGCAGTAGCTTCGGCGACAATCTCCACATGCGTGAGCTCCGCCGTTGTACCAGTGATGTCATCACCTCCAACGAAGTCTTCGATGCACATGCTTTGCAGCTCGGCACCTACAAAGCTCTCCAGCTTGCTTTACGTTTCAGCGAGCTCGCTTTCTTCATCTGCGCATGCCAACCCAGCTTCCTCGTATTCTTCCACTGATTCCTCTTCAGTGTGACCAAAGCCCGCATGCCGAAAGCAGTTGGCTATCGTCGACTGCTTCACGTTTTCCCACGATGCTTTGAGCATTTGGATGGCTCCCAAGAGATCGATCTTCAGATCTTGGCCCATCGGGAATTTCACGAGCAGAATGTCGATCAGCCGACGCTTGTAGTTAGACTTAAATGTGCGGATAATACCCTGATCCAACGGTTGGAGCTTCGAAGTAGTGTTAGGCGGCAGGAATACCACTTCGATGTTGCTCAGCTGGGCGTCGGTGTGATGGGCCATGCAATTATCGACAATAAGGCATACTTTCCGTCCTTGACGCGCCCGGTCCGAATCCCACGCCTTCAGCCACTTGAGGAAATCCTTCGTCATCCACGCCTTCTTGTTCCAGGCATAAGTCACCAGAATATTGGGGCAGTTCCGCATGTGCCTCGGGGTTTTAAACTTGCCAATTACAAGTGGCCGCAGCTTCGTGCTTCCATCCATATTGGCAGCCAATAGGACCGTCACACGGGCCTTGCCTTGCTTGCTTCCGTGGCATTTGTCCCCGCGAGTGTCCAGCGTTTGCCGCAGAAGCATTTGCCAGAATAGGCCCGTCTCGTCAGCATTAAAGTTCTGCTTCGGCTCATACTTGGCGAGAACTTTGGGCCACTCGTGATCAAGCCATTTCTGAATTTCTTCGTCATTGGCGTCCTCACTCTCTCCCGACACAGTCTTCCTGACAATGTTGAAGCGAGCCTTGAAACGTTGCAGCCAACCGCTACTACCACTGAAATCCTCGGCGCCGAGAATGAATGCAAAGTTTTGTCTTCTGCTGCAACATCGGCCCTGATACAGGAATATTTCGGGCCCTTGCATCGATGAACCACTTGTCAAGCGACTTCTCAACATCTTCAAAAGCAACTTTGCGTACACGCTGCGCGCCCAATTGCTGGCTCTTCTCGGCCTTGGCCTTTATGTCGCTTTTGCTTTTGAGCAGGGTACTCAATGGGCTCCTTGGTATGCCTAGCTCATCCGCGACGCTCGACTTCTTCTCGCCACTCTCGACGCGCTGTATTGCTTCCAGTTTTGCAGCAAAAGTCAGGGTCTTCCGTTTCTTAGCGTTTGCAGTTATCACTACACACACCACAGCGCGCGACAGGCCTAACTCCAAACACACAAACGCTGCGAGCACGACAGATGCCTGCCGATGCAACGCCTCCTCTAGAAAGATGCCTGAGGAATGGCTCGCGCTTCCAGCGGAGTTGGCCTGCCTTCAGTTTTAAACAAGCTCCGCACGGTGCCAGCTAAGCGTTTTTCATCTGCGGCCCATAGGGGCGCGTCAGACGAGAGTTGTTCGAGACCTGCAACTTTGCACCACTGTTTTGTAGGCGATGCAAAGTGTTGCATTGTTGCACCGGCCGCCACAGGTGACGTTAGCGACCGAGAACATTTTCAAACTGCAGGAGGGAAAGGGTGTGGCAGCTGTTTTTTTTTTTTTTCATGCGGCAGGCATCTTCCTAGAGGAGGCGTTGGTACAAGGCAGCTGTTCCGGTACCGCACGAGCGCGCCGTAAGTTTGACGACAGTCTCACGCAGTGAAAATTGGGAGGCAGAACGAAGGAACGAAACAACTAAAGCCACTAAGCTTTGCTTACTGGAATGAATTTGAACAAACCCGTTGTGGCTGACTACTGGCGGCGACCGGTCGTTGGGTGGATAAGCGGCGCAGAACATGGCAGCGCCCGAAGGGGAGTGCAGCATAAGCAGCAGCAGCGGGAACAGTGGCGTCGTAGTGACCGATGTACCGCCCAATGAAAGTGAGACACTGGAGGGTCGAGCTACGGCCATACAGGACTGTTACAAGCTGCCACTCTAGCGTCGCCAGCGCGAAGTCGGCGACGGGAATGACAGCAGGTTGGTTCGTTCCGTACGCAAGCAGAGACAGTGAAGAGATCAGAGACGTGAGAAAACAAAACAAGCTTTACTCTAGTGATATTGCAGCACACGGGATCTAATACAATACTTCAATACAACTAACAAAATACATATAAAAAACGATAAATCAGCTTACGTGAGAGAACTATTACAAACTACACAAACTAACCAATACACTACGGGGGAGAAAGTTCGAAGATAAAAACAAGTGAAGGCATACGTGTGATGACCGGCCGCGTTGCGTCCCCGACGATCAGATGCGAGAAGTCGAAGAGAGTTCTGGCATGACTGCGATGTCGGCGGTGTTGCAACGCTGGTGGCTCCGGGAGGCTAGTGCTTGCAGGTGACTTAGAGCAGGTTGACTAACTCGAGGCGAAGTCCCGATGTCTACGTTGCAGACGTTAATATCGCGTCACAACTAGACAAACGGCTAAGTTTAGGTGGCCAGCCAATACCGAGCCACACTAAAAACTTCTAGAAGAAATGCTTGTTGATCTGTTTCTACACTATGTTGGTCAGCGACTAGTCTGCCTAGCAGGGCAAAATACTGCGCTTAAATCTCCCTCGTGTCTCCTCGCTCTCTTCCTTGGGGACAGGAGACCTCTACATGGGTCCAATCATGCGCGTTTAATTGATGGAAACTCCGCCCCAAAAATATTTTGACCCCACCCCTTTTTAATTGGGAGAGGGCCCTCAACTAGCGAGAGTGACAACCTGTTGGGTTGTTGTCATACGGCTTGGCCGCTAGAGGTTTTCCCACGCTTTTCCTCGTGGGAACGGTCAACCGTTTGGCTCTCAGCCGGTGCGTCTCGTAGTCTAATCCTTGTTCGGGGTACATCGTGGCCTTCTACGACCTTGCAGATGCCGCCGCAGTTACAAAAGGATCAACCGTCGGCGGCGACGTTTTAAGAAGAGCACCCCATTCTGCACTTCTCGGCTCCCTTTCTTGCGCTCGCCGTTCTCACGGTCAGTGGGGGAGTACGGCGCCCGTTAATTGCCGTGACGCGGTGTCGCCAAAAATGGCCGTCCGTGACAAGGACAAACTGGACAACACTTACCGTCGGATAATGCTCCTCAACGAGCAAATCCGCGACCTCAAATGCCTGTACATGCGTGCCCAGAAGAACAAGTATGCTTTTCGCTACAACATCCGCATGAATGTGTCCATCGCAAGCAGCATAAAGATGATGTACTACCACTACGCCAACACCAAAGGGGCGAAGCTGGATCGCATCACCACACAATTGGAAGAGGCGCGTTCAACGGCCAGTGACACCTCGAATGGCGACAGAGTGTAGCTTTGGTGTGTGGCATTTTTTATAGTTCCCATTATTGATGTCCCGTGTTTCTGAGCAGTGCTCCGCTGGCAAGTGTTGTGTAAACTTCCTGAACAGTAGTTGTTCGTGGGTGTCTTGTGCAGTGTCGATTCCTTTTTCTTTTTTAACGTTTCTGCAAGAAAGTAAAGTCCAAAAAACTTCTTCGGCAACGTTGCCACCTGCCTGCTTAATACACCTGGCGACTTGAAAGGTTAAGGGCACCTGTCGGTGTCGAGGCTGCATCTACGCATGGTTTTCTCTCGAAGCCTGCTTTATCATGAGCGAGGACAGACCTCCTTATGAATGGCAGTGTTTGTGCCACGAGAAGGAGAATCCAGACGAAGCTGTGTAAGCTATCCGAACAACACGCCATTCACCTGGGCATAGCGAAGCTGTGTGGTAAAACAGTGACTAAGGTCCATCTGATTTTGTTTGTTTGTCCCTTTTATCCTGGCTGTGTAATAAGTGAGATTTAATATGTGCTTATCAGCCTAATATCTGATACAGATCCTATTAGGATTCAAGATATTAAACAGATTTTTTCAATGGGGTTGAATGCTTGAAGCTTGCTTCACTTACGCCAATGGTTGGCCCAGTATTGCACTTGAGGCTGACACAGTTTCTCACTTGTCCCTTTAACCCTTTGTTTCCCGTGTGTTATACAGCTGTGCAAACGGAATATTTTTGGCATATATGCGACAAGAGCACGTGCGAAAGAGGAAATAAGGAGAAAATTGGAAAATCATAGCTTTATTTATAGAAGAAAATGAGTGTCCACATATGTGGACACCAGGCACACCGGTTACACTAGGTGAAACCGTTCGAAGCAGTTCGTGGGTCCATCTACCTCAATGCATAGGTAGACTTGGCACTTTTTGCATTGCATACATGTCTTCCGTTTACATTCTAGCATTTTGCAACGTTGGGCATTTGGTTGAGAAATTTTTACAGGCATATGATTGACACCGTCCTACCTCACTGCGCCAGGAATATCGGATGCCTTGTTGGAGAGCCTGGTAGACCCATATTCTCTCTGCTCTTTCGCATCTTCTGTGGCTTGCTCGACCTTCAACAAACCTAATACGATTTGGAGCTTGAAGTGAGCGAGCTGCATAGATGATCCTTTAGTGGCCCGATACAGCAGCCAGCTGTTCACTACGGCTAGATCCAGTAGGTGGAATACGACTCTCTTATACCACTTCTTGGTCTTGAGGTCGTTCCCGTAGAACGAAATCAGGTGGTCTGCCCTATCTACGCCGCCCATACTTTGATTGTACACTCTCACAAGGCTGGGTCTCTGGACTTCAACAAATGATTTGTTCTTACGGTCATATCTGCGGCAGGACCCCACAGGGTTCACGCTGTGCTTATTTGAACCAAAGGTTACGGTTCGATTGTCGTACCACTGACAGATCACAAGGCCATTTTCTTTTTTCAAATGAGCCACGGCCGTTGCCTTTTAGCTCCTTTTCATTTTGCAGTGGACAACGGCCAGTCCTCCCGCTTCCGAGCGTTGAAGTGCAGCCCAACCCATGCAGCTTTATTTCAGCGAGCAGCTCGGCCGATGCGAAAAAGTTGTCGCAGAACACTTCTTTTCCTGCGCAGCCCTCTGTCAAACGGACAACTATCTTTCCACTTTCTCCAATTGTATTCTGAAGTCCTGTCGGCTCAGAAACAAGGTTGTCGCCGTACAACTCAAATTTGTACACATAGCCTGATCTACCAGCGAGTGTCCACACTTTATCGACCCATTTCTTTGGCTTTTTCATCATATAAACTTTCAGGCTGTGTCTACCTTTGAAAGGTATCATTTCATCCACTGCGAGACATGGTTCCATCTCAGTGGCATCCAAGAAGTTTTTGTTCAGGCGCTGCAAAACAGGCCGCACTCGGTAGAGGCAATCATATCCGTCTTGTCCTTTCTTTTTCTCGTCATCATTGTTTGCGGCGTGATAGAGCGAAATAATTTCATCATCGAACCGGTTTCGGGGCATGCAATCTGCAACGTGTGCCTGACGCAGCAGTCGCGACCAATACATGCGCCTGAATGGTAGACACACAACCGACATGTAGAGAATAATCCCAAGAAATTTTCTAATTTCGTCGATCCTGATTGGTTTCACTTTGGTCTTGTGGTTCTGAACTCGGAAGCGATTCGTTTCGAACGTCAGGTGTTCCACCAAATCCTCATCGACGAGCTTCGAGACATGTGGAGTGGCGTTTTCGCTTCATCAGGAGTAACCAGCGGAACAAGTTCGCTCTCCGGGAAGCCTTCATTCAAAGGGACATCTTTCATCACCCAATGCCAAATCTTTTTTGCCCTATTTTTTACTGTGGACGATTGTTCCACTTCCAAGTCTTCGTCATCCGACGAGTCCTCTATGTACTTGTTGATGGGACCTTTGCTTGACGGCTCTGCCTCTATGCGTTCGTCATATTAGCTGTCCATATCGGAACATTCGCTTCCGCTAGGCCACTCAAAAAGTATGGCCTGTATATCTTCGTCACTTAGTCCACGTCTGAAACGAAGTAAATAAAGTCTAAATGCAAGTTTCACGACATGTATTTTACCACATAACAGAGAAATGTTTGTCCATAGCCGCGCGGCAGCAACGCGGGCCTTACTACCATGAGGAATTTCACATGAACTTTGCTGAACACTCTAGGCCTGACGTCTACCGCAGCAATAGCCCCACACGGCGCGGCGTTGCCATACATACCCATGTGCCTTTCTATCTTGGTGGCAAACGCATCGACCGCGACCCTTGTCACCACGTGTGTCATCTTTCTCATTTTGTCACCATTGACGATGACTTCACTTACCAGCATACATCTTAAGAATGCTGCTTCATCACGTTGCGTACCGGCGGATAATCTGACTGCCTCTACAGCTGCGGCACAGTCTTAGTGTCCAGCATAGCCGGAAACTCAAAAAAAGCGACTGGCTTGGAAGTCCTCTATAGGCTTGCTGAGCACGTCAGCCATGGCGCGATATCTGTCGGTCGCCTCAACCCCAAACACACCTGCCCTCAACTGTCGATCACTACGCACATTGCATATGGGGCACGCTTCTGTCCAAGAGGTGTGGATGAGGTAGAGTGGACCTTTGCCGGTAGGCCACGACAACACCATGGGTATGAGTGGGTCCGCCCAGCTCCAGGATGTGATGTCGCTGGGTGTCTTGGCCACGGTCTGGTACACCATTTGGTCGAGACACGGCGAATCCCCACCGTTCACTTCCATTACTTGTGGGAGACTTTGCTCCCGGTACGCTTGGGCAACTTGTAGTGGAAGGGACTGGTTTCCGTCTACTTTTTCTTCGTTCTGTGACATCCTTCATGTTAAGGGTGTGTGGTTTCTTGTGGAGGTGTGCGCTTTCTTGAGCACTCGTTTGTGATACAGTTGCAGTTTACCACTTGCACGTACTCAACGCAGTGGCTCATTGGTCGACGCGCTGAATTGCAGAAAAAAAAGACGCACGGAGGCACAGGTAGGACACACACGATGTACTACTGTCATTAACCTCTTCAGACCTGAGGAAAAACTAGCCAGGGTAAACTCTTATAAACTCTTTATTGCAACCATTTGAAAGCCCCGAAACACTTTTCGGAAGAAAAAACGAAAACTGTAATTTCAGATGAGAAATTAGCTGTACCCATTTGGGTACAACAGGCCTAACATGAGTGAAAGTCAAGAAAGCAATTTCTGTTGAGAAGGCAAAGAAACAGGTCACATTTAGTGCATCTAACGCGTGTTTTTCCGCTGCAACCTTGATTGCGGCATCTCATCTGAGACTTTAAGGGCACATGCTCTGGAAAATGCCCGTACTTGTCCAATCGGACCTCACTTGGCGGCATGGAAGTCACCTTGGTACGTTTAGGGAGTGCAGCAGTCTCGGCAATTTCAAGATCCTGCTCTACTTCGTTTACGGCTTCTTGCATTTCGTCGACGTGGGCGCGAATTAGCGTTTCCGCAACTCGGTTCTTAAACTCGAATTGATCGAGAATATCTTTTGCTGCAACGTCCATGAGTTTGCAGTCATTGCTGTATTCAATCCAGGCATTTGCAACCGCTAGGTCTAGAAAGTGGGCAAATACCCTAATGGTCCACTTCTTCGTACGTATTTTTGTCCTGTAATAGGACACATATCTGTCCGCAAGATCAACACCGCCCATGTTTTTGTTGTATATTTTGATGCAGTGCGGCTGCGGCACATCTACTTTCTTCCTCTCTTCCTTCGACCGTCTTCTGCAAGTGCCTTCTGGAGTGATGCCGCAGGCAGTCGAAAGAATCATGACTGATTTTCGATCCTTCCACTTCGTGAGACACATTTCTTCATCACTGCGGACAACGCAGCATGATTCGCCTAGTTTCATGTTCTTTTCGTTTGGAAGCTTTGGTGCCGCACCTCCAGTTCTGTTTGCCATAATTGTACCGGTAAGATGTGCATTCCTTCGGAGAAGGTATTCGGCAAGCTTCAAACCTGTAAAAAAACGGTCTGTGAACACATGAACTGGTTGTTCTTCCGGCACTGTATGCAGAAGACGCTTCACTATTGCCCCGCCAAGACCAAGTTCTTTCGTATCGGCTTCAGGAACAGTTCCTTTACCTGTGTAGATGACGAAATCTAACACAAGTCCATCAGAACTGGACAAAACAAAGTTCTTAAGGCCGACGGGACTTGGTTTACTGGGCACGTATTGTCGGGCAAGACAACGTCCGCTGAATGGAATCATTTGTTCGTCGACAGATACTGCTTTTAGACGCGGTAGCTCGAGGCACGCTTTTCGAAATGACTCGATGATGGGTTCCGCTCTGAACAACTTGTTTTCAGTTTGTGCATCGGTTGTTTGGCTGAGGTCCACGAAGCGCAGCATACCACGTAACTCGAAGAATCGGTCGCGTGTCATGGTTTCTGTGACGAGAGGCACAGCCGATATGCGGGACCAGTAGAGTCTTGCTCTTGGGAGTCCGAGAAGGCCCATTAGCATGTGTATTCCGGCAAGTTTTTTCATTTCTGCCGGCGACATTCGCACTGACCTGTGGTCACGCATCTGAACAGAATAGAGATTTGTTTGTTCTGCGCAGAGCTTCCAAAAGGGTTCCGGAAAATACTTCGCAAAGTAGGCAAACGGAGACATAGGAAACCTTGAGTGGACTTGGCACGGCGCAGAGTCCGAAGTGCACCTGAGAGGGAAGCTGCAATAAAAAGTACCAGTCACAAGGTAAACTCAATAGGCTGCAGTCAAATAATGTTATCTTCAAAACAAATAACTGAAACGGAGCACGCACTCTGCCGCTTTCCAAATGGGGCCACGACCTTGAACATTGTGGCTAGCTGGCGTGTCATCTTCAACTTCATCATCATCGTCACTGCTGCTACCTGAGCATTCACTGCTGCTGCGTGGCTCATCCAGAACGTCGCCATCATCAGTCAAGTCAATGTCGCTCTGAAAGAGTAGCTCTCGATTCTCCTCATCGCTGAGTAACTTGCCTGTAACAATCAACAGAGTCAAATTTATTTTCAACGTAACGACCTGAAGTACCCAATTGGGTACAGTTGTAAATAAGTTGCGCTATCTCTAAGGCAAGACGTAGAAACAGGCTGAAACTTTCCATGCTCCTTCTCTAATATATCCTGAACGTTAATAAACTATATTTAAGAACACATATGTAGTATTTAATGAATGAAAAAAAGTTAAACTCACCTGGTCGCTTGCGCGCGCTTTCTTTCCGTGACGCCGCCATACTCGTCTGTATTGCGAGAGCATACGTGAACCTGCGACGACATCTCGTGGGGATTTTGTTAACTGATGCTTCCGCGTCCAGAAGAACCCATTTTCGCCTAGCGGTCTTCGACTATAGGAGCATAGCGCGCGTTTTTCAAATGTACCCATTTGGGTACTCACGGACGGAAGAGGTTAATGCAGTGAAGAACGTCAGGTCAACAGCCGCGACAGCCCCACTAGGTGAAGCCATGCCGTAGATACCCATGTGTCTCTCTACCTTGGTGATATGTGTGTCAATGGCGAATCTTGCTGCCACATGTGTCATTCTCTTCATCTTGTCACTGCTGGTGATGACCTCACTCAGCAGCATACACCTTAAAAAAATGCAGCCTCATCGCATTGGGTTCCAACCGATGACCTGACTGCCTCGACAAGTTGTGATACGGCCTTGGTGTCCAGCATAGCCGGGAACTCGATAAAACGGTTTGCCTGAAAGTCTCCAATCGGTTGCTGAGCACATCAGCCATAGCGCGATACCTGTCGGTCACCTCAACCCCGACCACACCTGCTCTCAGTTGGCGGTCTATGCGTACGCTGCGTACGTGGCGCATCTCCATCCAGGATGTGTGCTTCAAGGCGAGCTGCTCTTCGCCTGTGTACCACGAACACAACATTGGTGAGAGTGGGTCCGCCAAGCTCCAGGGTGTTATGTCACTGGGTGTCTTGGCAATGGTTTGGTGTGCCATCTGATCAAGACACAATGGGTCCCCACAATTTATTTCCATAGCCTGTGGGAGGCTCTGCTGCCAGTATGCTTGAGCGACCTGTAGTAGGAGAGACTGATTTTCATCTACTTTCTCTTGATTCTGTGGCATCATTCATTTTTATGATGTGAAATTTTACGTGGAACCCACCTAAGCTCCACCAATGGTCAGGCATAGGGCCCAGAACCCTATGTTTTTGACCCCCGTATCTGTTTCAAAATCTGAAAAGTTATTTTGCCCACAAGCCCCCTAATAGAGAGGTGCGCTTGTCACCTCTCTGTTAACGGGCTAATGTATTCCAGTACTCTGGGCTCACTATTGAAATACAGGATGAGATGATTGAGTGTCCAGAACCTTGTCCCAATGCTTCATCTCTAGCGTCATGACCCCAAGAATTTCCTCCCATTTTAATGTATTCCAGTACTCTGGGCTCAATAATTAAATTCTGTATGAGATGGTAGTGTCCAGAACCTTCAAGTTGTCCCACAACTTCATGTGTAGCGTCATGACCCCAATCATTTCCTCCCATTTTAATGTATTCCAGTGCTCTGGGCTCACTATTAAAATACTGTATCGGATTGTAATGTCCAGAACCTTCGAGGTGTCCCACAACTTCATGTGCAGCGTCATGATCCCAATCATTTCTTCCCATTTTAATGTATTCCAGTACTCTGGGCTCACTATTGAAATACAGGATGAGATGGTTGAGTGTCCGAAACCTTGTCCCAATGCTTCATCTCTAGCGTCATGACCCCAATAATTTCCTCCTACTTTAATGTATTCCAGTACTATGGGCTCAATAATTAAATACTGTACGAGATGGTAGTGTCCAGAACCTTCGAGTTGTCCCGCAACTTCATGTGTAACGTCATACCCCAATCATTTCCTCCCATTTTAATGTATTCCAGTGCTCTGGGCTCACTATTAAAATACTGTGTGAGATTGTAGAGTGTCCAGAACCTTCCAGTTGTCCCACAATTTCATGTGTAGCGTCATGATGCCAATCATTTCCTCCCAATTTAATGTATTCCAATAGTCTGGCCTCACTATTAAAATACTGGATGCAATTTCCAGGAGCTCATGCACTGGAGTTTGTAGACCTAATTGACGAGCGATTTCTTCGTCTGACGAACCCATGAAAGGTTTCACATGGTCATACTGGATCGAATTTCCAGGTCTCATGCACTGGAGTTTGTAGACCTAATTGACGAGCGATTTCGTCGTCTGGCGAATCCATGAAAGATTTCACATGGGCATGTGCCGTTCCTAATGCAGCAAGATGTAAATGTGTGGCAGTGTAGTTACTAGTGTGGGGTGAGCGATGCCAGTGATTCTGTACTGGTGGGCACTTGCTCAAATCCTCTGATAATGTCGTGACAAGTTGTCTCGGCTTCTGTCGTCTCAGGCAGGAAACGCACTCAATTGGTACTGTTGCAAGGGAGTTTAATAGCGACGCTAGGTAGTAGGCAGGCAGCCGGTACGGACAGAAATGCTCGAGCAGTTCAGCGTCTACAGCTCGTGCACACACTCGCGCTTCGCACTCTGAGAGAGATGGTCCCACTAGTCAGTGCCTTGTGAATTCCCCACTACACTGTTTTCATTTTTGCCCCCTTGTATGACTTGAATACTAGACACAAGGTTGTGCGATTCCGATATCTTTTGATCTATCTTAAGATTGCCAATGTTAGTTTTTCAGCGAGACTGACGTTCATGCACCAGGAAAGCTTGAGAAAGTCCAGTCACAGGATGTGGTGCCTTCCAGTCTTGCTACCCTGAAATAAGGAATTGACAACAGTGTTCAAACATTCTATTTGGCCTTAAACAGCGTAATATAATTAAGCGAGAAAATGTGATGGATGTCTTTTTCTTTTAGAGAATGTTTGGATTGCTTAGAGGCAAACTGTGGACCATTGACGAAGCTCTGGGAGCTTTTTACTTTCTGGTACACCTCAACGACTACCGAACCTACATTTCAAAGAAAAGTGTTTTTGACTGTGTGAAAAATACACTGACAGTTCTGCTCATACCACTCCGGGATGCAATGGCCCATCAAGGCGAGCCTAGAAGTTGGTTATATTGTGGCTTGTGTGAAACGATAATATAGCAAAGTAAAAAAGTTCTTGTCCTTACTTTATGGTGACCTCGCTACTAACGGCAGCGGACAATCACCGCGGGTTCACGCGTAGTGAGTCACAGTGCTGCTACTCCGTTTACTCGCGTGTAGCGCACCGCTCCTCGCGTGCTCAACTAATAAGGCGTTTAGCTCGGCGCGGCAAAGAGACAGTGTTCTAGTGCAAAACACACAACACTTTATTGCCTCTGGCGGCACCCCAAACAACAGTACAACGTCCGCTCTCCACATCCTCCTCTCCTTAACTCTTTCCTTACCGCCAGGAAAAGACCCGTTTTCATGTGGTGCAGAAAAAAGTTTATAGTTTTATAACAATGTTTTTTTGTTGATTGTAATACACCAAAATGTAGACAAATAAATGCGCTTTTTAATGATATAAATACAAAACATGTGTTTGCAACACAATAGCAGAAAAAAAATACCAAACAACAAATTTCTCGCAACTACCACAAAAAAAAAAATGTGGAAAAGTAAGCATGGTGGGCACAAATATCTCAGTAAAAAAAATTCATGATATGCGTTTTGTGGCATATTTACATAGCTAACTATCCTAAAAGTTTCAACAGTACACATAAAAAATTGTTAGCGCAGCAGAAAAAAAAGTTAGCACTTGTGATTACGGGACAATTTTCTGAGGGTGCAAGAAAAAAATTTTATCCGCAGATAAAAAATATTTTAGATGTTCTGCAGCCCATGAAAATGTAGAGAAATGAATGGTCTATTTATTTCAATAAATTTAGAACAAGTTTTTATTACACAGTAAGAATAAAAAAATAACAAGCAAAAAAATTCTCAAGGACACAAGTTTTTTTTTTTTTTTTTCAAAAAGAGTGGGTGTAACAAGCGAAAAGATGGAAATACAAATTCTGAATATACATTGGTTAGGTAGTAGTTACTTCTAAAGACCACACAAAAATGTTATCCCTTGTGGTGGCGGTGCCACTCACCAAAGCAGTCACTTGTCGCGATGAAGCACAAGTAAACGCCACACGTGTCACAAAAGACGCTCGTCTTGTGCTCAACCTTGTGGCTCGCATAGCAGAGCTAGCAGTTGCGTCTCGTTTCCATCACTTTTGGCTTGTGCGCAGATTCTCGAGGGGGGGGGGGGGGGGCGCTGCCAAAACCTGTGGCTCGATTCCCAGTAGCTGCTTCACAAGCTCCATTCGGAAGGCAAGCTGGTCGTAACGAGGCGCTCGGTGCAGTTCTGGAATTTCGGGGTGCTCTCGCCTATGGACCTCAAAAAGAATAAAACTGTTCACAACAGCGATGTCGATGCAGTGGAAGAACAAAGTTTTCCACCACCTGACGCACTTCATCAACACATTGTACGATGCGATGAGCTGGTCTGACCTGTCTACTCCAAGCATGCCTGCATTATATTCTTCAATTAGTCTTGGTTTCCTAATTGGGACCTTCTTCCATTGGCCAGCGACCTTTAGTTTCCGTGTTGCAGTCACATGGCTGTTCGCAGTTTGGGCAGTGCTCATCATGTGCACCGCGCGTCTGTCCTTCCATTGAAGGTACAGGACGCCTTGATGCCGCAGCCAGCGAACATCTCCCCTCTTGGCCTTTTTCTCCCATGTGGAATCCTTCAATTCCGCAGGGAACGTGCGACGATCCTTCCGTGTCGTTCCACAAGCAAGAGTCTTCCGCTCCTGGAGGTGTAAAAAAAGAGACGTGGACGTGTAAAAATTGTCCATGAATAGTGTGTATCCCTGGTCAAAATACATTTCACACAGGCTAGTCACGACATCAAATGCGAGTCCATTTACGCTCGGTGTCTCACGCTTCCCGGTGTAGACACTAAACTGCACTGTGTAGCCGGAATTGGAGTCGGCGAGGACCCACAGCTTGTATCCCCACTTGACAATCTTGTCGCGAAGATACTGTCGTATTCCCGAACGGCCTTTAGATTTCACTATTCTTTCGTCGACGGAAATGTAACGGTCTGGCTCGAAATGGAGCGCAGATGCATCATTGAATTGCCGAAGTAAAAAAGCAATTCGGTGCAGCTTGCCGTCTGTAGAGGGATTAGTAGCTTCATGATCCGTCACGCTCAGCATACCGAGGAAGGAGAAAAAACGTTTTCTTGGCATAACCCCCACGTGGGATTAGCCCAGAAAACAACTCTGCTGTGCTCCAATAGAGGTGCAGGCGAGGCAGTTGCACTACCGTATATACTCGTGTAAGGGCCGCACTTTTTTTTCGAAAATTTTGCTAGGTGCGGCCCTTACACGAATCAGGCCGATTTAGTACAGGCAGTACAGGCCAAAGGTCTGTACTGTTTATGCAACAGTAGCAGAGTGCAAGAGTCACAAATGACATGCCAGAAATGTTTTTATTCGGATTCCATTTCGCTGTCCTCGTTCTCGGAGGAGCTCGCCTCGGCGTCCGCGTCTTCCCAGAGACGGTCATCTTCGGTGCCGTTCATGGAGTTCGAAATTCCCGTTACCTTGAAGCTTTTAGCAACTACTTCTACTGACATGGCACGCCACGCATTCAAAATCCATTCACACACCTGTTGGAGCGACGCCCGCTTCAGCCGTCCTGTAGGGGTCTTCTCGTGGACGCCTCCAGCCATCCATTCAGAGTAACATCGGCGAAATTCCACTTTGAATGGTCTGTTGACGCATACGTCGAGCGGCTGCAGCACACTCGTCAGGCCACCGGGAATGACGGCCAAGTCCGTACGAGTTGCGGCAACTCGGTTCTTGACGCGGTCGGTCAAGTGGCCCCTAAAGCTGTCCAAAACAAGGAGGGCTTTCCGTTGTAACAGCCCTCCAGGTCTGTTTGCCCAGACGGTCTTAATCCAGTCAACGACCAGTTCCTCGGACATCCAGCCCTTCTCTTGCGCACGTACGACGATTCCCTGAGGGAACTTCTCTTTTGGGAGAGTCTTCCTTTTAAATACGACGTACGGCGGAAGCCTCCTGCCGTCTGCCGTGATGCACAACATCACAGTGCACCTTTGGCGTTCTGCACCAGTCGTGCGCACAGACACACTTTTCGCACCTTTTAAATCCACTGTGGTGCTTTCCGGTGCATCGAACCACACAGGTGTCTGGTCCGCATTCCCAATTTGGGACAGGTCGTATTCATGCTCCCTCCTGAGAGCATTCACGAAGCGATGAAACTTAATGACGTGGTCTTCGTACTCGCGCGGCAGTTTTTGGCAAATCGTCGTTCGGCGCCGAATAGAAAGCTGGTTACGGTTCATAAACCGCGTAGCCCAGCCCCGACTTGCCTTGAATTGTGCCGGGGGTATTTCCATGTGGCGAGCGATGCTGAGGGCTTTGACGCGTATCATGTCAGTCGATACGGCGTAGCCGTCCCTTCGTGTGTCGACGACGTAGTTGACGAGCTCGCTTTCGAGTTGCGGGTACTTGCACTTTTTCCCGCGAAACGCCTTTCGGCTCCTGTTAGTAGCGGCGAGGGCATCTTTCTGATTCATCCAGTAACGCACGCGCTTCTCATCGACGTCGTACTTTCGTCCAGCTTCCCGCTTCCCGTGCTCCTCGGCATAGTCAATCACTTGCAGCTTAAATGCTGCAGTGAATGATCTCAGATGCCGGCCCATCGTCCGTCACGTGCGCTGGCTTCTGCAGGGTTCACTACAACCAACAAAGTGACACCGACGACACCGATCTGAAGTCGCGCTGCCAACGTATCGACACGATGCTAGGAACGATGCCAACAAAGAGGCCGCACAAGGCAAATATGGCGGCGCGCTGTCAACAGCGTGGTCGGCGCGTCGGCGGAAGTAGAATAAAAGCGGAAAAGCGTGCAGCGCCATCTGGCTGTAAATGAACTAACTACACTTTTCTGGCGGGACATTTTGAACTTTTGTTTTTTTTTTTTTCGAAATATCCGCTTTCAAAGTTGGGGTGCGGCCCTTACACGAGGGCGGCCCTTACACGAGTATATACGGTATCCCCATGTAGATGAGGAGTCCGATGAACTTCATCATTTCATCTGGGGAAACATTTTTCCACGATCCGTCGCGTTCCGAGTACGTTGGTTTCTCGAGAATGTGCGCCCAGGCGTATTTGTGTTCTCGCACATCGCTGTGACGAGTTTCGTTGTGAAAAACAGCAAAAAGAAATCCAGGGCTCGAAGAAGCCGACTAGCGCTGCTCCGTCGCGCCATGCCCAGATCGACTCCCGGTTTCAGTCTTGGACAAAACTGCACGCGCTGTGCAGCGGGAGGCATTTAATCGCGCCCATAGGACGTAGAGACCCTGGGGATAGAGATAATAACTGTGACAACACGCTCGGTCCCCTCGCAGGCGCTCAACAACGCGATAAATCTCATAAAAAAAACTCACCGTCGAGCTGACGAAGACGTTCACGGTGTGTTGAGGGCCTCATCGCTGTCAGTGCTAAACTCCGATGATAGGGAATCTTCTTCAGGGCCACTGCCAGCACTTTCATCCGAAAAATCTACTGTAACAACACTAGAATCACGAGAAATACGACGATTCCTTTCAGACCCGGCGCGCGACAACGACGCCATGGCTGCCGCTATCGCCAGACGCTCGCTTATCTTCCAAGCAAGGTCAAAAATCACCGGGTCTCCGGAAACCAAAACCGAAACTGACACAAGTTGTGTGCTTCCTGAGCTTCATTTCAAATGGCGCCTTATGTCCATACGGCGCGTTGGCGCGCGGGAATTTCAACTTGAACCCATCGATCAGATTGACCGAAATTGAATAGGTGCGGTAAGGAAAGAGTTAAGTCACCCTATATACCGGTCTGCAAAGGCAGCCGGTCGGCGTCCATGCGTGCAAAGGCGTCATGCAATGGGCAACAGCTAGCCTCAGCCTCGCTCTGCAACTGCTGCTGAAGGAAAAAAAAATAAAACAACACAATACACATGAGAAATACAAAAAAAAACATATTTTGCCTGGTGCAGCGTTCTTGGGAGGGGGGGGGAGGCTCCGGGTGGCCTTACAGTTCCAAAAGACGATCGACGTCCATTGTGGCGACGCTGTCCATAGGTTGTCCGTCGGTGGCTGCGGGCGGTGGCAGCCCTGACAGCAGTGCCGCGAAATGGGGGTCCTCCCTCATTCGCTGTCGGCACAGGGCCGCCAGGTCCGTGTCCGAGCGCTGGCTCAGCGGGGCTGCATCTGGCGCCTTCCTCTCGGTGGCCATCCCCTCAGTGGCCGCCTTTGTCTGCGCCACGTGCATGGCACCCTTGTAGTGGCACTTGAAGTGCACGGTCACGCGGCACGTGGCACAGAACCCGACCGCTGCATCGGTAGGTAGTTGGGCGCCTCCGGCTGCCTTCTCGCCTTCCGCCAGCGTGCAGCCCCGGAATGGCCCCGAGACACGGTCCAGCGGCAGGTCGCGCTGAACACGCCGCTGCGTTTTCCACGGTGCATCGCTCATGAAGTAGCGCGGGACCTCCTGCCACGCCGACGTGGCCACGCTCCGCCCTGGTGTTTTGGGGACCGGTGGCGTTGCCGATGTTGTTGATCCCCGCCGCCGGGACGCCCGCCTGGTAGACTTGGGTGGTGCCGAGGTGGAAGGTTCTGGCCACCAAGGCGCCCGCCGTGTGGGTTTCTGGCTGGAGGACATGTCGCTGAAGGGCATCTGACCACGACGACCGGCACCAGAACAAGAATGGCGCACCGCTGGCAGTCTCCGGCTTCCCCCGTCGCCCCACCGACAACCAGCACCACTTATGTTGACGTAGGGGTCATTGACTCGGTTCTTCCCCCTCTCCGCACCACACAGACACACACACCTGCACCACCAGAGCGTCCTCGAACGTTCCTGCGAGCGACCGGTCGCTACCCCTCCGCAGGGCAAAACGAAAAAAAAAAATCAAGAAAACCTGAACGCTCACCTTGACGCAAAGGCTTTCAGGTCTGCGATGTGGGCACGGCTGAGTTTTCCCGAAAGCGGGTCTTTCAGCAAGTACGCGAGTGGAGTCCAAGCTTTCTCCACTCGGTACAGACCAAGCCACTTTGGAGCGAGCGAAGTTGAGAAACCCTTGCTCGCGTCGCTAAGAGCGTGGTTGCACTTCAGGACGAGGTCACCTTCCTTAAATGAAAGGTGGCGACGTTTTCGGTCGTACTGGGCCTTTTGCTCGGCCCTGGCCGATGCCAAACTCTGCCTCGCTCTACTGAGAGCTCGACAAAGCCTGTCCGACAAAGCCTGTCTCGACAAAGTGTGGAAGCGTAAGCAGAACAGTCTGCCGGTTCTTCCTCGTCTCCAAGCTGGCATTGCATGACACTGGTCACCGGATTTGCCAACTCCCTTCCGAAATTAAGGAAGGCGTGAGAGAAACCAGTAGAGCCACTCTCGGAGGTTCGGATTGCAAACGCGAGTTCACTCAAATGGTCTGCCCAGTCCCTTTGACTTTCGGTAAAGGCCGCCAACATCGGTTTGAGCGTACGATTGGTTCGCTCCGTCAAATTGGACTGGGGATGTTAGGGCGAAGTGATGCAGTGATCTATTCCTAGGGAACGGCACGTATCCCCAAACACCCGAGCGGTGAAATACGGCGCATTGTCCGTGATCAATCTTTTCGGAAAGCCGAACCGACAAAACACTTCCTGTAGCCTCTCTAGCACCGCTCGCGCTGTCACTTTCCGCCGCGGAAACAGCTCCACCCATTTGGAAAAATGATCAACAACTACCATCAGATGTATGAACCCCTGCTTACTCCTGGGGAACGGCCTTATTAGATCGCAGGTGGCTACTTGCCACGGACGCTCACTGACAATCGGTTTCATCAAGCCGGGCGGCTTTCCACCCCTTGATTTCACCGTTTGACAGACGTGGCAGGAACGGCAATAGCGAAAAATGTCACGCTTCATGCCAAGCCAAGTCACAACCTTGCTCAGTTTCGCAAAAACTTTAGAGCCACTCAGGTGACCGGCAATGGGCTCGCAACAGTGCGCCTCTCAGACTTTTGGGCACAACCACCTTAAACGGGTCCACTGACTCCTCATCGGTGGCTATGTATTTCAGCAGGAGTCCATCATGGTCCAGCAAGTATGTATCCGCGGGGGACCCAGCGACACACACCGGTTCCCGTCCCCCTGCGCCCGCCGCACTACCAACAGCGTCTCGGCGCTCCGTCTCCCTGAGACTGTCACTCAACTCGCGACAAAACGAATCATCTTGCTGGGCCTTCAGTAACTCTTGTCTGCTGAAAGCGATTCCCATTCTCCCAAAGGGGAGCTTGGTATCGTTCCCACTCAGGACTGCAGCCACGTTGGGCGCCAGTATGGTGACCCCGCTACTAACGGCAGCGGACGATCACCGCGGATTCACGCTTAGCGAGCCACAGGGCCGCTACTCAGTTTACTCGCGTGTAGCGCACCGCTCCTCGCGCGCTCAACTAATAAGGCGTTTAGCGCGGCGCGGCAAACAGTGTTCTAATGCAAAACACACAACACTTTATTGCCTCTGGCGGCACCCCGAACAACAGTACAACGTCCGCTCCCAGGACGCGGGTAGCAAAGGCACCCGCACGCGGACGTTCACAATGAGGGGAAAACCGCAAGCACGTCGCAGCTGGCAATGGTGTGCTTTGACACGCCGGTCGGGAAAAGGTCCCTCGCGGCTATGCTGCGCACTCTCACGATGGCCAATGGGCCTGGTCGCGAGTGTTAGGGCAAACCTCGTACGCGTAGGCCTACGGTAAGTGCGGCTCGTTGTGGTACGACCACTTTAAGCACTAGGCACCGCTGTGGGCTTAGCGTACGCTACCGAAGCTGGCACTCAAGTAAACACGCCTGCCGAGGTGCCCAAGGCCACCCCAGGCAGGCTACAGCCCGGCGATTCCCAAAGGGGACGCGGACGAAGGAAAACACGTGCTTACCCGGCGCCGACCACGGAGAAGAGCGCGCTCCCTCGGCGCGCGCAAACCGCGTGCCGTGCCTGCACGTGGCGCAATCTATCGCCTCGTGGTGTTAACAGAGCAGAAAAGCAAAAGGGTGTGGCCGTGTGGCGGAATGCCCCCGAAATGGTCGCGGGCGCACCTCAGATCCCCACAACTTACAGGGGACGGCAAGAGCATGTAAGACTGGGCAAGTACGTTCAGGTTGATAGTCCCAACAGTTTACTGTGGCTTGTGTGACATGAAAATATAGAATGAGGTAAAAAAGGTCTTGTCCGCACTCACGGGACGGCAAGAGCGTGTAAGACTGGGCAAGTGTGTGTAAGACTGGGCAAGTACGTTCAGGTTGAAGGGTTCCGTCCTATTTACGGCTGACGCAGAAACCTTGCTAGTGTTTCAGCCGCACAGAGTTGTACAGTGCACGATTAACGTCCCGGACCTTCCCGTAGCACTAGTCATCGCAGGTACCCCGGTTCGGTCGATTAAGGCAACAGGCTAGGTCAACAAATCAACACTTTATTGCTTTATGTTAGCAATAACACGTCAATGTCCCTTTGAGGGGCTTCAGATAGCAAAGGTTAGACGCTTACACCTCGGTCGTTGTCGTCCTTAGCTCGCAGGGGGTTCTGGGTTCGTCCTTCTTCTTTCGTCACTGGTGCCAGAAAGAGCGTCCAGTTTCCGGCGTCCCAGTTTCCCTTCCCTGACTAAAGTTAGTTCCTTCGCAGAGGGAGGGGAAACCCGTTCTGTGAGCCGGGAAATGGGAATCGCGTGCGCCGGCCGCGGAATGCTTCATGCATTCTCAAGGTGCTTCATTGACTCGTTTCTCGAAGGAACAGACGTGTCCTCGCAACTGGGCTTCCATAAAGGGGCATGGGTGGCTGGGAACGCGTGCTCCCCCACAAGATTAATAGTTTGAAGAAGCATAAAAAATTGCAGCAAATGATAAAATAAGACTATAGAACAAGGTGCTCATCTTAACAGCCCACAGGTTTATCACAAACACTAAGAAACATATACACAAAAACGTCTTATGTGGGCATACAATGCTTTTGCACAATTTTCACTACTGTATGGGCAGGCACTTCCTATGGCAGGCACTTCCTCGTGGATGCCGTTGAACTGATGGAAGAGTTCCTTCACGACATGAACTGATGTGGGTCATCTTTGTGGAAGATAACCCTGTGCAGAACATTAAGGAGAGGCTGTGAACTTTGGTGGATTTCAGTAAAGTCTTGAGTAGAGTAGGAGCCCTTATTCTATCTCGTTGGAGGCACTTGTTGTGCAGGCGATGGAACTGAAACACTGTCTGCCAGTCCATTTGGGAGATTTGTACGTTTGTGAACGGCGATCGGAGATTTTTTCAAGAATCCTACACCCTATTGGCACGTTTCTGACACTTTCCACCTCCCATAGGATATGGTCAAGAGTGGCTCTGGTGGTACAGTACTGGCATAGATTAGAACTATAGACGTCGGGATATATGTGGTGCATGATGACAGGGTTCATGTACGTGCGTGTTTGTAGCTGCCACCATTGAACGAATTGGGCCCGATTTAGCTTGGGGTGAGGCGGAGGGTGCTCCCACCTTTGCAGTCGATAATGTTGAGTTATGTCATTAAATTTGGTGAGCCGATCGTCCCATTCCCACACCGGCACAGAAAGGTCCGTTTGGCCGCTTCGTCTGACGTGACTCGGAACGTAAGACCTCGAGCCACGTTGTGTGCCACTTCACGAGGACTGGCCTCCGCGTTACCTAGTGGTGTGTGGGCAGGGAACCACAAGATGTGTACGTATTTGTCCGCCTCATGAATTTTGCCTGTACTAAGAATCCGCAATGCCTCGGGGGAGATTCTGCCGCTGGCGCAGTTTCGAACGGCTGTCTACGAGTCGCTGATTACGCATGAGGCGTTAGTGTGGGCTATGGCCATTGCGGTAGCCACTTTCTCTGCCGTTTCTACGTTCCGTGTGATGATTGACGCGCTGCTTTTGCATTGTTGTGTGTGGTCTACGACAGCAGCCACGAAGCGGTGACGTTCCTGGTAGCGTGCTGCGTCGACAAAGACTGCCTCGTGGTCTCGCCCAAACATCTTTGACATGGCTCTGGCTCAACTGACACGTCTGCCCTTGTTGTGTTCAGGGTGCATGTTTCTTAGCTTATTCTTCTACTGAGGTCTCCAGACTTTTTCCAGTCTCCTGGATATGTGTCGTGTTCATGGCAAAAGCCATCATCTCGAAGACTTCAAGTGGCACATACTGAACAAGGTAGTCACTTGGACTCCACGAAACCCGTTGTAGACTGTCATCAGGGGTGGATGTGAAGTCGGGAATCCAAGACGGAAGCGGCCTGCATGAAGAAAAACAGCGTAAAAGAGCAGAGTTGCTTTTGATCTGTTCAGATGGCAATGACCGACTGCACAATGCACACTCCTGCAGTACGTTAGCCCACCCACCCACTCCCTTCCCAAAACGCATACAACTACTATTCCTTACCCATCATGGCGTTTCCATGACTGCCCCTTTGTCGTCTTCGAGGTGGACGGGCGTGCATCGTCGCTATTTTCGTCCTCTTCAGAGTTCAGGGTATCAAGTGGAGCCGAAAATGTAGTGTCTACCAAAGTGTCGTCGTCGCTGTCCGAAAGATCGATGTCGGACGTGGCCGTTCCAGCGATTCGTTCAAGGATTCTTTCGGCCGTCTCATCACTGACGCGTGGCCTTTTTCCTAAATGGAAAAGAATTTCATATTATACCGCAACCTAGTAGCAATCGGAAGCAAGCACGTTCTGTTCACACTGCAGCGCGCCACGTAATTCACACAAAGCAACTTGGTTCAGTCCCGCCGTCTAATCTTTTGGACATGTCAAAGCTCACACCGCGTAGGCAAAAGAAAGGACGTTAAGAGCTGAAATATTTAGCTGCATGTGTTCTCTGCAACATTATCTTTGACGTTTGACTGATGAAATTACATTAAATAAGCTCAAAGTGTGAAAAAAAAGTACTTACGGTTGCAGTTGACACAGTAGAACGCCGCCATTATAAATACTCCTAGCGGCGTTTCGAAACCTCTAATTTCAGAGCCACGGTTACAAATGGCAGCACCACTTGTCCAAGGTATTGGACAACCGGTTTTACAGTGATAGGAGCTTTGGAAAAGCTGTAATCGCTCGGTCTTCGATGTCCAATATTTTGGACAAATTTCCCATTGCTGGTACTCAGGAGGATAATTAAAACCTGACCTGGGGAGTTTCAGCACCATGAAGTTGTCCCAAAACTTTAATCTGTAAAGTCGTAACCCCATTAATTCCCTTTGCAATTATTACAGTGCCCAGGGCTTGTTTCTGAAATACTTGATTAGATTAGATCCCACGCACTGATTGTACGAGCAGTTTATTGTTGCCTTGTAGTCTGCATCGAGTACAAAGTTGTCATACAAGTGTATCAAAGACATGGGGTGCACTTTCTTGTTGTGACGTTTCAGCAAGGGACAAGCCTTCCACTTGTATCTCCACATGCGATGATTGAAGGCTTCGTCGTTCGGGAACACCTCGTTGTTGGACAGCACAATGACGGGTGTCCTTGTAATGGTCTGGTCGGGAGAGTACTTGACAGCCACAGAGTCTACATCGCCACCGAAGATCTTCTTTACTGTGTCAAAGGCGGCAGATTCGCAGTTGGGTTCGTTCCACAACAGTATACGGCGACCCACTGTGTCTTGAAGGGGAAAGTTAGAGAAGCGGTTAAAGTTGCGGATAGTTCCTCTGTTTATATAGAAAGAGAGCACAGCATCAAAGAAAAAGTTTTTGCCACCACTAGGAGGGGACACCACTTCCATGCAGTTTTTTTTGGGCACAATCTTTTCGACGAGCTTATAGAGGTTGTTTACAAAGTCGGAAATTTCATTTTGGTTTTCATCGATTTGAAAGTTTAACAGTTCGAGCACGGCTTTATACGAGTCCTCCACGGTCATATAATAAGAACTTGAGTCACCGTGCGGAGCATCAAAGAGTGGCTGAGTATTTTTATACATTTCGATAAAGTTCAATGTTGTATAGGTACACATTTCGTCATTGAAGACTTGAATGGCTCTTTGCAAGTGCTTGTCATCGAGTCGAATAAATCTCATGTGGGGATCAGACAGCCACTTTGGTGTTCTCACAATGTTCGTTAGTGGCGATACGGGGTTCTCCCTGAGCCAGTCATAGAGGGGTTGTTCCGCTGCTCTCTTTTGACGTTTTCTGGTTTTTGCTTGGTTACCCTCTCGTGAGCATAGCGAATGATCGTTTGGATAGCTTGCCGAACTTCCGCTTGCGTCGTTGCATGGAGTTGCACACGCAGGTTGCGTGTACAGTATTTCCAAAACTCTTGAGAATTCGTGTCCCGAATCAATGTAGACTGAATTGATGAGCGTATTGGTCGTATGACAAAGCCAGTGAACGTAACACGTTGACATGTGCCATTGCCCATCTACAGTCATGTAATATCTGGACAGATGCGAGCATAGTTCATGTATCGAGTGTGACAGCAGCAATTACGTATAGGTTGGGCTTCTCCGTCATGTCCAGCGGTAAATGCATCGTGCACAAGCTTTCTTTGTTTTAGAGCTGGCAGTAACATCAGTGCCTACTGTGGTGGGGGATGCAAACTGTTGCAGTATCTCGTAGTTCCTACGTCGGACACATTTGTTGCTTCTCCCAAGCCTCGATGAGGTTCCGCATGTGTATCTTGAAGTTTCCATAATGTGCTACTCGGTTTTCTTGGGTCAGACCAATAGGTTTTCTGATTTGTCCCAGGGAACATGTCGCCAGAAAATAACTTCAGGTGGGAGTTGGGACGAGGTACTGCTATTTTGAATAGGCTCTGTAGAGGTTATTCACAAAGGCAGATACTTCCTTATGAATAGCGGTAATCTTGAGGCATGAAAACTTTGGCTCTAGGAAGTACAAAATTACGAAATAGTGATTGATTTTTAAAGAAGTTTTTACGATTATGCTACTTGCAAAGCCTTTCCTCTTGAGGCCCTACAATACAGGGTCATTAAACTTCCTATCCTCAGTCTCCAATCGTGCATGATGGTCGTCTGTTCTTGGTGGTAGAGGTTACTCAATTCCATAGATTTTGTTCTTGGAGGGGTTTGTGCCTCCTTGCACTTCCACGAAGCGATCTGCTTATTCTTGCTCATCTTGGAGCAGTTTAGCTCTCCTTCAGGTAGTTTGACAAATGTGTGGCAACTTATGAAAAATTGCTCGTTAATTAGAAGCTAAGTACACTTCACTCCTGTGCTGTCTCCAGGTAGTTTGACAAATGTGTGGCAACTTATGAAAAATTGCTTGTTAATTAGAAGCTAAGTACACTTTACTCCTGTGCTGTCTCCAGCTGTTCAATCCACCTTTCAAAATGGTGACGGAGCTACTTGGCATACTGCTGTCAGTCTTGCCAACAGCTGGTTAGCCCGTCCAAAGCTTGTCCTGGAATGTTTCGGTGAACCTGAAGCTGTGTAATAAGTGAGATTTAATATGTGCTTATCAGCCTAATATCTGATACAGATCCTATTTGGATCCAAGATATTAAACAATTTTTGTAATGGGGTTGAATGCTTGAAGCTTGCTTCACCTACGCCAAGGGTTGGCCCAGTATTGCACTTGAAGCTGACTCAGTTTCTCACTTGTCCCTCTAATAGGGAGTGTTAGATTGGAGTCGAAGGAAGTTGCAGGTGATGGCATCCGGATGGAGGAACTGAACGCCGACAAGAGGATACGAGAAACATAACAGAGGTTTATGACATTATTTACACATATTTACAGAAAGGAAAAGGTTAGTGGTTTCACAAAACCACGAGCGTGGTGGTTGAACGATAAATAGTTCAGAGCGACGTCCCGCACTCTGCCTCGTCGTTTTATGCCCTGTCGGGCTCCTCCTCTCCGAGTCGAACACCAATCACGCACACACAGGTGAGGGGGGCGAGCATGCACGGTCCACATGAACACTGCACTGTGGTGGCGCCAGCAGGGCTCTTCCTCGTCGTGGGTGTGCCGTTAGTCGAGAGTTCCCACGATCCTGGCCGCATACTTCAAAGGGTCCACTGCACAGCTCGCCCAATTAGCGGGGCGATCTGCGTGCGGTGTCCGTCGCAGTTTCTTTCAGGAAGACGCCGTCTTTGTTGGCCTCTCTCGAACGGCTAACGGCGTCTTGGCGACACGACGTCTCCTCCTGCGGCCAGCAGGGACAATGCCTGGCGGGCATAGGCAGTCGGCCGGTCGGCCACTTGACTGAGGGTCAAAGAAGCGCCGCTCCGCCGTCAGCTCCGGCGCCGGCCACGCCAGCCCTCCTGTCGCCCGACGAGTCGACGAGGCCATCAGTCACGCTGCCGCTTTAAGGGGCGACAAAAGGGTCCGCACTTGAAGGACGGGAACTCGCCTCTGCCCGCCGCCTGGTCTGGATAATCGCTCTAATACTTGACAGCGTCCGTCAGACTGGGCGCCGAAGAGATCGAGGGCCTCACCAGTGGATCGGCCCACACACAAAGGCGTCTGCTCAGACGAGTTTCCAGGCCAAACTTAACAGGAGGCAGTCGCAGAGCCAATTCCAAGGGCTGACTCATTGGCCCCCTGAAACGCAGTAGTAAAGCGCGGACAATTCAGTGTAGGTTTTTTGGTGTGCCAGTGAATGCCGGCTGCAGTCCAGAAATCGAGTCAGAGCCAAGAGTTGATAACAAAACAAAATATATTCTCAGATAAGGCAAAACAAACAACATGCAAACATGCACACGTTTCAGTTACCAAATACGAATACTACTCGCAAGATACTCTGATACATTCAAAACAACGGGCGCAAGTAACTCATGCTACAACGTGTGGGGTCTCGGCGAGGCGAACGAGCGCATCGCCACGCCACGCTCTTGGAGTGAACGGACACAGCAGACGCGGTCGGTACGAAGTACACAACATGCATACATTTATTAACTAATTTAGACGACGATATCGTCCGCCGAATGATACAACAATTTCAATTAACACTAAACCATACAAACAACCTAACGCAGTGACACACTAAACACACAATAACATGATAAACACACACTAACACACCCAACACACTAGCACATACCCAAGGCGGCGTCGCCAACGCCTGACCTTCCACGTGGGACCCCGGCGCGAAGCCCGCGGTGCCGAGCACCGGGGGGCCCACGCGACAGACAACCGTTCGCGGCAGCCGCCACGCGCCGAAGAGGCTCGCTCAACGCTCGCCCACCACCAAGGCCCGCCTTACGCCAGGGGCCACCGCCGGCGCTACCACTCTACCAACAGTGGTACTCAAAGCAAACACAGCGCCATCTATCGCCCGGCGGTGGTCACCATCGAAATAAAGCCCTGGGGGCGAGACACGTGCGCCACGCGGCGCAGACAACTTTACAGGGGGGGGGGGTGTCAGCACCCCCACAAACGCAATCTCGTGCATGAACTATTCAGGAACACTCCAAGACTAGAATGTTCATCAAACGTATTCAGTCTAAAGTTCTTGGAACCAACGTTGAATGCTTTTCTTCCAGGAAACACTCGCATAATGTCCAGTGCTGGTTGTCGTCCTGCTGTGTCCAAGGTTTCTTTTACAGGAAGCACTCCTCAAAACTTTCCCACTCATGGCTTAGTCATTTGATTCTTCCAGACCGACTGACCGTCCTTGAATAACAAAACTTCCTCCCCGGTAACACCGTCGGCCACTCATGCACTGTCACTGTAGGACGGGCTTTCCCCGCTGGCGGGATCATGAACCGACTGCATCCTCTCCTGCGACTCCCTCCGATGCTTGCTTGTAGCCGCTGGGTTCTTGAACCTTCCAGGCTTTTCATCGGAGCACAGCAAAGCCAAAGCTGGCAAAAGGGCGAGATTTTTCTTGTAGTTTCCATGCTCCGTAACATAACCCGGCAGTGTAACCTTTTTTTTCTAGAGGGTTCTACAGTTTGTTAAGCAATTAAAAGGGTAGAGGTACATTCGTTAGGTTTTCACGAAGCGATTAGTAACAGGTTTTCAGGGCCACCAACCATCGCCTGGCCACCCCGCGGCACAGTCGATCTCGATCACGCGGGGGACCGGGGGACCGTGGCACCAACTTCCTGGGTGTACACATTGTATCCAACTGGTCTCTGACAACACCAGTACCGTGTTGTTGGAAAGCTTAACATGTAGGGGAGCGCCGCACGGGACCCACTGTACTCCATTTTCATCGGCACAACAGCTGTCAGGCCTCCCAGTTGTCCAAGCCAAATACACCGCTCCCTGCGTATGTTGCTTTTCTTGTCATCAGTGCAGCAAAGGTCAGGTCCACCGCAGCAATAGCTCCACACGGCACGGCGTTGCCATACATACCCATGTGCCTTTATATATTGGTGGCAAACGCATCGACCCCGACCCTTGTCGCCACGTGTGTCATTTTTCCCATTTTGTCACCATTGACGATGACTTCACTTACTAGCATACATCTTAAAAATGCTGCTTCATCACGTTGCGTACCCGCGGATGATCTGACTGCCTCGACAAGTTGCGACACAGTCTTAGTGTCCAGCATAGCCGGGAACTCAAAAAAGCGACTGGCTTGGAAGTCTCCTATAGGCTTGCTGAGCACGTCATCCATGGCGCGATATCTGTCGGTCAGCTCAGCCCCAAACACACCTGCCCTCAACTGTCGGTCACTACGCACATTGTATATGGGGCACGCTTCTGTCCAAGAGGTGTGGTTGAGGTAGAGTGGACCTTCGCCGGTAGGCCACGACAACACCATCGGTATAAGTGGGTCCGCCCAGCTCCAGGATGTGATGTCGCTGGGTGTCTTGGCCACGGTCTGGTACACCATTTGGTCAAGACACGGCGGATCCCCACCGTTCACTTCCATTACTTGTGGGAGACTTTGCTCCCGGTACGCTTGTACAACTTGTAGTGGAAGGGACTGGTTTCCGTCTACTTTTTCTTCGTTCTGTGACATCCTTCATGTTAAGAGTGTGTGGTTTCTTGTGGAGGTGTGCGCTTTCTCGAGCACTCGTTTGTGATACAGTTGCAGTTCACCACTTGCACGTACTCAACGCAGTGGCTCATTGGTCGACACTCGGGACGCGCTGAATTGCAGAAAAAAAAAAAAAGACACGGAGGCACAGGTAGGACACACACAATGTTCTTTGGTCAATTGTTGCTTTTAACAGTGCTGCCCCATTCATTTCTATTTCTATCGTTCACCTCCATCTCCCACTTCTTATTTCTGTTTTGCTAACCCACTTATGGGGCTCAACTCGGGAAAAACCGCATCTACTTATTGAGGACAAATTTCTTGAGATCTCTTTTGTTCTACAGGAAAAAATTGAGCCATGTACAAAAAATACCTGTATAGATTTTAACCGTTAAAGTGCTCTCAGCATACAAGTTAGCATGAACACGCACAGCGTGCAACATCACGGTCTTTCTTCAACGTCGCAAACGTTTCTATACATGTAAATTTCTGATGACTACTAATTGTGGGAGTTCTGCCTGACTCGCGTGTAGAACAAGTGCTTGTGTTAAAGCTCAAAAACTTTGTGTAATATTCACCATGCTTGTTCAGTTGGCAGTCCTTGGTGTAAGTATGTCTCAAATGCAATGCCTCCAGAAGCACTGACATACTTACAATATATGTATGTCGATGCTTTTTTTTTTTTTTAATCTCTGCAACGGGGGTTGTCTGGCCAGAGTACGTACAAGGGCATGCTCAGTGTTCGGAAGCGTCCTCTACTACGGAACGCAGAGAAGAGTCCCCGTGCCTAGAGCTTACTAATGAGAAGGCAGTAGGACCATGTGAGTCGCCTGTGTGGTGTGTTGATGCCCTCTCCTTCTTCGCCCGCTTGAAACGGTGGTCATTCCCTGGTGTACGGTGAAACAACGCCAGCCTTCCTGGAGACACCGGATTGTTAGTAGATTAAAATCGTTGGCTGAAAAGCCAAGATCTCTTAAAGTGTCCAGACCCTCTTTGGCCCACTTCCCCCTATACGATAATGTTATCTTAGAAACGATTGGTGGTACGTGCCTTGAGACGAGAGCGCACAACTTCTGATGCATGTACTTGCTGGCTTTAACGGCGTGGGCATCCGACAGCTTTATCCTTCCTCCAACCACCTGCGCGTCTAAGACGAGGGCTTGGCCGTCTCTCTTCAACACGAGGTCGGGGATTTTAACCCCCGAACTCGCCTTGTAGTGGGGTTCCTCTAAGACAGAAAACCGCAACTCTTCATAGCGTTTGGCAACATATTTCACCAGCGCATCATGCCGTTGGATTCTGGTGTGATGCGTGCGATGGCATTTCTGCAATATGTGCTCGAGAGTTTCTTCTTGGGCGCACCATGCTCTGCATAGCTTAGTTACGCCCTGGCCTCGCTTAAGCCTCACCAAAGTAGGCACCGTGTTGAATCGGACTCTAACCGCATTAATAAATTCCCTACCAGAAAGGAACCTAGTTCCTTCTGTCACCCATGCTGATGCTTTAGGAGCATTCACCAGTTATTTTAGAGCAGCACCATCTGTGCTGCTAAGGAAGTATGTAGTCTAAAATTTTTTATTCGCTTTCTTGGAGTCTATTATACTTCCTTTGTATTGTAGCATGGCCTCTGACTGCCGCACAAGATCTTGGTCGTAAGTCATCTTGTGGGCCTTTTTGCAAGCTCTATACTGAGAAACTGCTAGGGCATTTAATCGGCGTAAGCGTAGGTATGAAATGGCAGTCCATAAGCATGGAATACCCAGTCCGCCATGTGGGACCCTCGCATAAATGCTCCAAGTGGAACAACTTTCATGCTTTGTCGCAGATTTCCTCTTTTCACAAGGCTCTTCTTGCCACCATTGAGAGACTTCAGTGCCACTGGATGCTCATCTAGTCCTTCGTATTTTGTTCTGAGTCGTGCCAATGTCGCACATTGGGTGGTTCAGAAAGCAAGGGATATTATTTGGCACCTTGGCGTCACATTTGCCATAGTTAACGCAACAGAAATGAAAACCAGGTGGTAATGACCACTGGTTGAACGAGCAACTAAACAGGCTAAGTACAAACCTCTCCCAAGAATGAAGCCAACAAAATGACATGCACCAATTTTTCGTGAAGTGGCTGTTCAACATTTTCTAAGTTTTCTATTTGGGGTACTAAGGGCGTAGACCCCTAGCTTTGGCCTTTTTGATGACTGGTCGTCATGACTTTTAGATGACCAGCTGAGCTTCTCATGGAACCTTGCGAGACTGAAGTTTTGCACGACGCCTTTGTGCGTCAGAGTTCCAATATGCAAGCATGAAGCAGTAGGTGTTGTGCTCATTGCAATGTCAAGTTTTTTCAATGTGTCGAAAGCATCTGTGTGCGAGAACGTACGATGAATCTCGAAATTAACTCACTTCATAGATAGTTGTGCAGCAGAAGGAAAGTGGTAAACCATACAATGTACACCTGTACGTGTCAGCAGTACATGCTTCTTTCTGGAAATCAAAGAAATAAGCAAGACAAAACAGAAAAGACAGACATTGTGTCAAATAAGCAAGGGTTCTTCTTGATGACGTAAGGAAATGTTTATACGGGCTCCAGACTGGGACGCAACTTCGAACCGAACACGCTGGGAGAGTGCTCTGCTCAGCCATGCACTCGAAGACCAACTGTGGGCCATCCAGTGGGCTGAGGCCACCGCCAGAGCTCAAGGGCTTGTGGCCGATACCTAGGCGGGCATATCTGCCCAGATCCCTTAATAACTCGCCAGACTTTTTTTTTTATTAAGTTGTGTTTCTTTCTTTCTGAATAATAGATTGATGGCTTAAGACGTCAGTAAACATAAGTGGGGTTACACTTCATCACCAGCACAGAAGGGTTTAAGCATTACACCTTTGGCATCCTATGCAAGCCCTTGGTGCATTTATCACACTGACATTGCCTTACACGGATGCGTATTTGTCGAATAGAGCGTCTCAAAGCTGATGAATCTCGGAGAGAGAGTGGCTGGAGGAAGATGTTCATTTACCTTCCATTATCAGACATGCATGTATGTTTGTATATGTTTAGCTGGTAGTGTAAAGCAAAAAAAAATCAACTCATCAGTGTGGAACCTAATACAGTCGCCGACCGTTTATTCGGACTCGACGGGAACTGCCAAAAAGTCCGAATAATCAAGAGTCCGAAAAGACGGATTCACTAAAGAAAAGCACTTTTATAGGCCCTATCGCCCGAAAAAACTGCCATATCGGCACACACGCACGCTTCCGAGACGGTTTGCTTGGAAATTAGAAAATTCTCAAGCCGCTTCAGACTGAGGTCGGCCCCCTTCTACCTGGCGAATTGTCTCCGCTTTCTTCGTCATCGTGAGCGTCTTGTAGCTCCCACGTTGGCCGCGCTTATTCACTCCTGAGGGTGCAGCAACGGGTGGCGTTGGAGCCATTTCAGCACGCTGCGGAACACTCAAGAGAGCGAGAACACAGAGAACAAGACGAACCAGGCCTAGCTGCAGAAGCTGCTGGCTGGCACTGCTGACACACGCTAGAGTGCCTAGAATATTTCTCCTAGTGTCGTGAACGGGCCGGCCGAGGGGAAATGGTATGCGATACAGCCGCCAGGTGGCAGTACCGCTCTCTGGCGCGCTGCTTTTTTGGCAATCTGGGGAGGCAGCAAGCCGGAGCAGACGCTTTGCGTTGAAATTGCAGTGGTGGTTTCGTGGCTTAGCACGCGATTGCCTTGTTATCCTGCGTTTTCCATGCAGACTGTAAATAAAGCGTGTGAATTTGAACGAAATGTATGCGAGCTCTCTGCCTTGTTGAGATTTTGTGTCCTCTGCCGTGCCGCCTCTTCATAGATTGGCGGCTCGCGCGTTACCAATGCTACTTTTTAAATTGCGGTAATTAAGGGGTGGCCAACCAGGGGCTCCCAGCGGTACGACTGTTCAACACAAAAAATCGCATATTTCTCTCCTCATCCGCGACCACCATTCTTTCCCGTAGGCTGCTGTCGCGACTTTGTTATGTGCAGAATCGCAGGCACTGTACAAACCCTCTTCTCGCAACTTTTTATATATACAATGTATGCGAATGCATACAATGTATGCGAACCCTGCGAATGAGTTACCAGCAGTAAGAAAAAACAAACCAATACAAAATGTCAATTTACAATATCAACATTTATTGCAGAAGTCAGTGTCAAGAATTTATTTACATTTTTCACTTTGGCAGCTCCGAACTCCTAACAGATTCACAATGCCAGATTTCTTAATTACAAAAGCAGTAAGTACTGCAAAGGTACCCATCTGCAGCACCTACTTCCTTGCTTGACGAAAACACTACGTGTTTCAACACGCACACGTCACCCGGCACTGTATTGTAGTGCCATGCGAAGCACAATGCTTCTGGGTTACTGGGCAAGCAAATTTTGCTGCAAAATGGCGACGGCGGCGTTATGCTGTGAAACGGGTGCGGCGCCTGTGCTGTTTCCTCGCCAGCGGCAGCATCGTCACAGGCCGGGGAAGTCGTGGGTTCATTCGGCACTTTACGCTTAGCAGGCGGAGCTGTGCAGTCAGCAATATTCCTCTCTTTTCTTTTTCGAGGCACTGGTTTAGTCAGGTAAGCGGGGCCATCCGGGAAAATGGTAGGAACGGCGTCCGGCGTTAGCGATGGTCGTTCACGGTCGAATTCGACGTCCTCGCCGTTGATGACATGCTTGAAAGTTCTTTGGATGTAGCGATCATCAAAATGACGAGAACACACTACACATGTTTCGTCTAGAACTTTGTCACCTCTTTTGATGTTTCGCGCCCATTCTTGAAGACGAACAGGGTCTGCCGGAGCCCTGAACAGAGACACCTTCTCCTTGAGACTTGTACCCGCCTTTGCACAAAGGCACAAAGCACGTTCTTCCTTTTTTTTCAGGCATAGTCGCACACAATCGCTGCACGAGAATTCACGGCACTTATTGGAAATGTAGCGAGAACACGCTTCACCACACAGACAAGTCGCCACCCGACACAACGTTGAAAGGCTCGGCCGGCACGCAAACTGACGCGCCAGTTGCAAGTAGCGCCCCCGAACGCTGAATCCAAATCAATTTCCCAGTCGCCGATGGGAAAGGCGCCTGTTCATGACACTAGGAGAATATTCTAGGCATTCTACACACGCCAAACTCCACAGCGAGCGGACTCTGTAGGTGGCTTGGCTTGGCCGCTCGACAGGCTAAAAAATAAAAAGCGTCGGCACACATAGCCTTCGAGATTGGCACTGGCGATTTCTGCGTGCATTTTGACACTAACCCGACATCCATCCATAGCTAGTGCAACATATCAGTGCTGGCAACCTGAAAAACGTATTGTTAATGTCGCTGTCAGCGTGTAATGGCGTACGGCGACGCATCAGGTCAGTCAAACGGAGTACGAATAATCAAATGGCGCACAGTGGGGCGTCCAAATTTTCGGTGGTGAGTTTACATTAGGATCAATGGGGAGAGTGGCGGTGGCATGAAGATGTCCGAATAAACGGGCATGTCCGAATTTTCGGCGTCTGAGTACTCAAACGGTCGGCGACTGTAGTGTTGGCATTTGCTTGAATTTGTCGTGACAAAAGTGCATGTGACCATTACAAATTAAATCGAGCGTGCACAGTTAGTGCTTTGTTGTGTGGCACCTTACTGAATTGTTCCTACAGCGTTCTTCTTTGTATTAACATAGTTTCAATTCAGCCTGGGGCGTACCTGTAGCAAAATGGCGTGCGTAATCTCGTATCCAAGAACAAATGCAGTGGCGTTTGCTAGCCGTGTCATGCCTCTTGTCAATGGAAGACCGATTTGATTTGTTAAGAAGCATTTGGAAGCATGTGTGTGAGTAGTAATAGTGATTGCAGAAGTAAATGCTTCACTGAAAATAGTGGTCCTTCCTGTTGCCAAATGAGAAGTGCCTGTTGCGAAGGGGGCTGTACATTGCGTCGGCTTACTTTTTCCAGCAACTAATGGCACTACAATTCTTTTCCTTGACTGAGTCTGGGTTCCGCATGTGACACTACTCTGGCAGGGCATGCTTTCTAATATTTCTGGGCAAAACATAGGCAACTGCACTGCCCAAATCAGTTGTTGGCAAAATTAACAAACAAATTGTCTGGGTGAAGCTTCAGTGCTAGTGAACTTCAAGCCACACTTTTTGAAGAGCCTTCTATACTGGTCTTCGTAATGGCTTGGCCTTTTGGGTACAAGAGACGGGACATGGATAATACGTATCTTCTCAGGTAGCTCTCTTCTGCCATTCTTGGCCTACATTAGCCTTGTGGTGTCTTACAATATGCCACTATCGGAACAACTGTACACAGTTCAAGCTGTCGTACTATGATCGTGTGGGCATTAACTGCACACATAACGGTGAGCTTACCAGTGTAGTCTAATAAATAACTGAAGTAACATGCCAATACAATGCCAATGAAGCACAATGTGCCCGGAATGCATCATTGTCAATGTTAAAATTGCCACGTAAGTCTGCGGGGACGATCTGCTGAGAGGTCGCTCAGGGGCGTGACACCAACCCTCTCTAAAAAAAAATTAGTTGCCGCCCCCTCTCGTGGGCTCGCACAACCGTGCTCCTGTCTGCTGTAACCACTGTTGCCTCCTTAGCGCCAACTCTTGCTCAATGGTTTTTGATGGGCCCCTAAACCATCTCCGATAATTTAACATTTAAAGTAAATGTGCTCATCAAGTTTAAGGCAGCCACAATCAGCAGTGCCATATGCAGCAGCCCTATGAGCCCTGAGCACGCCACAAATTCCAAGAAACAATCCCTTCTATCTGCTGGGCCTTTTGGCCATTCATCCCCTCAGTGTTTGCCGGGATGTTAGCATTGTCGTCTGCTTGTGATCCGCAATGCCTGTTTGTCCCCTTGCAGGTATGTCCACTCGCCTCTCACCGTGAGCACTGAAACAGGAAGGGTAGACGAGACTGCGATGGGAGCATAGCGAAGAAAAAGTGGAATGAGCAAGAGCCTCTTTCGCATTGTCTAAAGTGTGTAACTCCACTATTTGCCTTTTCCATTTTCCTGTGCTGCCCCCTAGCGTTTTGGTAGGGTTTTGGTAGGCCAGGAGAACTGGCATTGCTAGGACGAAGGCTTCCAAGACAGGAGGCGTTTTTATTACTTTTCCGCTAGGGAATGGTGTGTGCGCCGTGGCACCACGGAAAAGATGGATTAGGGCCGTTCAGAAAATTTCTCATGACTGTGGGGTCGGTTGAAGACTCGTGCGCAAGTGCATCACTACTAAATTTTGACAGCTGGCTGGTTTTGGAGTTCGATTTAGGGGCCCTTTAAGCCAACTATAGGCGGTTACAACTTTAGAAGTAAGCAGCATTTTCTCCTCAAAGGCGGATGCACACTAGCCCTCACCATTGGGTGTGTATTCCAGACTGATGTCATGAGCTGGACGGCCGTTCACATCGCATGCAGGGAATGTTTCACATCGCATGCAGGGAATGTTGCTGAAAGCAAGAGCGGGACTATTTCTTTAGTTGCCGAGGTGATCAGCTGGCACACTTTGATCATCTGGGCGGGGCCTCCCCCGATTTCTTAAGTTGTGTCAGACTATACGACGGTTACAGACTGGATTCCAAGAGAGGGCAAGCAGGTGAAGGGGAGACAGAAAGCTGGGTGGGCAGATGAGATTAGGAAGCTCTTGGGTGAAAAGTGGCAGCAGCAAGCACAGGACCAAGTTTACTGGCAGAACATGGGAGAGGCCTTTGTCCTGCAGTGGGCGTAGTCAGGCTGATGATTATATGACACGAAGGCTCCATGAGGTGAATACGTTATTACAGGGCGTATTATAGCCCCCTCTCATCTCCAGCCTGTAGAGGCACACAAGATGCACACTCATGCAGTTTTGCGAGTCCTAATGCCTGTGGGTACTCCGCTGTGGTGGTATTGTCCTCCATAAATGTCATAATAATTACAATGCCATTGTTTGCATAAAGCTTTTAGTGCGGGTACGCCTCAGGCAGTTGCTATGTCATCACAGCTACGGCTAACTTGTCTTGTGTCACTGTTCTTGTGTCACACGTTTTTTGTGGGAGTGTCATTCACTTGTGATGCTGCCTGTGGCAGTTGGTTTGAACCTTCGAATGTGAAGGTCAACAAGGTACCTGAAGAATACTCACTTATTCGCTGCAGGGATGTGCCATTGGTGCCATCTGTATACATTTTTTTTCTTTATCCTTCACTCTGCTGTGATATTTTTGTTAGACATACAAACATTGTTTTTGTTTGGTTGATGCTGTGTCCCCCCCTTTTTTTTAAGCTTTCTTTGTCTTTTGAATAGTTGCCAAACTACCTAGTGAGAAGAATGTTTCGGGGGCACCTGAGTGCAAGGACTCGGTAGTGAGCAGCTGACTGGATTTGCGATAGCGTTGGCCACCTTTACGTTCTTCAGTCTAAGCTCACGATTATTAAAGCTTGACCGTAATACACTGATGGCAGTGTCCATTATTTGCAAAAAAGAAGTCACCTTTTAAATTAGATCTTAATGTGCGAACTGGAAGCTTGCAAAACCATTGGATGAAAATTGCATAAGGCGTCACTTGCTTTCGTAAATCCAGCTAGCTCAGTTACGCATGCCATACTTTCAGTTCTTTTTCTCCGTAGCGGTTATGGCAGTAAATCGAGTCAGTAAGTTGTGAACCTTTTGGCGTTAATTACATTTGATTTTTCTCATATTATCAGTGATATATTTCTCCCTCGTATATATGCATTTTTATACTGTTTATATTTGTACAGCTACGTTGAATTTGTGGCTGCAGTGCTTGCTTCTTTCTCTTGGTCCATTGCATTATTTTTGTTTCAATAAAGAAATGTCTTTGGTGAATCAGTGGCAGCTTGTCACTTCTTACCCTTAATAAGGGGATGGATTGCAGCATTTTATGCTGTTTCTCAATAAGGCAGGGGATTTGTCTGGTGATAAGGCTTTGGCACTTTGCGATACCATTCTGAACAATGCATTGAGCGGAAAGTCGGGGGGGGGGGGGGGGGGGGGGAGTATTTCACCTTCCTTATTAGACTTGGAAATCGTAATTTAAATACTTGTTGGCTTGATGTATTGTGAGGGATAATGTGATTACTAATGGCAGAACCATAATTGAAAGAGTTTACAAGTGTGTACAGTACTGTATTGCACAGGCCGTTTACCACAGGCAATAGTTGTGTGGGCAACCAATATCCAAATTGGTTAACGTCTTCAGAAGTACGTGTGGGAGAACCTTCGGACTGGCATTCGTCATGTACGTGGAGGTGTGGCAATGAGTGTTTCGTAACAAACATCATTTGGACAGCAGTGCCCTAGCTGTGGCTGCTGGTGGCTTCTTTGTGAGAAATACACATAGACAAGAGGCTGTTATGACATTGTTGCACACAACTTCAGATTGACGATAGTCTCACTTCAACTGCAAGAGATATGACTTCATTTGGCAGTTCTTTGCTGCTTCCAAGAATCAAGTTGTATGCGGTGGTATGGAGTGACTGCTTCGCAAATTCCATTTCCCAATGCACTTATGCACATTAAGTCAGTGTCATCACAGTGTTATTCAGGTTTTGTGCTTCTCAGCATTACACTGAAAGCTTACTCATAGATAAAGCAGCACACTGGCTGTAGCGCATCGACTGCAACCATTCATACCCTGTAGTTGCTGTACTCAGTGACAACTGCTCTTGAATGCGCTGTGGTAGCTACAGAACCAAAGCGCGTGCCTGCAACTGTGCCAAGAAATAGTACTTTAGTTTACTGATAATTTTCTTGTTTGCCTTGCTGGAGCAAATGCCGCTTTATTTATCGTAGGAAAAATGCAGGTACCGTCCCCTTTGCAAGAACACCTTCCTTTTCTTTCCGTGTCTTGTTCTTTCCGTGTCTTGGATAGCGCCACCTTTTCAGCATGCGAGTTTTCCAAAATAAATTTGGTGCCTGCGGCTTAGTGTGCACCCGCAAATGTGCTGTTTACTTCTGCAAGGAAAATGTATTTGTAATGTCACACTAATCTTAACAGAGTTCCTACGGGGGGGGGGGGGGAGGGGCTTAACAATTGTTACGACTGTGTTCCCTCTTGGGTGTGCAAGTGCAAGGAGGGAGGGGGTGGGGGTCGCGCTAGGCTCCTTCCGTGCCCGCCCCTTACAAACATTGTTTTATCAAATTAACTGAAGCCCTTCATCTGAAAGGATGTCATAGTTGCTGTGTTTGGTACAATTGCCACATTTCAGCTTTCAGGCAGTTGGGGCTTGTGGGGGGTCCGAGGAGTGGCGAGCACCACGCCCTTGGAGTGAATGGACACAGTATTTTTATTTATCTTGTAATACCCTCCTGACCAATGGCATTATGAACGTCTTCTGGTTGCGGCCAGCACTCATGAGGGTGCCGGACTGCAGGCAATTGCGCAGGTTCCGAGGCATGTCCATCGCCTAATGTCTCAATCACACTCCTGGCCAGCGGCACTGACAATGTGCAGAAGACAGCCAGCCATGGGCCACATCACTCTCGCTGGGTACATTCTAAACACTCGAAAGAATTCAGTAGGGCAAAAGGAAGGGAGCTTTGGGCTCCTTGCCCACATAATACGATGGTCAGTACGGCTAACTAATATCGGTGGTGGCCGAGACGCCGAGCTCAAAAATGAAATAAAGGTGACTTTTCCTAACTCGTGCATCGCAAGATTTAAAAAAAAAAAAGTGAGGGAAGCAGAGTGCAACACCTCAAGGTCACTATCTTTCTGGTTGTGCCACTTGCGACAGGCGGCTGCGCAGAGCCTTAGGCCTAATAAGTCGCTTGACAACAACCGGCCTCCATCCAGCACCCAGCCTAGGCATAGAACAGGCAGCCGCAAAAAGACATCCACTCTGTAAGGTGGCCCTACTTACTCGCCGCCCACAGCAGCTTACCGAGTGATCAGCGTCCACTGTCCCAGATGGTGTCACGGATAGAAGCTAGATAGCAAGATAGAAGCTATTCACAAAAAAATTGAACCATCTACGAAGCTTCCGTACTCGTTCGCTTCGGGCTTGGCCTACAATGCACGTGCTCTAAGCTTCGCTCACCCCAGGATGCATACCGTATGGCTCTCGTTACTCGACATTCTTGAAAACTAACAAAAAAGAAGCACTTGTGAGCAGAAAAAAAATAAAAACTCGACGTGCCGACAACTTCAAACAAGTCACACAAAAAAACGATCTCCTCGCTAGCAAATAACTGCCGACGCTAGCAATGGAGTCCCCCTAGGCACCCCAGGCCTACTCTTCCCCGGCTCAAATGAAAGCTTGTACCAAACCGCGAAAACAGTCGTCCGATGCTCCAAGAGCTCCACGTTGGGCAGCCAGTGTGTGGTCTCGATGTGGAGAGTGCCACCACACTCTTGGAGTGAATGGACACAGTAGACACGGTCGGAACAAACCAAACAACTAGTTTATTTAACTGCTTTTCGAGCGACTATATCGTCAGCCCAATAATTATAACATCAATTGGGATCCACACGATAAACAACCTAACACAGTATTGCACAACACTCAACAACGTAACAAACAAGGTGGTGTCGCTAACGCCTGACTCACCACAAGGGCCCCCGGCAGACAGCCTGCAATCCTGTGCACCGGGGTCCAACAGCGAGAGAACCGTTCGCACCAAATGCCACCAGCCAAAGAGACACTCTCGATTCCCTTGTGCCACCAGGGGTCACCGCCAGCGCTACCGATCTAACTATGATGATAATAGTGGAGATCAACGTTTGCGAACACAACGCCACTTACCGCTCAATAGTTGCGACCCCGAATTACGGCTTCTGCGCGAGACGCGTGCGCCATGTGGCGTAAACAACTTCACAGGGGGTGTCAGCACCCCTACAGGCTTCTTTCTAGCGCCTGGGTTTAGCCTGAACACGCAAAAGCCTTCTCCTTGTGACACTTCTATGAAAATTACTTGTATCATTGGGCTTCTTTACGCTCTCTTGAATTCTTGTGTCCCAACTCAAGAGCGTTCACTTGGATTCGGATCTGGAGTTCGTACATTGACCACTTGGTTACACAATCCCTTTCTCTTACATGTTGAGGAAAAGTGCTTTGTTATTACTTGAACACTGATTCTTAAGTAAAGACCACAAGTTCTTTTTTTGAAGCTTTGCACTCAGCATTGAGAAATACAGCTCCTATGGTAAATAGTGCGAGGCTGTGTTTGCTTTTGCAGGCATCCCCTGCCTGAATGCTTGCCATGAAGGCACTGTTAGAGACAAGGTCATGGGCTTATTTCAATGCACATGTTCTTGTCTCTAACCCCCGCTGATCAAAATATATCATGAGTCTTGTCGTGGCATCTTTTGATGTCGCTCGGAGGCCCTACCAATCTGATTTTCACGAGCTACGTTTTACTCCGCATTGCTTTCAAAACGTTATGCGTAAGAGTACTGGCACATCCAAGGGGTTCTGTGTTTTTACAATTGATTCACGGTTACAGTGCCACGAGGTGTACTTGGAACAGAATGAATTTTCTGTTCTGTGAATGGTGCTGGTATACTGCAGTAGAGGTACCAAACATATTCCACACGAGCGATGTAATGCGGCATGCAGCTGGAAAACACGATACTAGGGACACCATTTATCAAATTTTTAATCCTGGGGCAAAGCAGCTTACGTACGTAAGCCTTTCGTACTACTGTATTCTCTATGGGTGGGGCTGAAAGTACAAAGGAACATAAGAGTGAAAGGAAGAGAGAGATAAATAGAGAGGCAAGGCAGGGAGGTTAACCAAGCTTGGCTCGGTTGGCTATACTACACGGGGTGGGGGAAAGAGGGAATAATAGGAAGGAAAGAGAAAAGAAGAGTAAGAAAGAGATCGATAAATAGCCAGCTCGAGACTACACAGTACGGCCTCGCTCTGTTTTATGGAAGCCAAGCTTCGTCAGCAGGAATCGCGACCACCTACAGAAAAAAGATCCTGCGACTTTGGCCGACGATTTCGCACAAGCCCACGAAAGCTCTCATGTGTTTTTTAAGGACAATGAATATATGCAAGTGGCTTAGGTCCTTGGTACTAAAACTATTATGAATGGCCGTACATTAAATGGCTTTGTAGGCATCACAATTGTGAAGTGTTGATGCAGCTTTACGACACAAAAGCGCAAATGAGGTTGAAAAAATTTGACCTGGTGGGCTTTGCAACCAACACGGAATACTCTACGACAATTTTGTATGCTGAAAAGCGGTTAGAAGCAGATCAGGCGAAACTAACAGAAACTTTGCGTCGAAGCCTTGAGAGGCCTGAATTGGGGTCTAGCGAGATGTTCAACCTAATGACCGCACATTTTCTCATGGCCTAAGGTATGCACACCTGGTAACATTTGTTCAGGATGGTATGGCAAGATTTTAATGGGTGCCCAGAAAACTTAACGGCGATAGTATTGTGTGGTGTTGGACCACCGAAGTTAGCAGAGAAGTATGAAACTACTACACCAGCATGCTCTGTGGTTTTCGTAATTATCATCAGTTAGACTTGGTGATCCCAGTAACAGGCTGTGCTGAGACTTCAAAAGGTGCCTGATGGTAATAGACAGCACTTCGGATTTTCTTAGGTGTCCACACTCACAGAAAGCCAAATTAAGGTTCGTTAATGCTGATTGGATTACTGGAGGGATTTGTCCAATCAATCAGAGTGACTGTTCGGGTAAATTGAAATGCGAACCGATAGATCTGAAAACATCGCCTCCTTTTGTGGTTTCGGGGGTTGCAGTTTAAGTTGGATTTGTAGCCATTACGCCGATAGCCAATTATGCGGCTTGTGCATGGTTGTATTGCCATATACATTCTTGTTGCACTAAAGTACGTGACGGCAATCATTTTTTTAAGGAGGCATTGTTCGTACATTTTGTCACGCTTTGACGGCAATAAGATGCTTTCGCAGTGCCGGCCTTCTAGATCGTGCTTCAGGCATTGCGAACGAACGTTCTTGAGGTCATGTGGCTGCTTTTGCATAAACCCGCATTCAGCAAGTACAGGCTAATGCACTCAACGAATCTGGCGGGAGCCGTCGCCACCAGTAAATTATAAAACTCGAGCATTGGCTCTGGCGTACTTGGAAGTTCGCATTTTAATTTATGGCCTCAATACAGCTGGCTAAAACAATTTTTTTGAAGCAAGAAGTGGGCAAGAAGATAAGTTTTGCACGTGGCCTAGAAGGGGGCATTGTGCTTGGTTCAGTTGTGACAGAGTGCTTCTTATTGAAGTGCTGCTGCATTTAGAAAATAATGTGAGCTTCGTTGTTTTCTTGTCATGTCTCGCTCCACATTCTTTTTGCGAAGTTGTCCGGCCTTAACTGTGGCTAGTTGTACACAATAAGCAGGATGGCTTATTGTATTATGGAAAAAAACAAGCAAACCAATGAGAGCTGTTGTTTTATGACATGCGTCTGATAATGTCTGCACTATAGATTTAAAAAGAGCACTTACACTGTAACTCTTCGCTAGATACGAAAAGTGTTTGTGCAGTTTATTGATTATAATCTAAAAGTGTTATTATTCACTGTGTTGTGAATCAGTGTGAAACTTGTCAGTTTGTGTTAAAGCCGGTACATATGAAACCACGTGAGTTTCTGGTTCATCATATGTTTCATTTTTGAACGTTGATAATTAGGTTGCGTGTTCCTGAATGTAAAACTATTTTCTGGTTTGCAATGCTAAATAGCTTACACTTTTGTGACACATACATGCAAGTGGCTTTTGACAATGTGATATGGTCACCTTTTGATCAATGTGCTCATGAGGATGAATTTCTTTGCCAAAGCTGACTGTTTGATCTGCAAGTAATCTTGCATGCAGTTGCTTTGTGACCATCGATTGATTGTAAGTTGGTGATTTGCTTGAGAATATGGAGCCATAGTGCGCAGGCTTTTTAGCTTTAAGCGTAAGAGTTTTTGTTTGTTCTGTATTGATGTGTTATTTTGTGAACGTAAGCTTTTAATGGCATTGCCATGGAGTCCTTAATGTTTGTAAGCCATCTGTTCTAGGTATCTGCATCGTTCACCACACCACTGTCACGTTGCTACTTAAAGATCTCCCACTGTCGCTACAATGTGAGACGCCTGCCTTAAACCTCTTCAGCATACTGGAATGACCATTGAAGAAGTCTTCCATCCTGAAGATTACAGACACGCGGCGCAAGATACCACCTTGTAGCACCGTAGTTTGGATATGCCGTTTAACCAAAGACTGCTCTCCATTATTCAACGAGGACCGGTTCTGGAGAACCACAGTGCCAGTGTGGAAAGTGTGTGCGCGTGTGCTCTTTGTGTAGTGCGGACTTCCTGGACTGCACAGGACTGTAAATGTGCTTCGGAAATATTGTGTTTGTCAGCATGTGTCTGCATTGTTTTGGATTGCCAGTTGTGCATTTAACTATTTGATGCTGTCTCGCTTATTGTACTATATTTACGTAAGAGTAGCGTGTTATTGTTGATGGCATAGCAGAGCAGCCTCAATCATTGGTTCTCCCCTCGATTCGCTTTTATTGATACTCATGCTGATGCTTATGGGCTGTGAATTCTGTAAATCTAATTTCTATCATGCTTTCAAGTTGGGGAAACTTCATACGCTATCCATTGCCGTTTGCTGCATGCTTGACCTGGAAGAACTATGAGTGAGGAGTAATGGTAAATCACTTAAAAACCCAATTTGCAGATGGCAATGAACTACTGGGCAATACTGTATATAAATTGAAGGCTAGGATTATGAATCTTTTAAAGTTAAGGATGGAGTAAAATTGACTTATTAGTTTTGCATCGATGATGCGAAGTCTACGTGGCTGTTCGGCACATGGTGTGGGCATCTGGTTAAGATATCACAATTTGCTGATGCAGGCTGTAAAACTATTATCTCTCCAGTTTCAACCTAAATCTCGGGACTCGTGTTATTGTTAATGTGTGTCGCAATGAATGAGGTTGCTCTTCAAAAAGAGCAATACCATAGTGTTCAGATAGCAATCTTTTTTTTCTTTTTTTGCAGCCATGTCAGAACAGCTTCCTTAAAAATGGGTTCTTGTGGGGCAGAAAGTTGCTGTATTATTCAATGCACTTGGTTACCTAGGCTGAGCCAGAATGATCTGCCCTGTCACGATGATACTTGTGACATTGTTTTCTTTTTCGGCTGTTGCCCCTCATGTACTGTTTTGGCAGCTGTTGTAGCGTTCGAGTTCTGTTACGATTGACGTTCAGTCCGTTGTGACTTGCGGTGGCATGTTTTGAAATGAGCGGGAAGCTATCACTTTGTCGTTACACATGAAACGTGCCATGTTCATGTTCATTTTGATGTGAAGGCATACTACCGCTCAGTGATTCGCTTGAAGTGGATTTTATTAAGTGCCTCCCAGGTGACGGGAGTTGTACACTTTCGATATTCTTGGTGCTCAAATAAACACCTTTGTGTGACTTGGAGTTTTGCATGCAAAGCTAGTCAACTGTGCCTTCCTCTGGTACACTGCGCATGTGCACTGCCATCATTTTTTTTTTAAACCCCGATGCACAATTTTTATTACAGTTATTCATTCAGCAAGTACTTCTTTTTATGATGGTAAAAAACGAGACTGGACAGTTTTCTAGCTTTCTTTCTGGAGGAACCTGGGGGGTGGGGGCTTGACTTTATGTAAGCAGTAGTAAAATATACCACACTTTTGTAGAGAGTTTTGGTTAGGTAGGTTTTGAAGGCCTTTTGTTGTGTAGTTAACACTTGGTTTTCAATGCCCCGCCGCGGTGGTCTAGTGGCTAAGGTACTCGGCTGCTGACCCGCAGGGCGCGGGTTCGAATCCCGGCTGCGGCGGCTGCATTTCCGATGGAGGCGGAAATGTTGTAGGCCCGTGTGCTCAGATTTGGGTGCACGTTAAAGAACCCCAGGTGGTCTAAATTTCCGGAGCCCTCCACTACGGCGTCTCTCATAATCATATAGTGGTTTTGGGACGTTAAACCCCACATATCAATCAATCATTTTGTTTTCAATGTGCATTTCAGGCACCAACATTGTATTATTTATGGGAAACTAGAAGTATCTTCGACCATGTTAAAAAGCCTAGTTTGGCAACATGTACATCTTGTCAACGTTTGAGTAAAATGCCAGCTTTAATGCTCGGGTAAAAACTCTGAAATATGGTCGGTGCTCTAAAACAAATGTAGAATAACCCAGAATGTTGAGAGCCTGCATTGGCACTCGCGTAATCCCTGCACAGCGGGTTACAGAGGCCGTGTTGTGGTCTTCACATCAAAAAGCACGATCTTGAAGCACATGGGCGCACTTCACATTTCAAATCTTCACTTGTAGCTGATAGGTGAGCTGGAGCGCAACAGTGAACACCTTGAAGTAGGCACCTTGAAGTAGGCACCTTGAAGGTATCTCAAAAATTTACACGAACCTGGCAATGAGTGTGCTAGTTAATTCAGAGGGCAGTGACATTTTGAGGAATGCAGCTACTATAACAGTACAAAAGCGAGTGCATGTGTTCATGTGCAGGCTTAAAGGGATACCGAACAAAATTTTTTGCCTCCAAGATTTCAGCCTAGTTGAAAAGTTGGATCTTGAAATGGATTGAAACAGCATTCAATTCAGGCAGAAACTGCAGGAAAGTAATGTATTTAATGCATTTTTCTCGCACTAGAGTAAGTAAGGTCACATGCACCTGAAACGAGCCAGCCAACAGTGCCAGCTGCCGCCAACGTCTCACGATCCGCTTTGCTCCCCCTATGGTTCGCAGAACGATTATGAATTATTAGCACTGGTAGCAAAAAATGCTCCTGGCTGGGGCAAAGCATCAACACTTTTGTGGAAGGGGAAGAGTGGAATGAAGAAAGAAAGGAAAGAGCAGGATAGGAATATGTGCGCCCTGCATGCGCAACGGCGATTGTGATGCAATGGCTCGCGCTTGCAAGCAGCCGCCACGTGCTGACAATCTATCAAAAATACAGGCAACTGTTGAATATGTGAAATTAACTCTATTTATCAAAAAGGTCATCTTCCGAGTAGAATATCGATGTTTTCGTCAGTTTTTTTTTCAGCTTAAAGGGGCCCTGACACCATATTCGTGGTTTTCAGCAAAGACTAGAAGTAGATGGTCTCTCATGCCTATAAAGATATAAAAAGTGTGCCCTGAATTAATATTTCAGTGCAAAACAAGGCATAGTAGTTGCCGGCCATAAACTCTGGCCACTGCCGGTGACCACCATTTTGCCATGACACAGGTGACGTCATGAGCTGGAAGAAACAGAGCTGTAGTCTTGTAGTATATTTTACTCTCTGAAAATCGTTTCATTTTGGTGCCAAGCTGGAGAAAGCCAAGTTATCTCAATTTCATGTGCAATGGACCACGGACCAATATCACTTTCTGGAATGCTGACACTGGCATAGTTAATTGCTTGTTGCGTCACTGCTTGCGAGTGCACCGTGCAGCCCGGCTCTCTGGCAGGACGCGTGCTTTAGAAACGTCTGATTATAAATTAGACGCTCGATTAAATGCGCAGAAGTTTTGCCAGCTTGTTTGTGAACGAACAAGGATTAACCTACATAACACAGATTATGATAGAAAATTGGGTGTCATGGCCCCTTTGACATGGGCACTTGTGGGCTTCTCTATATGCCAGGTCAATCTGTTACATTGTATCTGTGAGCCAGAAAACTTGGGCCAGAGAGAAAAGTAGTAGTGCTCAAATTACCCTTTATTTTGTGAAGTCCAGTTGCCCTAATATTTTCCGCATAGCTTTGCAGGCATCGAGACTTCATTTTTTCACCTTTCTGGTTGTTGCTATGGCTGTTATCAGTTTGGCCAATCTTGTTTAGCATGTATACTGCAGATAGAGAATAAATTTTTTTTGCATCTGAGCACAAATTTAAGATAATGTTGGTCCTTTCAAAACGAGGTGCCTGTGACTAGATGCGAGCACATCATATTTTCAGCACATCACAGCAATACTTTATTCTCATTATTGTAACCCTGTTTTGATACACTATGCTAGAAACATTTTTTTTCCCCTTACAGGTTAGCCCAGTGCATGCCACTGTTGTGATAGTATCTACTCTGAAGCTATTCTTAGTCTTGACTTTTGTGTGCATTGTTGAAGAGCTAAATTGAAGCAGTTTCAGCAAATTCTTAAGTAGGCAGTGCCTTTATTAAGCTTAACCCAAGTGCCTGATAAGGTACTTCGTAGATGTGATCATGATGGTGTGTTAGCCACTGGCATCTAGAACAGTACTACAAGCTTGCTGGCCACATAGGTATGCACAAGAGGAGAAGGGGGGGGGGGGGGAGAGTATAAGTCAGCCCCATATATTTGACATAGGAAGAGGGGGGGGGGGGGTGTTAAGACAAGCTTTTGCTTTCCGAAGGTGAGCCCGGCGCACACTGATGTTGCTAGCTGCTCCTGATGCTTACAGATGCATTTGTCGAACACGTCGAACACACGCGCAGGTATTGAACATGAAACCAAGCTCGAGGTGCGAGTTTCCACATCCGCCGCTCTGTGTCGGTGGCTACAGGGCTCTGCTGCTGACCTGAAGGTCGCTGGTTTGATTCCGGCTGTGGCACTCTCATTTTAGTGGAGGCGAAAAAGGTTTGGACCATGCACTGTGTGATGTCAGTGCATGTTGAAGAGCACCACATGGTCCAAATTTTCAGAGCCCTCCACCACGGTGTCCCTCATAGTCATATCGGTGTTTGGGTTCATGAAATGCCAGCTGTTATTATTGCATAGAGCTACGAGTACCCCACCACCAAGCATCAGATTAGGGTGCCTTTCCTCGCCATATAAAAATCTCTTAATGCCCTGCGACAACGGGAATCAAGCCTAGTACAGTTGGATCCCCTATATAAGAGACGCTGATGTAACAGACAAATGGATATAAGAGACACCAGTGCACCTACTTTTAAAATTGGGGTTGGTCAGAAAATGAGAATTTGATGGCCTGTTTATAAGAGACACCTTTTGTAAGAGACAGAAAAAACTTCCTGTTTGACGTCTGTTATAAAAGGGTTCGGCTGCACCTCCCGAATCGGCGGCAGACGCTGTACCACTCAATCACATCTGCAGTGTACACCCATTCTAGAGGAATGTACCAGCATGCTTCTAAATGCCAGTAGCCAACATTCTGTTGCATTTGCAGAAACCATAATCAGGCACTAGGGTCAAAGGCTTGCTGCCATAGTAGGCTGCACCACACTTCTCTAAATCCAAGAAGTGAAGTTGTTAGTGAACAGCACTTGCTGTATTATCACCTTGAATCTACTACCACAAAACTGCAACAGGCTGAATCAGTTTTTCATTTGATCTTGTCCATAGCTTCAAGCCCTCATTGTTTTATTGATTTACAGCAACTGATAAAAAAATTGGCGATGCAGTGTTTATATATTTTATTGGATAGTTTCTTTTCTGGGTGGACACTGCAGGTTATCTATGTATTGGCAGGGCCCCCTGGATTTGTTCATTCTGCAATAATATAGCAAGATGTCTTGCATAAGTAAAGCCTGCATAAAATATTTCTTGATTACTGGATGAAGATGGTGGGTGATGCATTTTGTCCTGGGTCTGAATTGTTCAATGCAATCTTTGAAAATGGAAAAGGCACGATTTGACTTGCAGCCTTTTCAAGCAAGGTGAGCGGGGGCTTTAGACGTGGACAAGTCTGCAGGGTCTACCCTCGCTTGCCTTCTTCAGAGATGCTGTGTCCGAAACTGTGATCGTTTTATCTAACCCATGTCATCTTTTTGCCTCCCTTTCTCAAAGCAGACTAGTTCTCCTGGTCGTAATTATGAGAAGCTAGCCAAGGTGAGTGCCTGTCTGTCTCATAGAATGCGAGTGTTTTTTTGTAGCATTTTGGGCGGGCACGACACCGAGTGTTTGTGGGCGCACACATTTTGGATCTGCCAATCCGAAAGAAGCCAGTTTTTTTTTTTTTTCAAAGCTGCTGTGTTTTACACAAAGCTCAAGCTTTCTTTGTATGTGTTTTAAGCTAATATCGCTAATGGTACACTTCGCTTCGACATGGAATGTGGGTTCTAAGAAGCATTTTTCTAACGCCCGAGTGGTAATCTGGCTCACTGTTTTTTGCCACGAAATTGATGTGTCAAGTGATGCCCCACTCGTGAAGGTTAATTCACTGCGTGAGTAAACAGAATTTCGTTCTTTTGATTGCACCCGAGTCTGAGTACCCTAGTGACAATTTGACAAAACAAGAATGGCACATTGATACATGTTCAGCCTAGCATGTCTTGATACCTTCAAGCCTTGATATAAACAAACATGAATAAAATGAAATATCAGTTCTAGTGAAGGGAATGAAAAATGGTCTTGCAATGGGTACAGTGTTAGGAATATACCTTTATAATGATTTTTTGGATACATGGAACTCATTTTTCGTGTAAGATGCAACTTTGTAATAATAAGGTTTTAGTGTATATAAAATAATAAAGAAGGACAGTTTTCAGTTCTTCCACGAAACAAATTCAAAATGATGCATTAATTCATGGCTGGTGTGATTTCATGGGTATAAAAAGTTTGGTCTGCGTGTAGTAAAATGATTGTCTTAAAAGGGTTGAGACACCAAATTTCGGGGCTGTAGAAAGCCTGCTGTAGGCTTTCCTTGTGTGCAAAATCACTTTTCACGAAGTGTTGGACACAGGAAACATTTTAAATGTATTTTAATTCACTTACAATGTGTTCTAGCTTTACTGATACCAACAACATTGTGTTTTGACAGGGAAATGAAAGTTTTAAAGATGTCATATCACATTAGAATGACGTGCAGTGAGCAGCGACTCGCAGCCCTGTGCAAGCCTAGAGAGTATTAGTTGGGAACCCATACTCTTGTTTTTCTCGGCGCTTGGCCGAACTAGCAATACCTGCTGGTATTTTAGAAAGTTCTTCGTGTCTTCATGAGCTTGTGAAGACATTGGATAATTTCAATTTGCACACTTCTCGGCATTGTCATTGTACTGGGTAACTGTAGCCATAAAGTGAGAGGCTGAATAGGCGAGGCCATCTGGTGTCGCTAAAATGAACCAGGCAAGCACAAAATTACTATTGCAGAAACGTTGTGTATTCCACTTCTACACTGTGTGAACTCTCGGCAGCGGCATAATTTCAAATAAAGAACATTTTTTTTGTCAAGCACACTCATTGAAAACATTAACTTCTCGTTAATTGTGGTTGCTCGAACTGTCACTAGGTGTTGATGCATTATTCTGGTAACCCGGTATTCTGCAAACATCTCTGCATGTACCAGGATATCACACTTGCTGATGTTCTCAACCCCGCGCGGAGGTCTAGTGGCTAAGGTACTCGGCTGCTGACCCGCAGCTCGCGGGATCGAATCCCGGCTGCAGCGGCTGCATTTTCGATGGAGGCGGAAATGTTGTAGGCCCGTGTGCTCAGATTTGGGTGCACGTTAAAAAACCCCAGGTGGTCGAAATTTCCAAAGCCCTCCACTACGGCGTCTCTCATAATCATATGCTGGTTTTGGGACCTTAAATTCCACATATCAATCATTCAATTCCTTATATTCTCTATTTGAGAATTTTAGCAAGTGTTGCGACTATCCTGGCAGTTGTCCGCATGCATGTGTGAGAGCGACCCATGCAGTGTGGTTTGTGTCACAGCTTTGTGGCTCCATGTTGTTATGGTTCCTAGACGGGGACTTCACTGTTCGACTTTGTGCCCCAAAACTGACAGCAAATGTCATTCACATAAATAAGGCTATATTAAATATAGTAGACGCTTGATAATTGAATGTCTGATAATTAATACTTTCGGTTGATTAAAAAAAAATTCAATTTTTTGTTTGGCCCTCTATTCTTTCAATGTATTTTTAAAAGCCCCTTAATGTAAACTCCATCATTCGGTTAATTCATACTTTTTGCAGTTCTATACTAGAAAATATTTGCTGCTTTCCCACTACCGTTTAAAAATTTGTGTGCTTATATAATCCTAACAGTCTAAAAATGAAAAATGAGCACCTCAGGCTTCAAAGAAAAAGGCTTTGCTAGTAAACAAGTGTTTGAAACAAAGCACACGCGTGGTAAACCGTGATGCTTCTCAACTGGTGTAGAGAGCTTTGTGCTGAAGGCACATACCCATAACAAAGAAGCAGTTGGCATTTCACCATTTATTTAAAAGGTCTGATCAGCAGTAACTGGCCAATGAACTTTTGGACCATACACCTCTGCTTTCTCTTCATTGTGTGCAGTTGGGTTTAAAAACACTTAAAACATTTTTAAATGCGATAAAATCAATGCTTAATCATAATGTGTGGTGTCACCTGACCCAGTGTCAGCTATCTGAGACCTCTTGATAATTCAAATAAAGTTCAGAGGTCTCTTCGAGTTTGAATTAACGAGAGTCGACTGTACTTGGATTATGTGAATGTTCAAGCGTGTACCATGATTCGTCGATAAATGAACGTTTGAAACGAAAGATGAACAAGCCATAAATTTATTGTCTCAACCCCTTTTAACAATTGAAACCTACTACATTAGGTTTAGCTGTGGTTTGTCATCTCCAGCTAATATTCTTTGCCTTACCTTGATTGTCATGTGAAGTCTGTATAACAACAGCACTTAAGGATGACCTGGTATAAGATTGTGATAGTAGCATTCACTCAGTATCTGAAGTATCAAAATGACTGTATCTACACAGTTTTCTTTATTGCTTTGTAATGATGGCATTCTGCTGCACTGAGTTAATGGTGAATTCCATTGAGAGAGCAGTATTAGAGGCGTTGTGAAGTGGAGGAGTAGGGGCAGAGCACTGAGAGCAGGGCCAGCTTCTGGAAGGCAGGAGACTGAGGACAAAAATACGTTTCAAACATTCGAAACGCCGGCATTCTGTTTGAGGCATCGGAGAAATACAGGTGATATTTTTTAGTGACATTTTGCATTTTGCCGTTATCCTGACTCGCAGTGACATAGCAAGTTTGTGCGGCGACGCTTTGAGCAAAAGTAGCTATGTAAACTTTCTAGCCATCATCATCACAAAATCAAACTACATGGGTGGCTGCCATTACCTCTGTGCTTGCCGGCTAAAGCAAAATTAAAACCGATGCAGAGAATGTGACGCTTAAAGGTCACGTGACTCGTATTGCACCTACTCCACTTTTAGGAGAGAGCACTACAAACTGCTCCTGCCTGCTCTCGGAGCAGCAAAAGCACACTCGCTCTGCACATGGGTGACAGTGCTTCTACACCTGTTCTGCCACTGAAACATGGCGGCTCTGAAGAGAGCACTTTCAGCGTGCTTTTAGAGTGCTCCTGTTTTCCCGAAAAAATTTATTTTAAATGATAAGTGATCATGAGTGACATTAAATTTGGCTGAGTGCACTTTGTGACATCTTTCTGTGTAGAAAACTTGAACTTTGGGCATTGGTTTTCATACGGGGTTTGTTACACCCAATTCTTTATTTATCTAAAATTCGGTGTGCATTATTGTTGCATAATGATGTATGTTACCTCTAATGTTTTTTTTTTAACCTTGCTTATACTGAAGTTTGATTTTAAGTAAAGATTTGTTCAGTCTATACAATATTCGTAATAAAGGTGTCCTAGACTTCTGGAAACAAATCTGTGCGTAAACTCACATTAAGGGCACCTATAAGGGACAGCAGAGTTGCAAAAATGCACGATTTTCCACTCGAAAAAGCTTGGTAGGAACATGCTACCTACATTTGACTCTGTACTGGCACCAAAAGCAGTGCTGAATGCGTCTGCAAATGAACTCTTTTTCATTGGTGGTCCCTGATGAGTCATAAAGTGTAGAGTGCCGTTTGGCCTGTGAAGGTTGCTGAGCCTTCAGTGCACCATCACTGTTCTATGGGGCATGAAATTAAATGTGAGAAATGAATATGGGAAACATGGGTTGATATTACTAATGCAGGAAAGCATAAGTGCAAACCTCTGTTGCTGTTGTATAAACATTGTCCTTCCTTGTGCTCACTGTTGTTTACTGTTCATGTCTTGCTTTTTTCTCAACATTAAATCTAATTATCGTAACCTTTTGTAACACAATGCTTTGACAAGGAAAGGAATTGACATGTTTATGTGCATATTGTTTACACTAATGCACTGACTGGTGTGCAAGATGAAGATAGACTAGTGGGGTTGATGGCCAAGAACTTCATTGGAGCACAAAAAGTAAAGAAAAAGACCTAAGAAAGAACAGGCAGAGCACTTACTTAGAAGCGGAATGTTTATTCAACAGGTTTGAAGCAAACACGCACCTATGTACAGTAATTGATCACCTACTATTTTATTGATTTACAAAGGTCGAGCACCTGTATCTGCAGCTATCACATTTTTTCCATGAGATTAAAATGAAGGTTGGAGGGTTCACACCTTGATTTGTCAGTGTAATCTGCAGGTAAAATCCTATGCCAAGTCATTTGTGTGCTCGCTTGACATGCCGACTGTTCAATGCTGTCATCTTTGGTCACGAGCAGAACGCTGTCGCCACTGGCTTTGGTCCTGTCGTCACAGGGTGGAGTAGTGATCGAGACGCAGGCTTCGGTGTGCTGTCCCGATTTTGACTTGCACTTGGTCAGATAGACTAATACTTGCTCGCCTTTGTCTGTCTCTTCCTTTTTCCCTCTCTCCCCTTCCTGGCACCCTGTCGCATCGGCTTGCTCAGACTGCGGATCTGGCCAACTCCACAGCCAGTGAGGATGACAAAATCAAGGCCATGATGTCCCAGTCGTCCCAGGAGTACGACCCTTCCAAGTGAGTGGCCGTATTGCCACATTCCTTCTGTTTTTTTTTTCTTTTCAAAATTTTAAACTTTCGTGGTGGGCGGGTGCTCATAGTGGCTCAGAGAAACGCATGTGAGACTGCAAGGTTCCCTTGTGCCATAAAACACCATAGATCATTATCATTATTGCAAGATTTTAAAGAACCTTTGTAAGGTGCGGCAGCCGTAGCTTTTGACTGTGGTGGTTTCACACAAAAATTGGACAGGAGTGCCTACATATCCATAGTGTTTTGGTTGATTTGCTGACTTCTACTGTGCTTGATCTTTATAAGTAGAAACGTTGGAGCACTCTTGTGAAGGCATTAACGTATGATTCTGTGCAGGTACGTGAAGAGCCGCAGCATGACAGGACCCCTGCCTCCGAACTACACCTGCTTCCGGTGCGGCAAGACTGGCCACTGGATCAAAAATTGCCCCACCAATAATGTGAGAAAAAACTCCATGACCATTTTGTAGGGCTTGACGGACGGAACTCAAAACGACGACATACTGGTGTCGGCATACTACTTGTGCACGGCATTGTCACTGCCGTGCGCAACAACTCTCTTTTTGTCTTCGCACCAAGTGACTACCTCGGGATGTTAGTGGGGTTTTCGGTTGACTACTTCTTTTTGTTGGCCGTGGAATACACATAATGGAAGATTTTGCGGTCTGTATGGACACATCTGTGACGTGCCTGTATTGAGACCCTCTGAGAGTGTTAGTCGGCACTCATCACCGTTGGTGTTCCATTCGTTGTGTGTTTTTCGTGCTGTAGTGCACCATTTAGTTGCCACTCTGTCAGCACCTACCAATCATGGTACCGCATTTACTCACGTAATCCTTGCACTCGCATAAGTCTCCCACCCCCCACATCGCCCAACAAAAATACGATTTTTTTTTGTCCCTCGAGTAATTATTGCACCCCCGAAAATTGCCGCAGTAATGTCGTCTGCTCGCTCCAACCGTTGATGATGATAGCGCACGCCATCTAACGCCATCTCCTAAGCATAAAAAGCATACTATTATGACACACATATTCAATCCAATTAAAGCCAAGCCAAAGCGGCAAGTGCGCGTTGCGGCGTGTTTTGTATGTTGTGTTGGTAATCTTGTCACGTTATGGAGTGATACTGAACCTACACGGCTGCTTTCAAGTTGAAAGTGATTGATCATGCACTAAACAACGGCAACAGGGCCGCCGGTTGGCCCTTCGGAGTAGACGAGTTTTGTGTTCGCAAGACGCGTTTGGCCTGCCGTGAGACGCATCGGGCCTGCCGTGTGTCTAAGACTGGGATTGAGGGTAAACTTTATTTCTTCAGAAGGAAATTGCGGGTGATTTTGTTAAATAGCCATCAGCCCAATACTGACATCTTACGCTTACCTTTTGAGGGCTCCTTTTGAGTGACGAACGCTGTCGCTATGCCTGCATCGCCCACAAGTTTCGCGTATGGTATTCTAATTCTCGCCTATTTGCTTGCACTTCTTGTGTCTCAAATAAGTCTTGCTTTATATTGAACCTCTGCTTTTATTGTTTAGGTAAATTTTAATTAGTACTTCGCAAAGCTTGCTGTTAGTTGCTGGTTTGAGAATCCCGATCTGCGTCCACTTCGTTTTCTTTTTCGCTCTGCAAGTTTTCGTGGAAAGTTTTCTCCGCGTAATTCTCGCACCCCGCAACTTTGCATTGGTTTTCCGCCAAAAAAAGTGCGAGGATTATGCGAGTAAATACAGTACTTGATCCAAGTAGCTTTAGCCACTAGCAGTATGAGCAGGCTCAATTTATATGAAAGGCTTAATGTAAATGGAAGGTGCAATCTGTCACACAATCATCAAACAAGTGACACACCATGTTGCACCAGTTTGTTGACTTTCCGTTAAGTGTGACAAGTGGCAGTCATAAGTTGCACATGTGGCCATTGTAATTAGGCTACATGTGCCAGGTGCTGTACAAACTTTTTATTTAGTGCAGGTGCATGGAAACAGCTTCGAAAGATATGTGACAGAAATGGGTCTTAACTTCCAGTAAACTTGCTGTTTACTGAAATGCCATAGATGTCTCGTTTTAATTGGAATTTCCATCCAGTTATGATGCCTCCCCCGTTGCTTTGCAGAATAGCCTACTCTTCGTGTGGAACAAGGTACTGCAATAGGTGTTTGGCTATCGTTCCTGGTCTGAAAGTTGTTTCAGTGGCAATATAAGAGATATCAATTCGCCATTTTATCATGTTTCTGTGCTCTCTACAATCTATCCTAAGCACTCATATACACTCAAACTTCGTTATAACATAACAAGATATATTGAAATCATGGTTATAACGAAGTATATGAAATTTTTCTTAAAAGCTCCATTGAGAACCATGCATTTTAAACCTCGTTGTAACGAAGTAGTATTGGCCGGTAAATTTATATAAAGATCTAAATTAGTCTATCAAATAGTCTTAAAAAAAATAAAAAAGACCGTAATGTGTCAAGTATATCGTTTTCTGCGAAGTTCGACGCTTGTTCCACGCCGCTCTTTCACAACTCCAGCACCGACCTTACAGCCACGCCCCGCATGGCCAAGAGAGCCGTCCTCCTCACACAGCCAGCGGAGAGGATTGAAGAAGCGCTCAGCAAGTCACATGGCTGAGAAGCATCGCCGCGGTGCAAAGCGATTTCCCTCTCGCGATGGCAATGACTGCGTCTCCACTGCTACCATGGCTGCTACCCTCTGCACTGAGAAAGGAGGACTCTCCGCGCCAGCTTTTTTTTTTCCTCTCTCTCTTCGCACGCGGCCTTGAAAAGCGAAGGGTCTCTACTTGCAGAGACGGAAAAGAGAGAAGTGTGGCACAGGCACGTCGCAGATTGGCATTTGAGATAGAGCAAACGATCCGCAGCAGTCTTTTCTTGCCTTTTCTTTTTTTCCTTCTTCGCGTGCAGCGTTGAGAGGTGCCACCGCAGAATGGGGCATGGTGCTGAAAGCATTTTCGGAGCGTGGTATGTTCGAACTAACCGTCGCGAGTGCTCGCACGTTCGAACTACAGGGCGTTTTCGCCCATTGGAATACACATAGCTTTGACAGGACCTCAGTGTGAGTTCGAATTAATGAGATTCGGCTGAGTTTATTTTCCGTGGCTCGTGTGGTCACGTAGCAGTACATTGGGCGGCGACGCGGTTTCCTTCTTTGCATGCTTATAGGTGTGTGCCCATCTGAGCATACATTGCCACAAACTGTTATAATCGATATAACGAAATTATGAATATAATGAAATATTTATGGCTCACCTTCAACTTCGTTATTACGAGGTTTGGGTGTACTTCGTCTTCTCACATGGAGCGTGTGCCGCATTGACCAAATGCACATTTATTTAGACTTAGGTGAACATAAAAGAGCAAAATAATTATTTAGTCTTTAATGGATGCTACAGAATTCATTTGTTAAAGTGTGACCATGGGAAAGAGAGTGCGGTGACAAAGGATTGCAATGGGTTTTCTTGCATTCCTGCACTTTTATTCTCATTGCAAATTTCTGGTATATTCTTGTTTTCCAGGTTGAGGTGAAGCGGAGCACGGGCATTCCACGCAGCTTCATGGTGACCGTGGATGGTCCCGATCACAAGGGGGCGCTTCTCACGAGCACGGGTGAATTTGCTGTGCCACTGATTGACCAGTGAGTGTTGTCTTGTTTTACTGTGCTCATTGGCGCGGTTCGGGCAAGGTTATATCCCACTAAGCGTTACATGTCAGTCGTGTCGAAATTTTCTGTAGGTACAGTAGAACCTTGTTGATATGTTTCCGTTTTGTACCGCTTCCTGGTACTATCGTTCTAGATATTCTGTGAGAATCAAGTGCTCCCTTCTCTTTGGTGCCTCGTTTTTCAGCTTACGTGAGTGCTGACCGCACGCGGCTCGAACTTCTGGAACATGGTCGACATGGTTTCACTGCCAGGTCTTTTTGTCTGGCGCGACCCGCGTGTCGGTTTTCTGTGCACGGAGACACGTCTGAAGATTCCCGGACAGTGCCTCCCCCTCGTGTCTCGCTCATGCACGTAACAGTGTTTCGCCGATTCTCATTGGCGGCCCGTGACAGCCCCCTCTCTCGGTAGCTTGCGTTCGCCTGGCACTCGCCCACCACCGGGCATATGCACACAGGCCTGCACGAGAGGTAGACGCGCTGCTTTAGCAGGCATCTTCTCGTGTGCGCGCTTGTCTGCTGCCCTTGTGTTATAGCTCTAGCGCTTGCCGGCAAGCGTACACGGCAAGAAAGACAACTTTTGCAATGCCTCTTTTACGTGCACTAAAGTTCGATGCAGTAGCAGTTGCTGCTAATCGTTGTTTAAACATTGAATTCTTGCTATTCATTATCATTGTGACATTAAAATGTTCGGAAATTTAGTGTAAGGGATAATTCAATGTAAATGGGCTTGGTATGTTCAGATGGGTCCACTGTTAAAGGGAACACTTACGTGTACAGGTTTTCCGTATTTAGCTGTCGTGCAAAAAATCACAGCATATCCCTGGAGTGAATGATGATGAGTGGGGCGAATCATCCGTCAGCCTGTCTGTGCTTCCGTCCGTCCGTTGGTTCTTGCTTCCATCCGTCCGGGCAACCGTCTGTGTGTCCATCCGTACGTCTGCTAGTCTGTCTGTTCATCTGTCCATGCATCGGATCTAGTGAATGCTCTAAGTACCCCCATCTCCCATTTCGCATCCCCTGTGGCACATACCTACTCTAGAGCGGGTATGTGCCACCGGTGGCTACGTACTATTACATACATACAAGGGATGGACAGACCCACACCTTAAGGAGCTTCGCCACTAAAATATAGTTGCTCAGACTAGCATAACACTAGCGGTAATTGATGGTTATTACCGGTTATTGACCCCCTTGACCGACTAGTGCGAGCATAATCCTTCCACAACCACTAGCCGTTAGAGGGCTAGCAATATGAAAGAGGCTCATTCGAGTGTTCCCTTTTCACAGTGGGTTGTCACGTAGATGTGGTCTGCTTTGACGGTCCACCATAACAGGCTTGCATGCTCGTGTGTGCAGCCAGGCCTATAAGGAGGTCAAGAAGGAGAAGCCTCCCTTTGTGCGGGAAGCCACACCGGAGCCCGTGCAGGAGCCACAACTGCCCGACGAGCTACTCTGCATGATCTGCCACGACCTGCTGCAGGACGCCGTGCTCATCCCCTGCTGTGGCAACAGCTTCTGCGATGAGTGTGAGTTGGGCACTTTGCCGGCTTGGTTGTTTGGTCTGTGGCATTTGTAACGTCCGTCTTTAGGAACGGGAAGCACTCACAGAGGAAAGGTGTGATACCGCAGGATTCTTATCTTTAAAAAACGTGTATAGAAAAATATGTAGTAGTGCTACTTGCTGGTATAAGCATTGGTGAATGTGTGCTATACAGTTGCCGACTGATTTTTCGGACCTGGCGGGGACCGAAAAATAGTTCGAAAAATCGAACAGTCCGAAAAATTCGTTTTTGTCAAAAACATGAACTTTATTGCATCAGGCAGGCTTAAAAAGGCCATGATTCTGCCTTTCCTCATACTACGCTTGGAAGCAATTTCGTTCGCCTGTATTTGCGCCAAGGTGACATCATCACCGTGAATGCTCGACAAAAGCGTCACAACAGTGGCGATCTCCGCCGCTCTCCGGCTGCGGCACAACCTGGCGAAGAATTTCTTCGTCAGTGGGCTCCCCGCACGAAACAATGTCATCGTACGCACGAGCGAAGTCCTTAAATGTCATCGTGGCAGGCACATTCACTCCACCACTGCGAAAGTCGTGCATTAGGTCCTTCCCACCATCGGTGCCTTCCGGATCACCTACGTCCAAGTCATCCGCCTCGGGCTCTTCGGCAGCAACAAATTTGGCATGCCTAAAGCAATGTGCAATGGTGTCTGCTTTCACCGTGTTGCAAGCTTCGGCCAACATATGGATGGCTGCCAGAATTTCGACTTTGTAGACTTTCCCATTGTCAAGGCACAAGACGGTGCGGCTAAGCAGGCGGGCACGGTAGTGTGCCTTAATATTTCGGATCGCGCCTTGATCCCTTGGCTGGAGCACGCTTGTGGTATTAGGCGGCAAAAACTCCGGCCGAATGGCCTCAAGGTCCAGCACGTTACCGCGCGCGCCACAATTGTCAACAAAAATTATGACTTTCCTGTCTTGCCACACAAATTTGCGGTCAAGATTGCATAGGTATTTTTCAAATGAATACTGCGTGATCCACGCCTTGGAGTTACTGTTGTAGTCTACTGGGAGGGTCTTCACCGCCTTTAAACACCTAGGATTTCTCGCCTTCCCGATCACAAAAAGAGGCAGTTTTTCTGTACTGGTGGCGGTGGCACCTACCATCACTGTTGAGCGCTCCTTGCTAAGCTTCCCACCGAAGCATGATTCTTCGAAAATGCTAGCGTACGATCCGGGAGCATCTTAAAGGAGCACTGACATCAAATTTCAAGATCGAGATGTGCCCATCATACGATCACTTGGTATGCATAGGTCTTCTTAGTCAAATTCGAACGGCATCCATCGCGTGGAAGTTAATTTAATTCGATGTCAAACAGCGTAGAAAAGCTAAGAAAAAACAGAAAACAGACTGCCCTGCGACATCGACACTAGTGCTACGTGTTCAGTGTGATACATTCCACAAATATTACCCTGTGTGACGATGCCCTAGTAGCGAGGACGAGTACGATCCTAGGGTTCTTATGGGTGACGCCGAGTGGTGTCGAAGCAGCAGAAACGCACTCACTCATCGCATCTGATCTTTGTCGCTCCGGTTTGAATGATTTCAGGCAATTATCAAGATAAAAACAACCTTTAGAAGAACGGCAAAAGAAAAGAGCATGATTAAACGTGTGCTTGTCGATCAGCATGTCGGCGAATTGTTGTGAGTTACAGGTGAGTTGCAGTCGTCTCGTTCGAAGCACGGAAAAAGCGCTATGAGGGTGTCTTTCCATATCACGCATGTGTTACACATCAACACGACCACAAGCAATCAAAAGTGGAACAGCGTATAGTCAGGTATCATCGCTAACCTGTAACATGCATGTGTTTTAGTTCATCTGTAGACTTTGCGCCACGTAAAAGTGGTAATACCGTATTAAGCGCGAGAGGCTGGATAGGTAGGGCCATCTGGAGGCGCGAAAAAGAACCTGACAAGCAGGAAACGTATTCTATTTCTCCGCTGATGCTCATTCACGATAGCTATATTGCATTGACCCCTCTGCGTATATCTGAATGCCTGAATGCTTTGCACGCCAGAACACACCAATATAGCTAACAGAGACACACGAGCTAACATGGCTGAAGCGTGCATCCTCGGGCAACTCTGGAGTTCTGCTTAGAACGGCGTCCATTTTGAAATCGCTGTTCTGCAAAAGGTCGATCGAAGCAAAAATAATTTGCGACGTCGCGAATCGCAGGGATTCCAAGCTCCAGACTATCATACTGAACTCTGAGTCAACACTTCTGTACAGCGACGACAGCACTGCAGGTGACAGGGCATGACTGAATGTGTCCGCCTAGCAGACAAAAGGTTTGCGGAGCAGCTGAGCCTGACATCCCTCTTTTCTGTTGAGAAGTGTTCAGCTGTGGTGCGATCTGAAGGTAACCGCAAGGTAGCGCCACTGCTGGTGCTCCCAGCGCTAAAAATGGCGGGATTGCCGGCTGTTTTTAATAGTGCTAGGTTCCAGTGATGTAAATCAATAAAAGTGATGGTTATTCATCCCTCAGTTGCTTTTTAGGTCGTGAATTGCTGCTACGGGGTCTATAGCTACTCGCTGACGCAAAAATCATGGCATGAGTAAATTTTATGTCAGCGCTCTTTTAAAGAAAAGTGCTGTCTCGTCGCAGTTGAAGATGTCCGAAGGAGCCTATTCTGCAAGGATCTCAACTTCGTGACACAGTAATCAGACACAAGAGTCTGGTCGACCACTCCGCTTTCACTGCTCACTTTCTTGAGCAGAATTTCATACCGCTTCTTGAAACTGCGAAGCCATCCATCAGTGAATTTAAAATCCTCAATGCCCATTTTGAGGGCTAACGAGTCGGCTTTTTCCTTCAATAAATGTCCCGACATAGGCAGGTTTTTTGCCAACACCCTTTTTAACCAAACTACACAGCATCTGCAAGGGCTGGATGAACACCCTTGCTGCCGTTTTTCTGCTCTTGTATGAATTCTGAGATGCTGTCAACATCTCGGATACCGTTTGCTTCAATAGGTGGTATTCTTCTACCGTCCACTCTCTATTAACTTGATAATTGCAGCTTTCTTCTCCAACGTCATGGTCGTATAGTTCCCACGCTTTTTCGCACCACCTGGTTTTCACAATGGTACAGATGGCAAAGCCATGGCATCGAGCTCGAGCACACAGCCGCAGATAGCTGCTGCAAAGCACACAACGTCTCGATATGACCCGACAGAACACGTGCTAAATGGCGACTGGAACAAGCTGGCAAACTGCAACTGCTGTGAAAATTAAAGGATCTTTACTCTGCATCCTCCCGTGGCCTCCTCCCTGTACGGTGCAATGACGATGGTGCTGACCACTGTGCCGACGAAGATGAAAAAATAGTGCCATGCTGCATTTTCTACAGCACACACAGCCTCTGAAACCCTGAAGGATGACGTTCGCTTTCCAATCTCGGAGGTAGGAAAATCATTTTAAAACTTAAGTCACCAAGCTAAGTCAAGCCGGCGAAAAATTCAACATGGCGGCGTGCTTACAGGTTCGTGGGGCGGCTAAAAAAAAGTGATTTAGTCCTAAAAATCCAACTTTTCGGGGTGAACTTATCCGAAAAATTGGTCGAAAAATGCATCAGCCCTATGGGAACCCTGACGGTGCGTTATAGAAGTCAGAAATATCGAACAAGTCTGAATTTTTGGAGTCCGAAAACTCGGTTGGCAACTGTAGTAGGTGTCAAATTTGAGGATTTTTACTTCATCTGTGTGCAGGCGAGCCTTGATATAGCAAATATGGACATAATGAATGATGAAATTGTATGATCATCTTTACGCAGCGTAACAAATATATATTTAAGAATATTTAGGGTATGACTAACAGCTTGCATTTCAAATGCGACTTCTTTATAGTGGGGTTTTTTATATTGATGTGCACATGGGGACTGCCAATAGATGGATATTGTGGCCAGGCTAGTTACAACAGCGGGTGACCTCTCCAAAGGAAGTTGTGCACAGTGAAATCTCGATACAATGAATCTCAAGGGACTGCTAAAAAAATCATTCGTTATTTTGAAAAGTCGTTGTAAGAAAGTACTAAAAATTTGCGCAAAAATCGTAAACGCAAACACGTTACTCGCCTACCTGTGCTGTGAGATTACATTTGCGACCATGTTATGCTGCTCGAATAAACGCGAAAAAACAATTTAGTGTATGTTTGTTTAAGAAAAAGTGCGATCTATCTTGGTATGGGCATCTGGACTATCTGAAAGACGAACTTGTGTGCATCCTTCTTACAGGCTGCGAAGTGTCAGCGTTAAGTACCGATTCTTTACGTTGGTTCGCGTGCGCTGTTTCGTCGTCGTCTTCGCTCTCATCGCCATTTCCTCATCACGACAAATGGTATGGATTTTATCGGTCGTCAGCTAAGCTCCTGTCCATGCTACGTCGTTGCACTGTGCGAAGTGTTCGAGCGATGCACGGGTAATCATTGGCGACTTCAAGCCACAGGTCACTTCCGTCGCATTTTTCACTGTCGTAGCGTTCTTTTTGTGCTGCTCCCATAGCTCATCTTGAACATTCAACCATGAACAAAAGCACTAGAAAAGAATCGTGGTACAAGCACGCAGGTAAAGCTGTCCGACGGAAACAAAGGCAACGGAGCGAAGCCTGACGCGAAAAACAAGTACTTGGCCATGCTTTCGCACATTTGAACAGGGCGGGGGCAGATAAAGAAATACGCGGGTGCTCTGATGATGATGGTTGTGCCACTTATGGAGATGTGTATTATTTAAACAGCCACGAGTAACTTTTAAAATCGCTATTTGTTATTTAGAAGTGGTAAGGGATGAAATGAAGATGAAATTCGCTACATTAATCTGAAATTCGAAGTAGCGAAATATTTTTAAGATAATCCAATGGGCATTTGGGGGGGGGGGGGTTGAAATATTCAATTATTTGAAAAAATTGTTATACTAAGGTTCGCTATAATGAAATTTGACTGTAGCGTGTAGTGGATATAAGGAAGTGAATAAACAGTCTGAGTGGTTGTTCTGGGACGATCAGTCGCTAATTCTTCCGTGCTCGTGAATATTGTGCAGGTGTGCGCCAGGAACTTCTGGACTCCGAGCAGCACGAGTGCCCTGTCTGCCACGAGACCGACATATCGCCCAACAACCTCATCCCCAACCGCTTTCTGCGCACGGCAGTGCTCAACTTCAAGAACGAGACTGGATACACGCGCATCCGACGCGGACAGCTGGCTCCTGCTAGTGCCGCTGCCGCCAGCGCTAGTGCTGCTAACACCTGTGCCGCCTCGTCTCCGCGTGCTACAGTCGGCGATGAAGGATCCATCACACCACCGCCTGCTACGCAGCAGCCAGACGAACAGGAACCGGACAAGCCAGTGGACAAACCAGCCGACAAGCCAGCGGCGTCGCCCGTGAAGAAGAGCCCGGCAAGCGGCACAGAGGAGGAGACGCCTATAGAAAAGGTCGGCGGTGGTGCCAAGTTGGAAGTGGCAGGAGCGGCCAGTTTGGACGACACGAGCCGAAGCCCGGCCGTCGGGTGAGTCAGCTGGCTTGTGTGTGATGTCCACTGATGGCCACTCATTGCTACTAAGGCTCCCACTACATAACTTGTCTTGCGTGCACGTAACGTTCGATTTAGGTGAATATGTTTTATAATGCACTTTAAGCCCATTACAATGAAGTTGCATATTACACGAAAGTGATTCGTTATAGCCAGAAATTTAATATAAAGCTATATTCCTAAGAATGCATTCATTGCAAGATTATTCTTTGTTTACTTTGTTATAATCAATATTTTGTTATAAAAAGGTTTATTATATTGAGGCTTGTTTGTAGCGCGTTCTCACTTTGAATTCAGCTTCTAGGAGAATAGGGAAAAGTACCTTTCATGGGAATGCAATGCTGTGTTGATTAAACACATTATATGTGATACAGTTGAACCCTTTTATAAGAGGCATGCTCCAGGCAGCAGTTCCTGTCTTTCATATGAGATGTCTCTTTTAAGCAGGGTACGACATACGCATTTTCTCTTTTTTTCTTGCCAATCTTTTTCTTCACAATGTAAAACGGTTGAAGGGCAAGTGACCGTAGAAAGCAAAACTCAACATGTTTAAGTGTGAGTGCTACTGTAGCCGGGAACCTCGTAGTAGTAGCTGTGTAACTGAAGTGTACCGGTGAAGTGTAGTTCATTGCTCAGCTGTTACCCATCTTCTAGGTATTTCTCTTATCGTGTTTCTCTTTACCTCTTTCCTTCACCCGCTTCTTATAAGCTTCAATCTCATGACTCACACCTGCCACAAAAATACTTCGTTATATCTGGAAATTTGTTAGTTAAACACCTTTGTAAAAGGCATGCTCCAAGCAGCAGTTCTTGTTTCTTATTTGAGATGTCTGTTTTAAGCAGGGTACCTGATATGCATTTTTTTATCAACCTGTATTTTACTGTAGGCACACTGGTGTATCTTGTACCTATTTGGTTCTTCCATGAGCGTCCCTTATATAGGGGTTCAACTGTGTAAACATGTATTTGTAGCATTGTGTCTATGAAAGAGCTGTTCATTTACTGCGGTATAACTGGCGATTCGTTACATCCGGGTCTGTTGTATTGAGTTCAAGGTACGAGGCCAAGTGGGAAAAGCGTATGTTTTCTCAGAGTGTCTTTTGTTTTGGTTTTCATTGTGTGAAATGGGCAATTTATTGCTCATCATTTCGCGGTATAAAGCTTCTGTCTACGCCGTCTTTTTAAAAAGATACAAGCTAAAATGTTAGATCATGGACCTCCTACGAGGCCGAAACTGAAAGTGCCAGTTTTGTGTGAACCATAAATTAGCTTGATGTGTCATATTTTATAGGCTATTCAGCAATCATATGAAGTGAAAACATGTCATGATGCTCTAAAAGCATCGTCAGCACAATATTTTCAATCGTAAAGTCATGAACGTCTCACTAGGTGAGCGCATAAAGTGGTACATGTTTTGTTACCGTGAGCCTGTAAGCCATCAAATGTGGTTTTCTTTTTTTTTTTTTTGACAATGTGTTGCAATTCAGTATTGGGAACAGAAGCACATGTGATAATGATAGCATATTCAAATCAAGCCTGGCCCTTACACTGGGAAAGCACGCCTTACAAATTATTAGCACCGCAGTGCCAAACCGCCCTGTGATGGCACTGATGCTACAAAAGCTAGGAAAAAAAAAAGACATGTCGCCTGAGAAAAGGAATAAAGTAGGGAGGCCGTGAACAGCGGTAACTCTTTTGCTAATGAAAATTTTTTTTTGAAACTTTGCCCTCTTTCTTATCACTCTAGCAGGCATGCGAGGAGTCTCAATAAGCAAAATCTTGCCACAAGATTTAATATGGCTGCCTGTGCTACTAAGGTGCCCTTAGTGCGAATGCATACTTTCTTTGGCTAGATAATTACTGTTTTTATTACTCATCAGATCTCATTCGTTCTGGTTCATTGCACCGGTCAATACTACATTGTATATGTCCCGTAAAAAATCAGTTTTTTTCAGTGAGTGGAACTTGAGCTAAGAGTATTCGCGCAAGGCATGCTTTTAATTGAACTTTTTAAATATGAAAAATAACGAAATATACAACTTGCTTTATAATGTGCATATGTGCCTAGAAAGATGTGCTTTATATTGCCAACTAATAATCTCTAATGGTTCTTGCTTTTTGGAAAAAAGTTTCCGTCATTTGGCCTCATACTGTAAAATCTCGTAGAAAACTTCAGGGGATCGCGGGGATTTGTCATTATTTTCAAAGGTCATTATAGTGAAAGCCAAAAAGTTAACCACAAATACTTATTTTCCACCGACCAAAACGACTTACCTTTGCAACGGTGGTTCCTTGAACTCGTTTTTCAATATAAAAAATAAATACACAAGTGAACACCAAGAAGTGCACGTTTCCTTAAAGAAGTCCTTTTTTTTTTTTTGACGCATGCAGCACAAACTTTGCAGCGCGAAGGCCTCCAGATCATCCACATTCTCCACTTTCTCCTTAGCAAAAACTGCTTCCGCTTCTTCGTCGCAAGCAGAGATGAACTCATTGTAATAGCACCGCAGCGTGAACGCCGACTTGCTGTGCGGACGCGATAAGCAATCACCGAAAAAATTAACACAACTGACAAGGCCTCCTCAGAGAACACCTATACCCTTGCGGCCTCCTAGATCACATGTTGAAGTGACAAATATTAAAAAATCCAAAGCGTCGCAGCTGTCATCGCCTCTTCTGAAGAAAAGAAAGTGCTAAAAAAAATTCCTCGCGTTTTGTTTTCTGCTCTCTCGCTGCCTCAGGTATTCCGCGCCCATGCTTCCTGCTCCGCAACTCCCACTCTGCCTCTGCCTCGCTGACCTTGCCCTCTTGTGTTGCCCTCGCCCCTCTCCTCTGCACTTGTAAACCTGCAGCACTGGCGTTTCAATAAAAAGAAAGAAAGTCGTCCTTTCGTTTTTCTTTTTCCCTCCACAGCGTTGCGCGTCTTTCGAGAAGCAAGGCATTCGTTTGCTGTGTCACCTGCTTGGGTACCACTCCCGTGGTTGCGACGGATTTTGGAACCTGAGTCCGTAGTACTGAGGTGTTGTTAATACAACGCCGAACTAAATTAGCTCTTGTTATTCTGAAAAAGATTGGTATTCTGAAATATGTAGTAGTGAAATAACTTTACGTATAAACTATTAGCAGTCAGCGTGGGATTTTTTAAAAGTTCCTTCATCTGAAAAGTTCGTTCAAGTGGTGTTCGTTATACCGAGATTTTACTCTACCTTAAAGGAGCACTGACATCAAGTTTACTCATGCCAAAATTTTTGCGTCGGCAAGTAGCTATAGACCTCGTAGCAGTGATTCGCGACCTAAAACGGAACTGAGGCATGAACAACTATCACTTTTATTAGTTTATATCACTGGCATCTAGCACTATTCAAAACGGCCGGCAATCTTGCCATTTTTAGCGCTGGGAGCACCAGCAGTGGCACTACCTCGCGGTCACCTCCAGATCACGCCACAGCTGACCACTTCTCCACAGAAAAGTGACGTCAGGCTCAGCTGCTCCACAAACATTTAGTCTGCTAGGCAGGCACATTCAGTCATGCCTTGTCACCTGCATTGCTGTCGTCGCCCTACAAAGTGTCGACTTGAGTTCAATACGATAGTCTGGAGCTTGGAATCCCCGCGATTCGCGATGTCGCGAATCATTTTTTGTTTCGATCGACCTTTTGTAGAACAGTGATTTTGAAATATATGCCGTTACAAGCAGCACTGCAGAGGAGCCCGAGGATGCATGCTTCAGCCATGTTCGCTTGTGTGTCTCAGTTTAGCTATACAGTCGAACCTCGTTATAACGAACTCCGCAAATTTCGCAAAATAGTTCGCTATAGCCCGAATTCGCTATACAAAACTTCACCGAAAAATCGCCGAACCCTGGTGTGAATAGGTCGGCAGCATGACAGGAATTGACAAGACACTTACTTGAACAAAAATACATTTATTGAGGCGAAAAGAACCTGTGCAGCGTGGCTTGTTTTTTTTGGTTGATAGCGTGCTGTATAATGCCTTGCTCTGCCATGTCGAGGCATTCCACAAACTTGAGCCCGGTGCCTTCCATCGTGCTGCAATAGCGCCGCGCCAGAGCCAAACCAGCCAAAGCCTCGCTAGAAGTTGGCGGCGGAATTTTTTCGGAGACGGCATCTTCAACTTCCGCGGTTTCAATTCCAGTTCGCTGGCGTGTCACCTCCGCAGCGATTTCCACGTCAGTCAGTTCGGCGACCGCCTCTGACGCGTCGTGGTCGCCAACAAAGTCGTCTAGTGTCAGCGTATCTGACGCATCGCCCACCAACCGCGAAAAATCGCTCCACATTTCGTCGAGCTCGACATCCTCTTCAGAGCCTTCAACATCTTCAGTGGGCTCTTCAACTGCCGCCTCGGTGCCAACGGTGAGGCCAGCGTGCCGAAAGCAATTCGCGATCGTCTCTTTCTTCACGCTCTCCCAAGCGGCCTTCAACATCTGTATGGCACCCAACAAGTCAATTTTCAGATCTTCGTTCATTCGAAGACGAATCAGCAGCCGCTCGATGAGCCTTCGCTTGTAAATCGCTTTGAAGGCGCGGATGATCCCTTGGTCTAGAGGCTGGAGCTTGGAGGTGGTGTTGGGTGGCAGAAATTTGAGCTCGATATTGCTCAATGGAACATCTGCGGAGTGTGCCGAGCAATTGTCGACGAGGAGACACACTTTCCTGCCCTCATCCCCAAGCTGCGTATCCCACTCCCTTAACCATTTCCCAAACAACTCTCGAGTCATCCATGACTTTCGATTGGAAGCATAGGTGACTGGTACTATATCGCGGCAGCGTCTCATACAGTTCGGCGTCTTGAACTTGCCGATCACAAATGGACGAAGCTTTATCGAACCATCCATGTTCGCGGCAAGTAGAACCGTGATCCGAGCTTTGTTTTGCTTGCCACCATGACATTTCTGCCCGCGGGTGTCCAGAGTTTGGCGCGGCAGCATCTGCCAGAAGAGGCCCGTTTCATCCGCGTTAAAGATATCTTTTGATTGATATCTGGCACGAATTTGAGGCCACTCTTCATTCAGCCACTTGTCCATCGCTGCGGCATTCGCCGACTCGCTTTCGCCCATGACAGCTTTTCCGACGATGTCGTACCGGTTCTTAAATCGTTGCAGCCATCCCGCACTGGCACTAAAATTTTTGGCGTCAAGGATGAACGCGAAGTCTCTAGCCTTTTGCTGCAGCATTGGCCCCGACACAGGAATATTCCTAGCCCTTACGTCGACGAACCATTTATGCAGGCATTCTTCGACGCTTTCGAAGGCAGCGGGTCGAATACGCTGTGCGTTCGCATTTTTTCTGCCATCTTGCTCCGCAATTTCCTTTTTTTTCTTCAGCACCGTGCTCAATGTGCTTCGGGGTATTTTGAGAGCTTCAGCCACGGCAGACTTCTTTTCTCCTCTTTCGACACGCCGAATAATTTCCAGTTTCGTCGCATACGTCAAGGCAGTCCGTTTCTTCACATTTTGCGCCATGGTGTGGGTGTGCAACACCGCCTAGCACCACAAAAAACACGCAAACGAAGGAAGCACCACACACACTCAACAACAAAGCAACCGATAGCCCGGAATGGCGGCGTGCAGACTGATGCTGCTGATGCGAGCGTCCACGCCGTTGATTGTCAACGCCGCCACACGCCGCTCCATTCTACCAGCGCGTCAGTCGCATGAGATCCGTATCTTCGGAGAGTGAACCTTGCCGGTCTCGGAAGCCATAAAAAAAAATCGTTTGCTGTCTACGCCGCTACACCGCGTAAGGCGCTACAGGCGCATCGGATGCAAACGCGGGTCCGCCCAACTGCTGCTGTACTGCAGAGAAGCCGAACGTACGCTCCCGAAGCGCTCGTATTTCGGTCCGGGAAATTCGGTATATCCAGTGCGCGCTTGAGTTCGTTCGCTATAAAAATGCCGAAATACATGTGATTCTTTATACTTTCTGTGTGTAGTTCGTCATAGCCAATAATTCGTTATATCCATGTTCGTTATATCGAGGTTCGACTGTATTGGTGTGTTTTGGTTTGAAAAGCATTCAGGTATACGCAGAGGGGTCAATGCAATATAGCAATCGCGAATGAGCATCAGTGGAGAAATAGAATACGTTTCCTGTTTGCCAGGTTCCTTTCTTGTGCCTCCAGATGGCCTCACATATCCATCCACTTGCAATTAACACGGTATTACCAATTTTTCTGGGACGCAAAGTCTACAGATGAACTAAAATTCAATGATACCTGCATGTTACTTGTTAGCGATGATACCTGACTATGCGCTGTTTTACTTTTGATAGCTTGTGGTCGTGTTGATGTGTAACACATACGTGATATGAAAAGACAACCTCATTGCGCTTTTACATGCTTCGAACTAGAGGACTGCAACTCACAATGATTCCCCGACATGCTGCCCAACAAGCACACGTTTACTCATGCTCTTTTTTCACGTCCTTTTAAAGGTGGTTTTTATCTTGAGGATTTCACGAAATCATTCAAACCGGTGTGACGAAGATCAGACGTGACGAGCGAGTAGGTTTCTGCACTTCGGCGCCACAATAAGAACACTCGGATCGTACACGTCATCGCTACTAGGGCATAGTCCCTCAGTATGGTATTTGTGGAATGTATCGCACCGAACACGTAGCACTAGTGTCGATGTCGCAGGGCAGTCTATTTTTCGTTTTTTCCTCCTTAGCTTTTCTACGCTGTTTGACATCGAATTAAAATAACTTCAACGCGATAGCTGCCATTCGAATTTGGCCAAGAAGACCTATGCATACCAAGCGATCGATCATCTCGATCTTGAAATTTGATGTCAGTGCTCCTTTAAAATGTATTGCACATTTACTGTAAGTAAACTTTCATAAGTAAACTTTTATCCTACCGGCTTGTCCGCCGCCTTCTCCACCTCTGTCGAAGCACAGTGCCTGACCAGCAATGTAACTGCAGCTGCCAGGTAGCATGTCTTGTCACTCGGTCTGCATGGCCAAAGTGCACACGCAACAGCCTTTTTGTTTTTTAAGATGTCCCGCTTTTCGTTTTTCTCTACTTTCTAGCACGCCTGGCGAGAACCCACCAGGAACGCCTCTCGCGGATGAGAATCCCGAGGAGCCCGCAGGGCCCAGCCTGGACGAGGCTTTGACCATGTCGCCCCAACACCGCTCCCACGACGAGAGCTCGCCGCCGCACGCGCTCCCGACGGGGAGTGGCAGCCCTTCGTCTCTTGGCAACGGCGAGGAGAGTGTGTGCGCCATTCGCACCATCACGACGCGCGTTCCATCGTACACTGGGCCGATCGCGGTGAGTGGCACGTGTTTGGTCCTGGTAGGTTGCTTTTCCCGCTCGGTCCGACTTTCTTGGGCTGGTAATCTTTTATATTAAAAATGTTTACTACTCATTGGCTACTTTAAAATTACCACCGAGTCCAAGTGTAATAACAGTCTGTGATTGATTGTTCTTACTCCATAAAGACAGCAAGATGTGGTGAAAAACGAATTCATATTTCCTTACTTTGTTCAAGTGGTCAGGTCATCACAGCCGTATTCAAAGTAGCTCCAAAAAAGGTGCCCTAAATTTGTCAGGCAGCGAGCCGCAGTCGCAGGATTCAGTTTGGCAAGGGCCGGGTAAGGGAGAATGTAAGCGTGGTGGGGGACAGGGAGGGTTAGTTGGTATGCATTGTCACAAAACACTACCGTACTTACCCAAAAATAGGTCGGGCACGAATATAAATAGACTCCTACTTATAGTGTTCTACGAGAGAGGAAAAAAATATTCGAATATAGGTCGACCAATGTGTGTGTGTGTGTGTGTGTGTTTTTTTTTTTAAGGGGCGAAGCTTCTTATGGCGGTGCTTGTGCATACTCGTTGTAGGTAACCTCCCCTCATTAATGCTTGAACCAGCCATAGAGGCGATACTTGTACTATACGCTGAAAAACGCAAATGGTACGCACTAGAGGGCGTTACTTGTGGAAAAGGATTGACGTCACACGTACGGAAGGAAAGAGAGACGATCGCGTGACTACGATCGTGTGTTTTTCGGCAGCACCGTACGCCATAGGGGAACTCCCTAGTACAATAAAAGCGCCGCATTGCCGCGCGCGCTTTCACAGGATCGGTGACGAAGAATCGACAAGGCTGCAGAGCGGCGTGCCCGCAGGGGGCCGGCGGCTCGCGCTCGGAGAAACAACCCCGACATGACGCGGGAGGCATTAGCGCGCCGTGAGGACTCGGCAGTATGACAACGGGGGGTCGAACCAGCGCGGCAGCGGCCTGTGGACCCCACTTCACCTCACTCTCATCATTCACCTCGTGGATATGCTGTCATTTTTTTATTATTATTATTTTGCAAACCGTCACGCCGATCGTACTACAGTCGAAACTCGCAATAGCAAAATCGCCGGGAAACCGAAATATTTCGTTTTCGCGAGCATTTCGTTGCCGCGATTATGAGACGTAAAAACAGTTATATGGACAGCAGAATGAAAATTTATTGCCAGAAGTCAGTCAACTTACTTTGCCGACCCTTGCCATGCAACAACTTCAAAGCTCTCCCTTTGCGCTGGAAAAAGCGGTCCATCGTCGTCATGTGCGCCGAAGAAGGAGCGAAGGGTGTCCAGCGCATCTAAAACAACCCGTGGGTTGGGTTTCTCCGCGTGCGTCTCTTCTTGGTCTTCGGTGTCGTCAGCTTCGCGCACGCTTTCGATAATGGCCTCGTCGGGCACTTCCTCGTACATGACTACGTCGTCATCGGCGCGAACGAACGCATCAACGGTGAGTTCATCTGGGATGTCGATGGCTCGAAGTTCCCTCCGGCGTTGGTCAGGGATAGAGGCACTGCCCTGCCACCACTTTCGCCGTCAAGTGCGCCTTTGTCCAAATATTCGTCTAGTGAGGCCGAAGCGCAATCCGTGCGCGATGCTTGCACGGTGGTGGTGAAGTCCACATGCTTGGAGCAGTTCTCCTGTCTGTTGAGTTCGTCCGACGGCGCCATCTGCACTCCAGCATGATCATTTGCCATCGCCTGCTGCAGTGTGGCCAGGCATATTGCCGGACACAGGCCCCATCGCCAATTTAAGTAAATAAAAATGGCGGTACCCACGCTAGCGCGGCAAAAGCACACGTTTACAAATTTTGAGTGCACATAACACGCATACGAGCATATTTTCGACAGTAAACCTTTGGCTGGAGGGTAAAATAAGGTCCCCACCGTGGTAGAAAATTCGCTAATGCGGAATCGCTGTCCAAAAACATTTCGTTGCCGCGAGATACGTAATACATGGGCTTCTATGAACGTTCTCTGGGGATTTAGAAATATTTCATTGCCGCGGAGATTTTGTACTCGCGGGGTTTTGTTATTGCAGGTTTCGACTGCATAAACAAAGCGCGAGGCGGCGAGGCCTCAGGCCAGTGTCAGTGTGACTGCGCGCCGGAAAGCAGTACTGGAAGCACAGCTAGCGGGCTAAGGACTTCAACGCCAGTACCTAGAAAAATCGGGGGTTTTATCGCAAACACGGCGGAGCGGCTGCATTTCGCAGGGGTGGGGGGGGGGGTGTGCGCTGTTTTTGCATGAATAACTTTTTTCTCAATTACTCGAATAGGATGAAAGGAGGAGGGGGGCCTTTATTTCAGATTTTACGGTATATAACTTGCGTATGCAGTGGTAACTGCTTGAAGAAAAGCGGGCGCGGCAATTGAACGCGATAAGCTCGGCGCTTCTGGTTGGTTTAATCGTGAATGCAGGTCGAGGTTTTTTCACGAATGTATGTCACGAATGTAGGCCGGTACCTGGTTATGAACAACATATTTGGGAAAAAAAGGTTAACTGATTTTCGAATAAATATGCTACTTTCGAACGGACACAGCAGATCCGGCCAGACCAAACCAAACACCACATTTATGCAACTACTTTCACATCAATTATATCTCCTGCTGAATGAAATACATCACTAGAGGACAGTACGCTGAGCACAACCTTATACAGTATTCCAATACACTCAATCAACAACATAAACACAAGGTAGCGCGAAAGCAGCGCCCCCAACGTTCTACTTGGCACGAGGGGCCCACGGGAAACAACCCGTGGCACCGTCCCCACCGGCCTGCGGTGGGAGGCAACCGTTGCACCAAAGAGACTCTCCAATCTTCTCTGTCCGGCAGGCGTCAGTTCTGGCACTACCGCGCTAACCATAATGATGATGATGGTGGAGAATGCGTACGAGCGCTGCACTACCTACCGCTCGATGACTGTTAACCCTAAATGCGGCTCTGCCGTGAGACACGTATGTGCCACGGGGCACAAACGACTTTACAGAGGTGATATTACCCCCACAACTTTTTTGTGAGATAAATTTTGCTATAATGAGCTTTGACTGTGTATGGGACGAACATAGTTACGTTTGGGCCGCGGGCTGCAAATGGGAGGTTTGTGGGCCATGTGTTTGAGCCCCCTGTGCTAAAGGAATAGCAGTACGCTTATCAGGCATTTCGGCACAGGCTCTTGTGATTAACTGCGTGCCAGCTACCAATTGAACATTTGCATCTTGTGGTAAATGCTGCAGATTATTAATAGAGATGCAGAATGCAAAAGCTGTAGCGGCAGAGTCGTTGGCGGGTCTGGATTTCACTGATGCCAGTGTGTGCACGTGTAAACGATGTGCCACTGTACGAAACTTTCCGACGATTCATTGAAGTGCAGCCTGTCGCCTACAAAGCTTACCCTGCCACTGCTTTCTGTACTGCACACAAGCATTGGCAGTGAGCGTTTGTCGTGCCCACTTTCTTCCTGAACAATGTGAGCATGGAAAGACTATCAGTTTCTGCTTATCTGTGAGTGTAAATTTTGAACGAAGCCCTTGCAATTGAGAACTTCAGTCTGATGTGAAGACTGAAGTTGCTAACAGTTGATGACATTGCTGTGCTAGTAAGTGGCAGTATTAGGTTGGATTAAGGTCTTGAAGTACAGTAGACTCTCAGTAAACGATAATCTGTTATACAGAACTACTGCTTAAACGGAACTATTGCCTCTGCAATACTTGGTCTCGGGCTTGTACACTGCACCCACGTTCACCTCTCAGTAAACGAAACTCCTGTTATATGGAACATGCTTTCTCGGTCCCTTCAGGCTCCGTTTACTGAGAGTCTACTGTAGGTAGGAGAGCACCGATGGACAATGTGGACCAAATTTTGTAAGAATGCCCTTTATGGCCAAGACAGTGTTCAAAGAGCAGCGAGGGAAGTAGAAATTTTAACTTACTTGAAATTACGTTTTATGTTTTTTGCAGATGCCAGGGCATTCAAACAGGGACCCTCCCATGGACCACCATCCCATGGACCGCCATCCCAGGGGACCATCTGGGCGAGGTATGCCACTCATTTACTGCACTGTAGTTTTGTCATGAATGCACTGCTACTGAACTGCCATAATGTAGTCGTAGCTTGTCAAAGAAAGCATTGGTTTTCAAGTTATCAGTCAAAGAGGACTTCTACCTCTAGGCACCAGGTTTTGTCATGTGTAAGCGCTGCCCTTAAGGATGCACAGAAAATTGTTTAAAAAATGATCCCTGTGTATTTCTGCAAAGTACTGCCATGAAGCCCCCACTAGAATTCATATATATATATATTTTACTTAAGCTCAATTTTGAACAAACTCCAATTGGTGGTGAGACAGGGTAGGGGGGGGGGAGAGAAGAACAATAATTTATTTTGATAGGGTTTGATAGGGCAGGATTGAAATGATGCAGTGCTGTGCAGGTTGGTAGCGTAGTTATACTTGTTGCAATTTTTTTGCGTGGTAGTACAGTAGACACTCGTTAAACGGAACCTGAAGGGACCAGGAAAATATGTTTCCTTTAGCAGCAGTCTCATTTTTGAGAGATAAGCAATGAGATAAGCAGGATTGCAGTATTTAGGTACAAAACCGATCATATAAGAAGTGGTGGTTCTACTTGAAGGAGCACTGACATCAAATTTACTCTTGCCAAGATTTTTGCGTAAGCGAGTAGCTATAAACCCCATAGCAGCGATTCGCGACCTAAAACGCAACTGAGAGATGGATAACTATCACTACTATTGATTTATATCACTGGTATCTAGCACGATTCAAAACGGCCCGCAATCCCCCCATTTTTAGCGCTGGGAGCACCAGCAGTGGCGCTACCTCGCGGTCACTTCCTGATCGCGCCACAACTGACCACTTCTCCACAGAAAAGAGTGACGTCAGGCTCAGCTGCTCCGCAAACATTTCGTCTGCTTGGCGGACACATTCAGTCATGCCTTGTCACCTGCATTGCCGTCGTCGCCGTACATAGCCTGAAGCTTCGAATCCCCACGATTCGTGACGTCTCGAATTATTTTTGCTTCGATCGACCTTTTACAGAACAGCGATTCCGAAATTAAGGCCACTCCAAGCAGCACTGAAGAGGTGCCCGAGGATGCATGCTTCAGCCATGTTTGCTCGTGTGTCTTAGTTAGGTATATAGGTGTGTTTTGGCATGCTCAGAGTTCAGTAATGCTATCGGGAATGAGCATCAGTGGAGAAGTAGAATTTGTTCCCCGCTTGCCATGTTCTTCTTTGTGCCTCCATATGGTCCCACCTATTCAGCCTTTCTCGGTTGCAGCGGCAGTAACACGGTATTACACGGTCGCAAAGTCTACGATGAACTAAAATTCAACGATACCTGCGTGTTACTTGTCAACAATGATATCTGACTATATGCTGTTCTACTTTGATAGCCTTTGGTCGTGTTGGCGTGTAACACATATGTGATGTGAAAAGACATCCTCATTGTGGCCCCGCCGCACTGGTCTAGTGGCTAAGGTACAGTAAAACCTCGTTAACTCGGATTTTACGGGACCGGAGAAAATGTCCAAGTTAACCAAATTTCGAATTATCAAACGGACCATGAAAACAAAAGGAGAACGTACACGGCATAGGCGAACCTTTATTTTTTGAAAAAGTGCGTTATTTTTGCCTGCCTCGCCGTTGGGATTTCTGACGGAACGATCTTATTTAATCCCATCAGGGGGTGGTGGGCATGTTCACTGTCGCGAGAACGCAGAACTCCTTGAGGACAGCCAGGGCTTCGGCGGCCTCCTGCACGGTGCGGCGACGTCGCGTCGGCTCATCACGTCTTTCAATATCATAACCTTTCTTTCAAGATCATTTGCTGGCTGCTGTGGCCGCTTAACTCCTGTGACGGTCGCCTTGAAGCGCGACAAGGCGCACAAACACAGCCACAACACAAAGAACCAAGGCACGAAGTAGTACACCAGTAGGCATAGCATGGGCGTAGCGAGCAGCTGTTAGTATAACTGGATGCGCTGGTGGCCCAAGCGCATCCGCCAGGTGGTGACTAGCGCCACCTAGCCACTTCCCCCTCATTCACTATCATCATCGTCATGTTCTGCTGCAGTTCGCTCGGTTTCGGTTTCTCCAAAACTCCGGTTCTGCCGTCGGTTACGGCAAGCAGTGCTTGAGCCGCCGAGATCGCGCGACTCTGGAGTCCCGACAGCCCTCTCCGGAGTTGTCAGAGATAACCGGTGCGTGGCTAAATCCCTCCGAAATAATGAACATTTGACCTCATTGAAATATACACAGTTTTGCCGGCACCACGCCGTGAGTCCGAGTTAAACGAATTTCCGAGTTAACGAGGTCTGGATAAACGAACTCTTACTGTACTCGGCCGCTGACCCGCAGGTCACGGGATCGAATCCCGGCTGCGGCAGCTGCATTTCCGATGGAGGTGGAAATGATGTAGACCCGTGTGCTCAGATTTGGTTGCACGTTAAAGAACCCCAGGTGGTTTAAATTTCCGGAGCTCTCTACTACGGCGTATCTCATAATCATATGGTGGTTTTGAGACGTTAAACCCCTCAAATTAATCAAACCCTCATTGCACTTTTTCCGTGCTTCAAACGAGACGACTGCAACTCACTTGCAACTCACAACGATTCCTCGACATGCTGACCGACAAGCACACGTTTAATCATGTTCTTTTCTTTCACCGTTCTTGTAAAGGTGGCTGTCATCTGGATAATTTCACGAAATTATTCAAAGCTGTGCAACGAAGATCAGGCGCGACGAGCGAATGCGTTTCCAAGCTTCGGCGCCAGTCAGTACCACGATAAGAACACTCGGATCGTACACGTCATCGCTACTAGCGCATCGTCCCTCAGGATAGTATCTGTGGAATGCATCGCACCGAACACGTAGAACTAGTGTCGATGTCGCAGGGCACTCCAATTTCCATTAAACACTCGTGCATTGTTTTCCACCGAAATAAACTTCTGCACGACGGATTCCATTCAAGTTTGGCCAAGACGACCTACACACACTGAGCAATTGCAGGAAGGGCATATCTCGATTATGAAATGTGATGTCAGTGCTCCTTTAAGCAGCCCTTCTGTTGAAAATATTTTCGTTATTGAGAGTCTGCTGCATTTACTTGTAAAACGATTGGCCTTGCATTGTTTTTGTGTAGAGATATTAAGCTGTGTTAGTGATGCTTTTGTTTTGTTTTTTCTTTTCTCTTTGAAAAAAAAAATGCTATTTACCAGGGTTGTTCTCCCGCCACGGAAGATGGTTGTCTCCGCATTCTCTACCACCGCTAACCCAACGAGCTCAATTATGTAATTCGTATGAGACCTCTTACTGCAATTGTTTTGTGCACGTCTCCGTTTCTGAGTATGCGACCTGAGTTATGTGGCGGGATCTACAATGCACGCCACTTGTAATGTAGCCGCATATAGCACAGGACAAATTATGACACGGTCTTTTTCGACTCCCGTTTACTGCCCCATAAAACGCCATGTACACTCAGACATCAATATAACGAAGTATTGGTTACAACAAAGCAAATAAAAATGGTATTGCAATAGATGTAGGGGATATAGCGAACTCATTTTGCATGTAAGATGCTACTTTGTTATAAAGAAGTTTGAGTGTATACGAATACCGCCTATTGTGGCAAAAAATTTTCCGGCAACTGCATTTGCTTCCAGCATTTGCTACCTTGTCTGTAAATTTATGTTTTGCGGTTTTATGACGCGAGCTTTTGCCTTTGCTGACAGTTAGCAGACTTGCAGAAGCTTGGCAGGTTTTGTTGTCGTCGGTCGTATGGCTGCGAACTCGAACTTCGTCTCTTATGCACTGCTCTTGTACGACGCTTAAATCCTATCTTTTCGATGTCTGATCTTCATATTGTTTTGGACAAACTTCCTGCAACAACATGCCGAACGGCAGGCTGGGGCTAATCAGCATTGTGTGCTTTTCGGTAGCGGTTTGCACGTGGTCAAAGGGGCAGTTCAGACAGATCAGAAAAGAGCATTGCTCGCAGCTAACGTTACTAAAAAAGCAGTGTTATATATAGCCTCACAACGGGCAAGGCACAGTGCTTCACGAGCTCCTCGGATGGTACTGGATAAGGGGAATAACAAAAACATTCCTAATTTAGAAAAGATGGAAAGGAATTAAGCACACCAACACACAGAACAACTGATGTGTCACACACATATCTTATGTCCAAAATAATACTCTTTCCATTCTCGGCAAGAGCAAATTTACCCTGTACGTGAGATCTTGGAAACAATACACTCCAATGACTTACTGCTGTCCAAGTGTCGCTGATTATAAGTAAGTTTAAAACATATACTGAAATGGAGTGGACACCTTGTATTGTGGTCATGCAAAAAAATAAATAAATAAAGGGGGTTTCGAAAACGACTTCGATGATATGTATCTAATTCATCCACTAATTCATCTAATTCTCTCTAATTCACCTAATTCATCCAGTAGTGGCTTTAGCATGTCACAATGCATGCAGGCTTAGACTGCAGGGGGTCAATGTTGAAGGCAATTAAAGTCTTTTATAGTAGTGATAGTTGGTTGCTGGCTTCTTTCGGGCCCATGTAACATGGACTTTATCATTATTGCATATTTTTATTATTGTAATTTTGCTATAACGGCTAGTGACAAGATTTTACGATTGGTATAGCTGCCCATGTCACATGTCAAGGTTCTGGGGTCGCAGGTCGCGGGTTCGAATCCCGGCTGCGGCGGCTGCATTTCCGATGGAGGCGGAAATGTTGTAGGCCCGTGTGCTCAGATTTGGGTGCTCGTTAAAGAACCCCAGGTGGTCGAAATTTCCTGAGCCCTCCACTACGGCATCTCTCATAATCATATGGTGGTTTTGGGACGTTAAACCCCACACATCAATCATCAGTTTCTGGGGTCTCGCAGGAAGAAAACGCCGCTCTCGGAACGAACGGACACAACAGATGCAGTCGAGCAACCAAAACACGTGTATATTTATTCAGCTACTTATACAAATGACAATATAGACAGCCAAATCAATTACGCGTCTAGTGACATGCCAGAACAATCTTTTACAGTATTGCTAATAAACACTCATGCAAAACAAGTACTGCGAATGCGGCATCGACGATGCTCGACTCGCCGCGATGGATCCACGGGACACCATCGCAAGCACCGCCCCAACACCAGAGAGACTTTCTAATGTTTTCTGTGCGGCTCTTTAGTGTGCTGCTGAGTGACTCTGCTAACGCTACAGCGCAAACCGTAATAAAATAATGATGTGGAGGCGGATATGTTGTAGGCCCGTGTGCTCAGATTTGGGCGCACGTTAAAACACCCCAGGTGGTCGAAATTTCCGGAGCCCTCTACTACGGCGTCTCTCATAATCATATGGTGGTTTTGGGACGTTAACACCCACATATCGATCAATCAATTATGGGAGCACTGTGCCACCTTCCGCTCAACGGCTGTTAAACCTAAATGCGGCTTATCTGCGAGACGTGTGTGGCGCGAGGCGCAAAAGACTTTACAAAGGGTGATGGCACCCCACGAGGTACTACCCAAGGCTGAAATTAAGTAGCGTCGTTGCATACACTTTCTCTGTGCGCCTGTCGTGACTTCCTTTCCCTTCTGGTCTGACAGGCTCTCTCCATCGTTCAAGTCGACACGGAGACTATGGACATCATCGGTCACGTCACGACTATGGTCCTGGCGGCAGGTGAGCGTTTGGTTATCTTGTACACGAGGGAAGGGGGTCAATGTTCATATATCGAGAGCTTTTTCAGTGTTTGTTATGGGTTGACTCTTAGTTTTTTTGTTGTTGTTTATTTCTTCCGTAGTCTTAAACTGCACAAGCTTATGCAGTTGTTTCCTCCGATTTCAAATCTGTGATTACTTTTCCTGTAACTGGTCTTGTTGCTGGGATAACTTGGGTTCACCCCCTAAGGCCGCTGTAAAAAAAAATGCTTAGTTACATGTGATATTTAAGATAAATTAGCATATACTAACTAGAGATTGAAAGTATGACGTTTTTTTTCTTGGCCTTTCTTTCTTAATTTACTTAGCAAAATGAACTTTCCGTTCTCATGAGCAGTTGGAATTGTCTTAAAATTTTGATAAATAATTAATTTAAAAGGCTTGTGATTTAAATTCTGCTCCCATACTTGCATTCTATACATGTACAGGTTCCATTGCAACAATAATTGTAGGTGTACCTTCTCTAGATGCAGAGATATTGGGGCCTCAAAATTGAGTGGTTGTAAGTTTACTTGTAAAAACGGGAAAAAAAAACTGATAATATGTAGTTTCTTCAAAAAACAGCGATCACGGTGTGCATATTTTGCAATGCTCCTGAAAGTGCTCATAAACTGGTAGCCGAGCTTTAAACACAGGTGCTGACAAATTATAATAAAGCTTTGAGGTAGGCTCCCTATTTTTTGCAGGTTTTGCATTGTATAAGCACCAAGAATCAGGACAGTCCAAATGACACTACAAAAAAATTACTGCTTCCTAATGTGAGAAAATTTGTGCAAAGATAGAAAAATACTATCAGAAACCAAATAAGCCAATCTTAAGGGGAGACGCTCCTCGAAAGCACTTTTTTTTTGTTATTCAACTTAGAGCTTCAGAAATTGGACCACTGATGCAGTTTTTCCTCCTGATTCCAAATCTGTAATCAGTTTTTACATAAGTGCAATAGTTTGGGAGTTGTGTTTCAAGTAATGGTGAAACTTGATAAGTTTTCCGGGAACTTTCGCGCATACTAAATGTTCATGCAGAGAGTTGTTCAATGGCTCCTTTTGCTCCCTATTAGCCATAGAGTGCCGATATCTAGCTAGAAATTGTGCTCCAACTTTGAAACTATGAAAAAACATCTGTGTAGCAAAGTACCCTTTTTTTTCCACTCGACCACTATTAAATTTATTAATAGATATTTACAGCTGATAGGTTGTGCTGATTCAAGTAGATATCGGCACCCTACGCACTCTCCTCAATGTGTGTGCCAAATTTCGTCGTCGTATGACCATTCTAAGTGCCCGAAACACTTCCCGCAAAAAATGCAAATTGGCCAAAATTGCGAAATGAGAAAAACGCGTTTGAAAGTTTGAAAGTCTGTATTTACAAAAATGAAAAACGCAGTAGCACGAAACTTGTGCTGAACACATACACACATGTCCAGAGGGAATATCAGTTGTCTAAAACTCTCCAGCACCGTAGGTTTTCCCTTCCCGGCTGGTGCGGCAGGACTCTTCCACCCGGGCCCTCTTGGCTGCACTGCGACGGTGTGCCCTCGCCTCAGCGGTCTGACGCACATTCATCTTGTGCATGCGCATGCTGTCTCGGCGGTCGCTGAGGGTAACCAGGGCCTCCGAAGGAAGCACCCCAAGCTCTTCCAGCACCTTTTCAAAGCTCGCGTGGCCCCGGTTGAACCACAGGACTGCAATGGCTGTGGCTGTTTCCACAGCAGTCCGGGAAGCAAACCGGGTCTTTGGACACAGCAGCCATATTTTGCTGTTCAGGGACTCGGCCGCGTTCTGTGTCTTGCCGTGGAGGCACCGGGCAAGCAGCTTCGCATCTGTGAGACGCTTGTAGATTGGGAGGACTGCCAAACCCTGGGCCTTGGTCAGGAGGGGGGTGTGGCACGGTGCAGGCTGGCCCTGCGCCTCAGCACGTCGGTGCTTGCACCACGAGTCTGGGCCTGCAGGACAGAACTTGTGACTTCCAGCACCGTCTGTTGAGCACGAGTGCAAACATGAGGCCCATATGGCAGTGTACATCTTGTGGACATTTCCCCGATTGTTCACAATGGCCACCTGAAAGTAAGTTTGAAGCTTCTGGATGGTGGTCTCCTTCAGCTTCTCCCCTCGTGGAAGTGGCGTTGGCAGCTTCCGCAGGCCGGTGCCCAGACGTTTCGCCACGTGGTTGGTGCACTCCTCTTTTTCAATTGGAGTGTCAGGGTACACGTTGGCATCACAGACCCCGTTGTAGGCCTTGCTGTCTCCATCGCTTAGGAAGATGGTGAACCGCAGGGGTGTCTCATAGTCCACAGTCCTCTGCCAAATGCGCACTGCAGCTTCGGCCTCCATGGCATGCGAAGAACAGTCGCAATTCTTCTCACAAACGGGATGATGAAACGCCTGCCATGTTTCTTCATCGCCTCCCATGTCGTTATGCAAACTGCACGCCAGGCAGAAGTTGGAAAGCACTTCATAGTCCAGGCACAAACCAGTGTCCAAGGACACTACAGTTCCCACACCATTGTGGCTTTTGTGGCCTCTTTTTTGCCATGTGCCGTCAAACATGACTGGCACGTCACTGTTACCAGCCACCTCTTTGGTGACGCTGCGTGCCCTTTGCATGTTTTCACAGACAGCCTTCACTGCCGCACTGTGAATCTTTTTGCCGATAGCATGGAAGGTCTTATGGTGCATAGGGTTTGGCAATCCAACTACTGCACAAAATCGTGAAAGTTGCTCATGCCCGATACCGACGGCACGCGCTGCAAGCACCACTTTCAGGTTCACGGCAAAGGCGTCACGCGAACTCCCGCTGTCGTAGCTTCTGCTTGCACCGCGGCCGCCATCTGACGCGACCCGCTTCGACGAGTACGCGGACGAAAGGATGCTCTCCGAGCACTCCGCATTCTCGCAGTGTAGCTCCAGAAACGCCGAAAGGCCTTTCCGCTTTTTATTCGGTGCCCGAACTGCGAGTTTACTCTCGTGACAAACGGGGCATTCCGCGCCTGCGACGACGGCCGTCAATGCACCCAACTCGCACAGCACTACGCTTTCGGCACGATCGGCATTCGGCCTGACGTCGTTTTCGAATAACGCGATCTTTTTCTGCGATGCACTCACAAAATTCACTGCAGCGTTGATCTCGTCGTCGCAGTTGCCATGGTCGACGTTGCCGTGGTCGATGTTAGGCCTACCGGCCGCTGGCCCGTCGCGGACATTTTCGTTGGCGGTGGCTTTCTTGTACGTCCTCCGCCGCTTCCCTCTGAACTTGTTCTTACTTCTGTATTTCCGATGGTCGGCAACGGCCTTTTTCGGGCTTGCCATCGCACGAAAACAGCGAAAAATAACTCCGGAAAACAGTGAAGCGAACTACGGCAAGAAAACACGGGTGCTGTCAGCCAATGGCGGCCCTGCGTTAGTGGCGCGCGGTTTGAAACGGCGGGAAAAGACTGTTTTTGTTGCTTTTTTTTTAGATTTTTCGTGAACGTACGAGACTTCAAGAACCGGGATTGTGGAGAGTAAGGACAACTCTACACGAGCCAGCGGCCGCAATATGGCGGACAGCTCTCTTCGCGGCCCCGCGAGCACGCGAACAGCAGCCCGTTTTGTGTAAATTTCGTGATGCCGCGCGTCACTGCCGCTCACTCAGACGCGTTTTTCACTGACTTCTGATGCTTATTTCGCTGTGATATTTTCAGATGTCAAAATATAATGTATAAAGATGATAAAGCAACAAAAAACAGAAAAGGTGAAATTTGGAAAAAAAAACGCGACTTTTCGACCCGCGTCTCCCCTTAAAAAAAGAATTCTTTCGTCACCTTTCGGTCCAGCAACAAGCAAGAGAGCAAGATGCGTATCAGACGTGTAGCGTATATGTATCCCGAAGGATTACGGCCACTAGCTTGGGTCCGGCCTTAGCGAGCGCAGGGCACACGTTAACCGTCGCCATGGCGAGAACACGGTACTGCTCAAGGTTGCCACACTTTATTGCCTGCGGCAACACCAAAAACGCAGTACAAAGCTCATTGCAAAGGCGTGGCGGGAAAGCAAATGGGCTTATCCATGCCACGGGCGAGAAGTACTACACAGGGGTGCTGCGAGCACGTCTCCATGGTAAATGTGATTCACGGAGATACCGGGACAAAGGCCTAGTTGCTCGAGCGAGGGCAAAGGCGCTCGCGTTGGCTTCGGAGAGATACGGGTCGGCGCAGCCTGGCCACGCACTAGCACACCGTCCCGCTCTTCAGCCTAGCGTTTGGAAGGGGGAGGGACATAAGATAAGCATTCCCCGTGGGCGCAAGGCGCTGTTGGCGAAGCCGGAACGAGCCCCAAACAAAGGGACCCGACGGACAGAAAAGAAAAGCGTGCTTACCCCCATGTCATCCAAGAGACGTCTCTTGCGCTCCCGACACGCGCGCGAAACCTCTCGAGAGATTTTGCGCGCAGCGCCACAGTCGACATCCGCTACCAGGTGAGAGGGGTTAAGCGTCACTCTTCGCTCTTCCAGCGCGGAGACCATGGAGGAGAGGGTAATGTCGGGACATGAGAACGGAGAAAGAGGCGGCAAAGCCTACGCAAAGGCAGCGGGCTAGCCTCAATTCCCACATACCTAACCACAGAAAAAACGGACAAACTCTAAAATGACAAACTGGATTAACATCAGGCTGGTTTGTGCGGAAGCGCTTGCGTTTATGTCTTTTCTTTGTCTGTTTTGTATGTGCGGTGATTTTAACGTCACACCGAGCTGACTTTGAGTGTAGCTTGGTTTGCAGTTTGGCTGTGGCAGCCATTGTATGGATACTTGGCCGACTGAAGCAGAAAAATGGCTATTACATGCCGCCAAAACACACAGCCTGCGATATTGTCAATTGTAATTTCTACATTGATGCTTACATTGGCACGATCTCTAGCCATAGCTAGAGCAACTGTGCAACTTTTCAGGGCTGGCAATATAGTGAAAAGATTGTAAACATCACTGTAGCATAGCATCGTGAACAGCTGGTCATAGTGTTTGATACCGCACTCAATAAGCCAGCCGGAGTCCCCTAATCAAACGGCGCGATCTGAAGCGTTCGAATTTTCGTCTGCAAGTTTACACTACTTCAGTGGGACAAGTGGCGTTTCCGCGAAGATGTCTGAATCAACGGGCATGTCTGAATTTTCAGCGTCCGAACGAACGCTCGGCGACTGTGTATTTACACTGAAGCTGTATAGGCTAAGAGGTTGAAGAATCTGTTGGTCCATGAGTACACTAATGCTAGCATGCGCTACTTCAAAGCTTCTCTCTGCACGAGTTTCCCTTCAGGTTTACCATATTTTCCCGAGTAATCCTCGCACTCGCACAATCCTCGCACCCCCCCCATCGCCCAACAAAAATACGAATTCTTTTTTTTCTCGAGTAATTATCGCACCCCCGAAAACTGCTGCAATAATGTCGTCTGCTCTCTCCAGCCACTGATGATAGCGCACGTCATCTGGCGCCATCTCTTAAGGGGGGGCGTGGCTTTGGCATCGCGAAATTTGGCGAAAAAATCGATTTTCTGAAAATCTCATTTTCACATTCTGTGACCCCTGTTCTATCTAATTTCGAAGTTTCGTCCCTGAAAACAGCGTAGAAATGACGTAAAAATTTTTTATCGAAGCTAGGGTGGCGATGAATTTCACGGAAATTGCGAAAAAACGGCGTTTTTCGAACCGCGATATCTCCGCAACCACGTAACCTAGCGCCGCCATCTTTGTCTCTATGGATAGCGCGATCTTTCCGTTTCAAATTTGCTGCCTCGGCCGGCTGAACCAGGCAAGAGCAAGCCCACAGCAAGCCAAAGTGTAAAGGTATCATAACAGTTTCCGATTGGCAACGCGCGTCACGTGACTGTACGGCGGCTCCGCATTGGTTGCCCGTGCGGTTGCTTGTAGCAATGGGCGCAAATGTCGTCTGCCCTAAGCGCTGATGGGCCGCTCACTGCATTTGTTTTCAACTCGTCGCGGCGTGGTTTCGTGCGGTCGCTTGTAGCAATCGGCGCAAAGGTCGTCTGCTCTACGCGCTGACAGCGCTGACGGGCCGCTTACCGCATTTGGTTTCAACTCGTCGCGGCGTGGTTTCGAGATCGCATCGCGCTGCGATAAGACCAGCGCTCGTGAAAGGAGAAAAACGTTGTTATCCAGTTTGGCGCATTGCAGTTTTGAGATCAGTTCCCGCATGCGATCATGGACCGGCGATCATTCAAGAAGAAACGCAAGACTGCGCAGCAATTTGGTGCTCGTAAGCCAAAGCCGCCGATCGTGAAAAAGAAATTCAGTCCGGCAACTTCTGCGAGCAGCGACGACGGCGTGCGGCACGACGAGGACTCACAGCCGAGTACAAGCACGCACGGAGCATCGTCCGCGAGCATCGACGAAACACTTCGCGCGAGGATGTAAACGCCGCGGATGCTCAGCCTAGCACTTCGCGCGAGGATGTAAACGCCGCGGATGCTCAGCCTAGCACTTCGCGCGAGGATGTAGACATCGCGGATGCTCAGCCAAGTACTTGCTCAGCCAAGGATGCTCAGCCAAGGATGCGAGGCCGTCTACCAGCACCACCAGTAGCACGATTCGGACACTAAGGACCGCACTGCAAAGGACACTAAGGAATACAACCCTGGTGCCTATTAGGCATGTAAACCGTGACTCAAACTTTGAACCTCGTTTTCTCAATACTGTTTTTTTGGCATGTTGTTCAGCTCGTGGAGCAGATACCTTCGCAACTACTTGACAGATTTTGATTGTTTTTTTTTATAATGCTCCTTGAACTGTGCTTCAGGAGGCTGCATTTTTATTTTTCAAATTTAGCCTTTTAAAAATTTTTGGTAGAGTTTCTTGTTTGTAGTGCAAATGTGCTCATTGAAGTATCAGTGGAGAAAACATGAACTACAAATTTTAGTGTTGCAAAAAAAATTATTTTGAAAACGCAGCCCCCTAGAGCATACATTCACCTCTGCACTGTGGGAATTGAGGCTAGCCCGCTGCCTTTGCGCGGGCTTTGCCGCCTTTTCTGCCGTTCTCATGTCCCGACATGTCTGCCCTCCTTTGCTGTCTGCCGTGGTGGGAGAGCGGAGTGACGTTAACTCCCTCACCCGGAAGCGGATGTTGACTGTGGCGCCGCGCGCGGGGACTCGCGAGAGGTTTTCGCGCGCTGCGTCGGGAGCGGTGAGATACTCTCCGGGACAGCAAACGGTGAGCCACGCAATCTTTTCCGTCCGTCGACTCCCGTCGCTCGGGGTCTCGTCGGATTTCGCTGATGGCGCCTCGCGCTACGGCGAACGCTCACCTTTTGTTGCCCCGCTGCGTACACACGGACGAAGGGCGGTACGGTGTCCTAGTGCGTGGCCTCGCTACGCCGACCCGTCTCCCTTCGAAGCCAACGCGAGTGCCTTTTGTTCTCGCTCGAGCAACCGGGCCTTTGTTCCGGTCTCTCCGTGGATCACCTTTACCGCGGAGACGTGCTCGTGGCACCCTGTGTAGTACTTTGTGCCCGTGGCGTGGATAAGCCCACTTGCTTTCCCGCCGCGCCTTTTTGCAACGGGCTGTACTGCGTTTGGTGTTGCCACAATAAAGTGTTGCGAGGTTGAGCAGTATTGTGTTCTCGCCACGGCGACTTTTAACGCGTGCCCTGCGGCTCGCTAAGACCGGACCCACGCTGGTGGCCGTACTCCTTCGGGATACGTGTACCCCACACTGGCGCCCAACGCGGTATCAAAAGCTCTAGCTTTTGACTGCTCTTAGCGAGTCAGTTCGCCTGCGCGATTCGGGCTCGTCGCAACATGGCTGCTTCGCGGGACTTTTGTCCGCTGTCCCTTTTAGCGGATGCCGCGTTGCACACGGAGGCCATTGCCTCTATTGACGGGAACCCTTCTGCACTCGTCCGCCTCGTGTCGGCACCGCAATAGGGGGTGCCGACAGCACACAGTGTTTACCAACTTTCTATGTCATTTTTTAAACTCTTCAGCCGCTTCACGAGGTCCAGTAATGAAATTATTTGTTTCTCAGAAAGTTTTCATGATATCTTGAAATTTTTATGGAAGCATTATGAGGTCATTTTTAGTGTCTGTGCCAATTTTCATCAAGATCTAACCAGAAACAAGAAAGTTCGTTCCGAAAGGCACATCCCCCCTTAAGCATAAAGCGTACTATTGCACAGAGATTCAATCCAACTCAAGCCAAGCCGAAGTGGCCAGTGCGCATTGCGGCGTGTTTTGTATGTTGCGTCGGTAACCTTGTCAAGTTATGAGGCGATACTGAAGCTGTACAACTGCTTTCGAGTTGCAAGTTATAGATAATGCACTAAAGAACGACAACAGGGCCGCCGGTAGGCCTTTCGGAGTCTAAGAGTTTTGTGTTCGCTACTGGTGATGGCTGCTGAAAGCCACCAAGACGCGTTGGGCCTGCCGTGTGCCTAAAACTGGGATTGATGGTAAACTTTATTTCTTAAGAAGGAAACTGCAGACAATTATGTTAAATAGCCGTCAGCCCAATACTGACGTCCCACGCTTACCTTTTGAGGGCTCCTGTTGAGCGACGAATGCTACCGCTACGCCCGCAACGTCCGCAAGCTTTGCGTATGGTATTCTAATTCTCGACTATTTGCTTCCACTTTTTGTGTCTCAATTAAATCTTATCTTGTGTTGAACCTCTGCTTTTATTGAGGTAAGTTTTAATTAGTACTTCTTAAAGCTTGCTGTGAGTTGCTGGTGTGAGAATCACGATTTGCGGCCACTTCGTTTTCTTTTTCGCTCTGTACGTTTTCGTAGAAAGTTTTCCCCGCGTAATTCTCGCACCCCCCAACTTTTTATCGGTTTTCCGGCAAAAAAAAAGTGCGAGGATTATGCGAGTAAATACGGTAGTCAATACAGCTAGGCATGAAACCTGTCGCAACATGAATTTCTACCCATAAAATCATTTAGGCCTCCTTAGTATTGTCGCAGTGCAACGCGAACAAAAGATGACAGCAGCTTGCGGCAGCGAAAAGAGCGTATTCAGGATCAGCTGTGCAGCAAGACGCCTGCTTCGTTGTCGTTGGCGCAGCCCGGCCAATTATTAAACAATAGCCCGGCCAATTATTCAATAGTTGTTGAATAATTGGCCTCAGCGCGTGTTAGCGTCCTGCTTGCGTAGGCGATCACTCATTCCGTGTCTTCTTGCCACTGCACAAGCACAGCTCCGAGGCCTACATTGCTTGCGTCTTTGAACTAATGTCACTAAGCACAAAGTCTGCAACTTGGATCTCCTAAATGCGGTGACAAGAGAAATTAATAGCTATAGCAGAAGACACTTCCAATAGATCCCAGCTTGGTGTAAACACCAGGGTCACACGGTTCAGCGTCGCTGGTTAACCACCTGTACAGAGTGGGCAGGGATTTTTGTCTACGCTATCTGCACCAGTTAAGAAATTTTATTGATCTAACTTTGTATTAACCACAGTGATCAAGATTTTGTTCTGCTTGATAAATCTCTGCTTCCAAGCCCAATTTTTTTAACCGTTCGCCCGTCTCTTTCCGTGGCAGTCTTCGGTCAGGTAACGACTACCGCTCAGGTGGCTATCCCCCATACGGAGGGGGAGGTGGTGGAATGAGCGGAGGCAACGGTGGAGGTAGTTACCCTCCACCCCCGCTGCACCTGCCACCACCTCCGCAGGGACATCATTTGGCACCGCCCAACTTGCCACCACCCCCGTTCCCTGGGCAGGCACCGCCCCCTGGTGAGTTACCTGTTATCTTTTGTTGGGCACTTAAAGAATGGGAGTGTTGGGGTGCTATCACCCCCGGTAAGGTCGTTTGTGCCTCGTGGTACACACATGTTGCGCGCATAAGCCGGATTTAGGGCTCACAGCTATCAAGTGGTAGGTGGCATTGTGCTTGCGAGTGTTTATCACCACCATCATCATCATCATGGTTAGCGCGGTAGCACCAGCGGTGAGGCTGGCTGGCGGCACATAAGGTATGAGTGGTTCTCTTTGGCATGTGGCGGTTTGCGCCAACGGTTGTCTCCTGCGGTGGGTCCATAGGTAAATCGCACCAAGGGTCGTCTGCCTTGGGCCCTCGCGGCGAGTCTGGCGTTGGTGGCGCCGCCTTCGCGCTACTTTGTGTTTGTTCCTATGTTAGATTGAGTGTATTGGAATATTGTGTAACATTGTAGCGTGTTGACTGATGATTCAGCTGACGATATCATCGTTGTAAAAGCAGTTAAATAAATGTGTTGTTTGGTTTGGTTCGACCACGTCTTCTGTGTCCGCTCGCTCTGAGAGTGCGTGCTTCATATCGAGACCCCACAGGAGGGATAATATTTGAACATCCAGTTAGAGAGCAGTTGTGGACATTGCCCAATTAAGCTTGTCAGGACTTGAAACACTCAAACTTCAATGTAACGAACACGGATATAACAGAATACTGGTTATAATGAAGTAAATGAAAAATAGGCTTGCACTACATACAGCGTTAGAAATAGTCTATAATGAATTTTCGGATATGACAAACTTATTTTCTTGTATTGAGGTGTGAGTGTAGATACTCAAAGAAAATGAATATTATTGATGTAAATGTGCACAATGTACCCAGGATATTGAGTGTTTAACAACAAAAAGATATGGTAATGTAAAGGCCATGTCTGCACTGAACTCGTAGCACAGTTGCAGCATAGTCTGGAGAAGTACCCCTTCTCGGGCCCTTTGTGAAGCTCTTGGGTTGACTACTGCATATACAGTTGCTGGGTACCCACTACATGTCTGTAAGGCAATATGTGCATCTACATTGCTGCACATTTTCTTGATAAGGATGAATTATCGTAGAGCCCTCTGGGTGGGAAGCTTCACCAATTCTCACGTATGAGAAAATGAGGCATTGCAATGTCCACAGCTTTTGCTGGCCGATTCTGGTTCTTAAGTGAGGTTAAGGAGAGAATGTTTGCTGATTGTCTAATTTTCCAGGTTTGGCTGGAATAAACGTGGTCCCTCCACACTTCCCTGTGCCACCGGGAGCCAGCTACATCCCTCCAACCAAGCCATTTGGACCGGGAGAGGAGTACCACGGCAGGCGGAGGTGAGTGCAGTGGCTTGTCAAGGTGTGCTTTTCGCAGTCGTACCAGTTAACAATAGACTGCATTGAGCTAACGGTCACTGGTAATAATGTCCCCGAAGTACCGTGATTATATCTTGTCTGCGGAATAGGCCAGCGGGTGACTTGATGGTTAGCATTGTGCAATACGAACCAACAAAGGATGGCGCAACAGATGAGGGCTTGTCTGTTGTTCCTTCGTCTTTGTCCTCTGTGGTTTTCACTGAGTAGTTCCGAGTGTGGTTAACCATCACACTTGGAATTCGGAGTGTGACAAGTTTGTGAAATCCATCCTCCTGCTCTTTCTTGTCCCTGAAAGCCGTGCCACCTCAGTGCTTCACACAATTTTCGTGGGTCACTCGTGTTGCAATCCAGCCAATACGAAGATGCATCTCTCGGGCGCTAATTGCCCGTTGTACGCATTCCCATCTGTATTTGAATACAAGTCTTTTTGTGGCGAAGAGTGGCTTGGTGACATGCTAGAATCTATTGGTTGATTAGGGGCAGGGAAGGTAGGCCGTTCATAATTTTCTCACGAGTAAGAATAGTGTGCACACTTTTAATAACCCTTTATGTAAGTGAGTGCGCTTGCTTGATCTGTGGCGAAGTGTCCTGTTGCCCCTAAAGTGTACCACTAACGAAAACCAACCTTTTGGTGCTACCCCCCTCGCAGCCGCAGTCGGCGTGCGGGCGACCCCCTGGAGGAGTTTGAGAAGCACCTGCGTGACCTGCACCGCAACCGGCATCGTGAACGGCGAAGCAACCGCTCGCACTCCAAGACGCGGTCCCGCTCCCGCTCGTCATCCTACGACCGGTCGCGCTCCAAGTCGCGCGGGGGCCGCAGCAGCGCTGCCTCCCGGTCCTGTTCACCCCGCTCGCCCCACTCACGCTACAGTGGCAGTTCACGATCCTACTCGCCACACTCCAGGTCGTACACGCCAAGGTCACGGTCAAGGTCCTTCTCGAGGTCCCGGTCAAGGTCGCGATCACCTGCAAGACACCGCCGGTCACGGTCACCACGGAGCCCTGGAGGCAGTGATGGACGCCGGCGGGCAGGATCAAAGAGTCCCCACGGACGGCGCTCACGAAGTGGAAGCTACAGGTACTGTGGCTGTCGCCCAGTCTATGTAGTTAGTCTTGATTGCCACACACACTTCTTTTCTACTATCATGTAACTGCCCTGTCAAGCATGCAACCACTGCTGCGCGCATGCCGTGCCTTGGATGTATTTGCCGGTCTTGCTGCAGCCTTTGCCATCACAGCCAAGTAGCAATATGATTGCAATGAGAAACCTGTTGGTTGGTTTGCTTAGGGTTTAACTTCAGTACATCCATGCATCATTCTAACGATATTCTTCTGTACAAACCAATGGCATGTGCTTGCCAAACCGTCGCTGAAATCGTGTGCTGTTTAAAGAAAAAAATGAGGCAGACAAACAAGAATGCACACGCATGTTGTGAGCAGTGGCCGATGTGCCCAACAAGCTTCGTGCGCCCATTTAGTTGGCAAGCTTTGTTCATAGGTTGAATACAGTACTGAGATATTTTATTTTATAACATTGATGTTTTGCTGCAAGAAATGCAGTGCATAGGACATTGCTTACGACAGAAGTTACCACTGTTTCGAGTGTTGTCATAGTTGTGGCTGGCACTTGTTCTGGGAGCCCACATATAGGATAGTAGTACTACCAGGTAGCACGATGTTGCAGCATGGAGACAATGGAACACTGATCTTTCCTTGTTTACTTCTTATGTCCCTTGGGGATAGTGGAAAAAATTCCAGCATGTGATTCAGTGTAACATGTGTTGCCTACTGAGTTCTGACTGAACTTGCTGTTTTACGTGTGCAGGTCGCGCTCCAGGTCTCCCAGCCGAGCCACACGGCGCACACGGCATCACTACCACAGTGGCAGCCACGGGAGCGGCCGTACATATCGCCGCTCCCGCACCCCTCGCTCACCCCGATCCTATCACCACCACCCACTACCGCCGCCTCTGCCGCACCACTTGGGGCCTCCGCCTCACAGCTACAGAGGCCGCTCACCATCGTTTCGTGCAGCTCGACGTGGCTTCTACGGTGGGCCACCTGGCGGCTACCCGCACCACCCCGGCTACCCGCACCATCCTTCCGAGCACATGGTGCCACCGGTTGAGTTTGACGGCCGTGGTGGGCACTATTATCCGCCGCATCACCTTCGTGACGGTGTCGCCGGTCCCTATCGTGGCTACCCTCCTGGCTACCCTCCAGGGGCATTACCTCCTCCATCACACCGAGGCGATGGTCGTGGTGGTGATCGTTACGAGGGCGGCGTACCGCCCGGCCCCATGGGGATGCCTGCCCGAGCGTATCCCGGCGATCCCGGGAGCAGGAGAGAAAGGTCTCGAGATTACGTGCCCCCACCTGAAGTGGGCTCAGAGCGATCGCCCAAGAGAAGCAGGGAGAGTCGTTCCCGCGAGCGTCACCGGCATGCGGATGCCATCACGACGCCCCTGGTTGTGTCGAGAGAGGAAGGCAAGGATGGTGCACGTGTTGAGGGGGAAGGCGCCGTCAAGAGCCGCAAGAGGTCCAAGGATAAGGAGGAAAAACTGCTTCGTCACAAGCACCATCACAAGACCAAGGAGTCTAGAAAAGAGTCCAAAGAACGAGCCGCCATTCAGGAGGGTGTTGTCAAGAAGTCATCTAAGATGCCTCTGGCAGTCTCGCCAGAAGGAGAAAAGCAAGCCACCGAAATTAAAGCCGAGGAGTTGCCCACCTCTGCGAAAGAGGTAGGCAAGATAGTCCGGGAGGGGGTGAAGGCAGAAGGCGAAGAGACTCTTTCAGAAGGTGCTGGGGTAGTTGTCAAGGAACGCAAGCACAAGCACAAGAAGAAGCTGAAGCAAGAGGAGGCACTCAGAAAAATGGCCGCCAAGATGGCTTCCCGCACATCAGACGATTCTAGCCAACAGCTGCCCGGTGCTGACGAGGAGCCGATCAAGCGCAAAAAGAAGAAAAAGAAACTGCGGGAGGCAAGGCTGCTGATGAAGTCGCTGCCACTGACATCTTCGGATCTGATCCGCGAGCAGTCAATGGTGGCCTTTTTGACGGCCGAGCTCGAGCAAGGTGTCCCAGATGCTGCCCGACTGTCTATGATAGAGGAACAGCTAGAGCTGGCCAAGAAGAAGTTGCTGAGCGATGAGAGAGAGGATACCAAGGGCGACGTGGCAACGCCAGAGGAATCCAGAGCGCATGCGGGAGCAACACCGAGCACAGTGGACACAATCTGGGACAAAACCGAGCTCGAGCCAGAGCAAAAGGAAGACACCGCTGCACCCAAGGAGGAAGAAAACGTGCTCCAGGTGGAGGTGCCCGAGCTCTCCAAATGGGAGAGGGAAGAACTCGAAGAGGAGGAGTCTTCACCCCCGCCGATCGAGCAGGTTGAGGAAGCCAAAGACACCAAACCCGTGCTTTCTTCAGAAGTGCTTCAACGTGCTGAGAATGTGCTGCTGCACAAGCCGCGGAAGAAGGCCATGGTGGCTGTTGCAGCAGCCACTGTTGCACTCGCCAGGCCGGCAACTGCACCGGAGCAGAAAAAGCTTTCATCGAAAGTGACTTCACCGGACGACTCTCAGCCAGTGCCGGCGGAAGATTCGTCGTCACAGTCTAGCATACGTGAAGTGAAAGAAGGCTGGAGGGACCCATCGGTGCCATTGAGGCTGAGAGACAGGCTGGACGGCACCTTACAAGTCACGATCACTGCCTCCTCTGAGAAAGAAAGGCGATCCGTCACTACGTCCGATAAAGAGCAGCGTGGAAGCTCATCAGAAGGTGCGCAGCAGACCAAGCGGATCAAGCTCGATAGGTCTAAATTTGGGGAGAAGCACAGCCGTGGCGAGGCCAGCGACAGCGCGAAGCCATCGAAATCTAGCAATCGTCGCGACGATCGTAGTGGAGGCCGGGTGGACGACCGCCCTTCTTCGGAACATGGACGACGATTTCCACCAGAGGACATCAGGTCAAGGCTGGAAGAACGCAGAGCATTGGAGGCGGGGGGCCATAGTCGAGTACTTCCACCTGCTAGGAGCGACCGTGACCTTTCCCGATCTTCGAGGTCTGGCAGGCCTCGGGAAAAAGAGTCGTCTCACCGATCGAGCAGCCGAGACATGCATCCCGAGGAACGAAGACGCCACAAGGAAGAGCGATATTACGCTGCCTTGATGGAGGAGCGAGCTAGGAGAGCATACGAGGAGGCCCACTACAAACGATTGGAGGTTGAGATGTCGCACAGCAGGCGCAAGGCACCGGAGGAGCACCGCTCCCGCCATGCTGCAGAAGACATCGAGCGGCTCCGATCTCACGAAAGACGTGGAGAAGCTCCACGCTTGCGGAGTAAAAGCGCGGACCGGGGCGGTGGAGAGGACCATTACCGGTCTCGCCGGGGGGAATATTCTGGCGATCAATTAGCCACAGCTGGCTCTGTGGTGTCCCAACCGTCGCGGCGGTCAAGAAGCAAGGATAGAGGCGAACGCTCTCCGCGTCACCAGCGACACCACAAGGAGAAGGCATCACACTTTGCAGTGTCCTCTACGGCGAGTGTGTCGGCCGCTGGAGGCAGCACGGCCAGTGGCCAGGAGATCCGAGCGACATCATCGACAGCGGCAAAGCAGGCGGAAAGGAAGTTGTTGCCGACGTCGGCATGCCTGGAGACACTGCGGCACCGGAAGGAGTCAACACAGGACGAGTCGCGCTTCGAGCCTGACTACGATGAGATGATTGAGGACGAGCCAGGTTCTGGTGGCACTGCTGACCCTGCCCTGTCGCAAGGGGCCAGGGTTGCCAGCACCAAGCGCAGGGCAGTTGCGGTCATCGATACGCTAGCCGGTAAGAAGTCGCGGCTGGCCGAGGAGGAGGCGTTGACACCCACAAAGCCGAATGCGAGCCCAACTACATCGACGGCTCCGGCGGCGTCTACCGTAGTGGCTTTGGCAGCACCAACAGTGTCGGCAGACGAAGACCGGACTAGCAGCTCCTCATCGGACTCCAGTGACGATGAGGTCACCTCTCACAAAAAGCACAAGAAGAAGCACAAGAAGCATAAGAAACACAAGCACAAGCACAAGAAGAAGAAGAAGTCCAAGAAGGCTGAGAAGTCGGACTAGGAGACACTGAGCCCTTCATTTCTTGCATTGCTCATTTCCCCTCATGTTTTACTCATCGTCATCTGTGTTTATAGTTCTTACTTTGTTTCCTCAACCATTGTTTGCTCATTGAGGAAGTCCCTTGGCTGTCGTTGCATTGTAAGTACCTCAGAGAGGACTTTCCATTCCTCGTATCGTAGGCATTGCTGAATTGGTGTTCCGGAACTGTATTTGTTCGAATTCGAAACTGTATTTGTTCATTTAAATACTATACAGAGAGACTACCTTACTGTTGTTAAGTACTTAGTTGTAAAAGCGACATGGCCTCGCAATTGAGTTGGATGCATTGTAACATCTCTGGGTTGGAAGCGTTGGTCCAGGTATAACTTGTGCTACCGGTGTGCAGCATACCGAAGCGTACTCTGATCGACAACTGGTGGGTCAATTTCCGAGGCTATGCATGTCAGTTTTCGTGATGGTACGAATTGTGCAACAGGAACGGTATAGGCGAGTCCTAGGTAAGACTAGATAGCGCCCAACTTTCTTTAGTGTGGATATCCCGAACTCAGCATCGCACTCATTAGTGCGACTTTGTCGTGGTTAGCCATGTTTCGGCCTCATACTTTTCCCAATGTTGCATGTGCACTGTCTGCTCTTTGAACTTGAGCTGATAGGTGTGTTGGCATATTTTTTTTTTTTTTTTTTTTGAAGTCTTTGTGTTGATAAGGGCCTGGAGCCCTGTGTCTAGTGATGGCTTGACGCAGCAGTTTGTAAATTTGTATCAACTGATGCCAATAATGCGAGTGTGCGCCTCCTCCGCTGTGTCTCGCTAAATGACCAAATATGGGTGGCTGTGTTTTTTTGTCTCTGCAGTGATACAGTGCATCTTTTAAGTCCTTGTGTGCTGTCTGTAAATAGTTTTGTTGTGTATGAAATAAAAAAAATAGAGCTTATTTTCAAGAAGACGAGTCTGTTGCGAATACTCTTGCTGGACCTGTTACGCTATTTCTCTTTAGCACGTTCTAAAACCACGTTGCCTCAAGTGTGCTCACTGGGACGAAAGGAGAAAAGAAATGTGTGTGACAAATCCCATCAACATTTTTCCATGCAATCATCAAATGACCTCACTTTTGGAGTTTTTCTGCCTCGCGAAGGATTGAGCACAGGCATAAGGGATATGTTGCATGATTCTGCTTTTTTCTTTCATCTCACTGAGTACGATGAAATTAGTTCAGAAAGAGTTGCTAGACCCAATTATGCTTGCATACCCTGCTTAACATGCGCAGCTAAAGGTCAACGGCTGCTATAAAATTTTAGATAGCTTGAAAAGACTACTTTTAGAAAGTGACACAATTGCGACCTTGTAAAATCTGACATTTGAAGTATGAGTGATAATGAACGAAATATTTCTTTGCTATTTATATTTATTAGAATACTGCCAGTCTGTATTAGAGACCTTAGGCAAGGGTAGGTTATAAGTCGTTAGAAATCGATAAAAAGAATCTATGCATTATACCTATACAAGGTGCTGATTTCTACAAAACATCGTTTGGTGTATGCATGAAGAGGAATGTTACAAATTAGCATCAGAACAAGCATTGAATCATAGTAGAAAAGGGGGAAAAAAGATACCACTTGCAAAGTAGACACAGCAATACAGCTAATATTACAATAAAAAGCCTAGTAACTAGATATATGCTCATACATGTGACAAAGGCTTCAAGGTTTGTGAACTACGTCACAGCTGTACGTTACAGACTGAAAGGCCTGTAGATGGCGATTGGTGGTCGCCTACAGCCGAAGGGAGTGAATTCCAATTACATGCAGTCCGCGAAGAAGAAAGTACTGAAATGTGTTGTGGTTACAAGGGTTAACTCTGTTACTCTTTTTAGTCTGATGGGACTGAGTAGGCTATCGGTGGGCGTCTTTCAGACAGGTGCCCTTTCTAATTCACCACTCCAGCAATTCATGCGGACCTAGTGGCAATATAGGGAAGTTGCGTACTAAGGTCCAAACAGTCCAAGCGCCAGTCGTATATGGTAGGAGCATGGTAGGATTGTGCCGCCGGTGAAGAAAAAATGAACGGCCAAGCAGATTCTTTCTTTCTAGGTGAGGCACCAGTGTTAATTTGTTCACTCGAACCTATTAAATGAACATCGTATCCAGTGAATACATGGCGCTAGGGCACTCGATGTAAACAAACTTCGCAGACACACGGTGCGCCATGTGCATTACACACACAACGCGACCACTTCAAAAATGTCGCTCGCGCTTGCGGTACCACTGGTGCCGACTAAAATAAGATGCTTCGCATGAACAACCCGCTCCCCGTCCCCAAAGCAGCGTACACTGCAGGAAACTCAATAATTGTGTTAGCGACAGCGGACGCATTGACTTCTGTGAATCCGCCATGCTGCAACTCCGCAGCGCCCTCTCATGTTCATTTGAGTTGCGTATACCTAACTGTCCATCGTAAAGGAGATGAAAGAGTTTCATTCGCTCGTGGTATCGTAGAGTTCCTAGTTTCTTGGTCTGAGCTTTTTCTTTGAGAGTTGTAGATGATGCCTGCCAGCTGTATTCAATATTTTTCAATATTGAAACACTGCTGAAAAAATCCTGAAATTGATGAAGACTCCTCTGTTTGTACTTGTCAAGAGAAACTTGACAAAGGTGTTGCCTACAATGCATGACGTCTAAAATGAGGCAGGACACCATTGCAGAAACAGCTGTACAAAGCTGCCACGACCAAAGAAGTGGAATTATCCTCTCGTAGATTAGGAGGGTAAAGTGTGGCTAAATGTACTCTGTCGGAGCTCCCGGCACAATAAATGTGCACAGAATTTTGTGTATCTGCTTTGGCTCGTTACATTGAACAAGCCACTAATCAAGCTAGAAAATTTGGCACTGTGGCATGTTTGTTTCATTTGAAGTAATGAATAGAGGGGATCCTGCAATCTCAAAATTGAAGTTGGGTATGCACACCATGTGAAGTGCAGAACTTCATATTTTCTTTCAAATGAAATGGTCATTTTGTGCTCAAAAGTTCACGAATGAATTGGTCGCAAAAAGTTTAATAATGTTGACACATTAAGGATAGAGTGCACAGGGCACGGTGCATATTGTGTGCACTCCTTTTTCTTGTGCATACCGCATTAAAAAAAAAGGGACTGGTGGTAAAGATTTATTCAGTATTACTTGCTACAAGATTGCATGACTTCAGACCTGTTCAAATTGTAATTGCGCAAGAAGCTAAGCCCAGTTTCGTTGCTGTACGAGAAGTACACCAACAGGTCGACAAAAGAAAGTGGACTAGATGCACTGCTAACAGCTGTATTTCTTAGCAGTTTGAGAAGTACTTTTTGCTTAGAAGCTGTAAATAAATTATTGAACAATGTGTGTTGCGTGATGCAGTAGCTGTCAATTCAACAACTTAATTCATTGTTTTCAAGACAGATGCACCAGAGCATGTCTTACATTTTGTTGTGAACCTTGACTTTTAAACGCGAGTTGCAATGCTGTCTGTCTAAGACATGCACCAGGGCTTGAAGTTAACAGGTGTGTTGGAGCTCTTGCTGATCCTGCAAATGAAGTAGGTGTGTATGTTTAAGGGCAACATTCAAACTTGCCTGAGTTTCAACTGTACCACGTTTAAAAAAATAATTTTTTTTTTCAGAAGTCTGTTCAATAATGTGCTACAGACTATTAAGATCTGAAAGCAGCAGGAAGGATTCGCCAACATTAATGGTTAACTTAAATGAATTTGACTAGCAAATTTTCAACAACTGAACCCTCGCTAGTTATTTTTTCCCCCTCAGTTTCACTTGCATGGATCACAGCATGCACACATGCCTGTCTCCCGCCAAGGGCAATTTTCTCCCGCCAAAGCAATTTATGCGGTAGGCAAATTGCTCAGCTAGGGGTGGCTGAAGGAATCGCTCAAGCTGCAAGACAACACTGCAAAGGGCCTATGTTTTTTTCTAGAGTACAATATCGAGCATTCATTGATACCCCTGTGAACTCAACCCGGGCTACAATTGCAACGCCGGATATGAGTATGTAGCTCTACAATAAATACCGACTAAAATAACAAACATTATTGGGATTCAATTAACGCCCACCGCCCACGCACCAACAAGCGCAGTTGAGGCACACAATGGAGGGAGGAAATAGTCTTTCCCTACTCATTGATCCACATCATGAAGTGCAAACGAGGCGAGAAAGCGCTGGGAAACCCCCGCATTCCTTTCGTGCATTTTATTCTATTGGTATTGTTTTGCATTACGATTCCGTAGTCTGTCAGGTTTATCGTCCAATGCCTCGGACTAGAGGGGGTTTGAGCCCGCGACCATTCCAAAAGGGCCGATGTCATACAGTTACATACAGAGTTTCATACAATTCGTACATTGTATGAAACTCTGTATGAAACTCCATGGCCCACGGAGGAAGGACCTCCATGCTATGGCCGATGTTAACGTTGACATCGGCATCATAGAGTTTCTCAAAATTAGCTAGAAGCACCGTGGACAAATGTGTGTACTACCCATCATTCCCACGCTCGTTGAAGCCAACGTTTCTAGAACTAGGTCTAGAAACATTGGTTGAAGCGCCGTGCTAGCCACCATAGCCGTGCTAGTTCACTGTAGCCGTGCGTTGCAGAACTTGCAGCTCCCATAGGATGGATGGATGGATATGGCTGTACGCTTTAGATCGGGCAGTGGCTAGCGCCACTAAGTCGTAGTACTTAATGAACCAAAAGCTAGATTTATTTTTTTTTTTTTAAAGTAGGTTTGAGGATTCGTACTTTGCAGTGGAGGGTTTAATTTTCACTCGTGCCTTGACTTTAGCCACCAATCAGATAACCTCCTTCTAGTTAACTCTACCCGCTTAAAGTCTATTTTGCCCTCCCGGTCCCTAAACCCCAGTGCTTTGAAAAACTCTGCGCCATCATCCTGAACTATAGGGTGAAGCCCTTTACAGCACATTATCAAGTGTTCGGCAGTTTCTTCTTCCCCTTCGTATTTGGCCCGATATGTCTTGGTTCGCAGTACTCCGTCCTGGCCTCAAACAGTACAGAACTACCTCGAGTATTATCATAGATCCTTTCCTTGGCAATTTCCTGCTTAAAAGTTCGATAGATCTCTAGTGCGGACTTTTTAATCATGCCCATTCTTCACATGTCAGTCTCCGTTTCATTCACTTTCTTCTTAACCGATATTTCTTTTTGGTTTGGCCACCTGCAGTTTTCTAAGTATTTACCAGTCAATTTCTTGGTTCACTTCCTCCATTTTGTATCGACATTCTTCATCTACAAGTAGCTGAAAACCTTCATAGCCCAAAGCTCCTCCCCCATTTCTCTCAATCGCTTCTCAAATTTTATCTTGCTGCTAGCTCCCCTGCCCTCAAATGATGTCCATCCTACATCACCTTGTACTCCCTGATTTGGTGTATTCCCGTGAGCTCCTAAAGCAGGCCTACTTATTCCACGTTGCTTAATTTCTAATCTTGCTTGAACTTCTGATCTCATGCACAAGACCGTATTGCCGAACGTCAGACCAGGAACCATGACCCCTTTCCATATTCCTCTCACAACATCATACCTATTGTAATTCCACAGTGCCCTGTTTTTCATTACCGCTCCATTCCTGTTACCTTTAGTCGTCACATATATTTCGTGTTACCTTAGGTACTCGGACCAATTGCTTATCCATACGCCCAGATATTTGTATTTATCTGTTATCTCTAGCGTGACCTCCTGTATTCTAAGCTCACTATACCTTCATCATCATCATCATCAGCCTGTCTACATCCACTGCAGGACAAAGGCCTCTCCCATGTTCCGCCAGTTAACCCGGTCCTGTGCTTGCTGTTGCCAATTTATACCCGCAAACTTCTTAATCTCATCTGCCCACCTAACCTTCTGTCTCCCCCTACCCCGCTTCCCTTCTCTGGGAATCCAGTTGGTGACCCTTAATGACCAGCGGTTATCCTGTCTACGTGCTACATGCCCGGCCCATGTCCATTTCCTCTTCTTTATTTCAACTATGATATCCTTAACCCCCGTTTGTCCCCTAATCCACTCTGCTCTCTTCTTGTCTCTTAAGGTTACACCTACCATTTTTCTTTCCATTGCTCGCTGCGTCGTCCTCAATTTAAGTTGAACCCTCTTTGTGAGTCTCCAGGTTTCTGCTCCGTAGCCAAGTACCGGCAAGATACAGCTGTTATATACTTTCCTCTTGAGGGACAGTGGCAATCTACTTGTCATAATTTGAGAGTGCCTGCCGAATGTGCTCCACCCCATTCTTATTCTTCTAGTTACTTCAATCTCGTGGTTAGGCTCTGCGGTTATTACCTGCCCTAAATAGACATAGTCTTTTACAACTTCAAGTGCACTATTACCTATCGCAAAGCGCTGCTCCTTTCAGAGGTTGTTGTACATTACTTTCGTTTTCTGCAGATTAATTTTAAGACCCACCTTTCTGCTCTCCTTGTCTAACTCCGTAATCATGAGTTGCAATTCGTCCCCTGAGTTACTCAGCAATGCAATGTCATCGGCGAAGCGCAGGTTACTGAGGTACTCTCCATTAACTCTTATCCCTAACTGTTCCCATTCTAGGCTTCTGAAAACGTCCTGTAAGCACGCAGTGAATAGCATTGGGGAGATTGTGTTCCCCTGCCTTACACCCTTTTTTATTGGTATTCTGTTGCTTTTTTTATGAAGCACTATGGTAGCAGTTGATCCCCTGTAGATTTCTTCCAGAATGTTTATATATATTTCATCTACGCCCTGATTCCGCAGTGTCTGCATGACGGCTGATATTTCTACTGAATCAAACGCCTTCTCGTAATCTATGAAGGCTATGTATAGTGGTTGGTTATACTCTGAGCATTTCTCTATTACCTGATTGATAGTATGAATGTGGTCAATTGTTGAGTAGCCTGTTCTAAATCCTGCTTGTTCCTTTGGTTGATTGAATTCTAATGTTTTCTTTACTCTGCTAGCAATTACCTTTGTAAATAGCTTGTATACTACAGAGAGCAAGCTGATTGGTCTGTAATTCTTCAAGTCCTTGTCATCTCCTTTCTTATGTATTAAGATGATGTTAGCGTTCTTCCAAGACTCTGGTACTTTTCCCGTCAGGAGACTCCTCGTAAATAGAGTGGCTAGTTTCTCTAACACAATCTGTCCTCCATCTTCCAGCAGATCTGATGTTACTTGATCCTCACCAGCAGCTTTGCCTCTGTGCATGCTCTCCAAAGCTTTTCTGACTTCTTCTATCATTACCGGTGGGGTGTCGTCTGGGTTACTGCTAGTTCTTATAGTATTAAGGTCGTGGTTGTCTCGGCTACTGTACAGATCTCTGTAAAACTCCTCCGCTATTTTAACTATCCTATCCATATTGGTAGTTAATTTGCCTTCTTTGTCCCTTAGTGCATACATCCGCCTTTTGCCTATCCCAAGTTTCCTCTTCACTGCTTTGACGCTTCCTCCGTTTTTCAGAGCGTGCTCAATTCTCTCCATGTTATACCTTCTTACATCGCATACTTTACGTCTATTAATCAGCTTCGAAAGCTCTGCCAGTTCTATTTTGTCTCTTGTACTTGACACTTTCATGATTTGACGCTTCTTAATTAGGTTCTTCGTTTCCTGGGAAAGCTTGCCGGTGTCCTGTCTAGCTACCCTACCTCCAACTTCCACTGCACACTCCGTGATGATACTCGTCAGATTATCATTCATTGTATCTGCGCTAAGGTTGGTTTCCTCGCTAAGAGCAGAGTACCTGTTCTGCAGTGACACTCTGAATTCCTGTACTTTCCCTCTCAGTGCTAGCTCATTGATTTGCTTCTTGCGTATCAGTTTCTGTCGTTCCTTCTTCAAGTCTAGGCGGATTCGAGCCCGTACCATTCTATGGTCACTGCATCTTACCTTGCCAACCACTTCCACATCCTGCACGACTCCTGGGTGTGCAGTCATTATAAAGTCTATTTCGTTCTTATTTACGCCATTAGGGCTCCTCCATGTCCACTTGCGGTTTTCTCGTTTTCGGTAGAAGGTATTCAAAATACGCAGATTATTGCGTTCTGCGAATTCTACTAGTAGCTCTCCTCTGGCGTTTCTAGTGCCGATGCCATAATCTCCTACTGCCTGGTCTTCAGCCTGCTTCTTCCCTACCTTTGCATTAAAGTCGCCCATTACTATAGTATACTGTGTTTTCACCTTACTCATTGCCGATTCCACGTCTTCATAGAAGCTTTCAACTGAAGCGTCATCATGGCTGGATGTAGGCGCGTAAGCCTGTACTACCTTCATTTTGTATCTTTTATTCAGTTTAATTACAATGCCTACCACCCTTTCATTAATGCTATAGTAATCCTCTATGTTGCCAGCTATGTTTCTGTGAATTAGGAACCCTACTTCCAGTTCTCTTCTGTCTGCCAAGCCCCGATAGCAAATGACGTGCCCATTCTGTAGCACAGTATAGGCCTCATCTGTCCTCCTAACCTCACTCAGCCCTGTTATATCCCATTTAATGCCTTCTAGCTCCTCGAATAATACAGCTAGACTTCCCTCACTAGATAACGTTCTAACGTTAAACGTTGCTAAGTTCAAGTTCCAATGGTGGCCTGTCCGTATCCAGAGATTCCTAGCACCCTCTGCTGCTTTGCAGATCTGACCGCCGCCGTGGTAGGTTGCTCCGCAGCTGGTGGGGACTGAGGGCCGTGAGTTAATTGACGAATGCCTACGGGAGAGGGTGGCCAGATACTGCACCAGGGTGGCCAATCCTTCTCTGGTGAGATCATCGGTGCGTACCGGCTTTAAGCCGGTACGCACCGACCTTTATTGTCATTAAAAATCATGACTGCTTATTTTTCCTTACTTCATCTGAAATCTAACCTATCTCCCTCATTACCGCAGATGTCCATCAATCTCTGCAAATCTTCCTTGTTGTCTGCCATTAGCACTATATCATCTGCGTACATTAATGCTGGTAGTGCCTGATCAAAGAGTTTTCCGTGTTTGATTAAAGAGAGGTTGAAGCCAAGTCCACTTCGCTCTAATTTGGCCTCTAATCCTTGTAGGTACATCATGAATAACAAGGGTGACAGTGGACACCCCTGCCTAAGTCCCCGTTTCACCTCTGTGGGCTTGGATACATGTTTTTCCCACTTTATAACTACCTTGTTACTTTTATAAATTTCCTTTAAAAAATTAGTAACTCCATCTTCCACACCCAGTGTGTCTAGTATTCCCCACAAGTCCTCTTGAAACATGCTATCGTACGCTCCCTTGATATCCAAAAATGCTAGCCACAGGGGCCTGAGTTCCTTTTCTGCTATTTCGATGCAATGCGTCAGTGAGAACAGATTGTCTTCCAACCTCCTGTGTTTCCGAAACCCATTCTGCTGTTCCCCCAGCACCCCCTCATCCTCTATCCATGCCTGCAGTCTTTCTTTTATAATCTGCATCGCCAGCCTGTAGACCAACCTTTCTAGTCTAGAAATGTTGCTGTAGACCACTGATGTCACTGTTATGGGACGGTAGTTGTTTGTGTCATCTTTGTCCCCCTTTCCTTTATAGATTATGCTCATCCTGCTACGTTCCCATCCATCAGGGACTTCACCATCAATTATAGTTCTGCTCACTGCCTCTCTCAAAGTCTGTTTAGACTTCGTACCCAATGTCTTTATCAGCATAATTGGAATGCCATCTGGGCCTGTTCCCTCTAGTAAGTATTGTGGGAAACTCTATGATCGGCATTACGGACGCCGCGAGTCGGAGCTGAAGCCACTCCAAGCCAGTGGAAGCCAGTTCCAGTTCACTTTGTTGAATGCGGTTACTGCAGCCAGCTCGTGGCGTGTGGCAACGAAATCGCGCTGGTCTATTGACCTTCCCGTTAGCGCAGTGATTACGGTAGCGTCTCCAGGACCCCCGTTTGCCGTCTACGCTCAGCGCGCTGTCTCGTCGGCCTGTCACATCCAACGGAGAACATATCTCCCGGCTCAAAAATCCGCCACAACGTGAGTCACCGCGTTGGAAGATAAGCTTTACCCAGCAGCTGTCGCGCTGAGCATGTTTGCAAGCATTGTTCGTACACGCGTCGCTCGTTTTTGACTGGTTTTCAGGTAAGTTTGAACACGACTTGGCGCTTCACTCGTGCGACGGTGTTACCGGAACGACTGCGTCCCTTTGCGAGGCATCGCATTGCATTGCCCGACTATTGCTTGAAGCGATGCGTTGTTGTGAAATGGAATCGCGGGTGTCAGACCGACGAAGGAAACTTTCTGTTTATTGGAGCTTGTTTTGACTGTTACTGTTGCCAGTGCAAGATCGCGCGGGCCGTCCCGTTTCAACCGGCGGTCAGTGCCGTGCGCAGGCGAGAACTGCTGTCACAACTCTGGCGCGAAAACGTTCCTCTTACGCGGTAGCGGGTCCGTTAACTAGCTAACGTACGGGGCGAGGAATCGCGCTTACTTTTTCACGTTTGTGTTGTCTCACTGCTAAAGAATAAACACAGCAAGTAGAGATCGGTGGATAAACGCGACGTCATTTGACGACTTGCCTGCGGAATGCTGGTGAAAATGCGAACTTGTGCTGGCTTGGACTGGGAATATTCGATGGATAAAATCCGTGGGCCGTTTCTATGTGTAGACTGAGGCCGCGGTGATGTTATGCACGTCGTAAAAAAAGTAGAATACCGCGTGTTTTCAACACCGGACTGTGTTCTGCTGGGCACATTTTGCAGACACCCGACTACTCGCGGATTTCCGATTCCGCTTTTAACAACCAAGTTTCTAGCGTGGCACAACGGGGTCAGTCGCATTCTTATCTGTGTTATGCACTCGGCGTACGAAGCATGCGCTGAACACAGAACTATTCAAATCGCAACCCGGCAGCGCTGCAATTGTTCATTGTTTTCTGCCTCATTGTTCACACCGATGTGTGGTTGATCACCGAACTTTGTCCGAAAAGTAAAGTACCGCGCATATTATTCCTCCACAGTGCCATAGGGGTACCCCATGGCGCGGCAATACAGCCCTGCGTAGCAGGCTATGATCATATCCTTTGGCTCCTGTAGTCCAGGCAAGAGAAGCCTTCGCACATCACGAACATGTCTTGGGGTAAGTGTTCCTGAAGTCGCGGATCAATACTAGTTCGTTCCATGCATAAATATAGCACCGTGAGTGTGTCACTTCGAATGCTTTACAGGAGAAGCTTTTCAGTATATTTCCAATGCTGCCGCTTGGTTCAGTGCATTAGCCGACACACAAGCTGTACTAAGTGTTACAGATATGCTGCGTGATTATTGAGCTTTACACGTAATGCTGTAGCAGCGAGTCAGTACTGAGCCTTAATTATCATATTTACTGCACGTTATAGACATTGGCATCTTATCAATTAGCCTGCTATAATGATGTCAACCCCCGTTAGGTGCTGTATACACATTTGTGTGCGTTTTTTTTTTGCCTTCCACACCTATTGATGGCCCTGAAGAAACAGTAGATATTGAGCTTTGTATAAATCCAACCCTTTCATACTCCATGCATGTTTGTTAAACATGTATATTTAGTAGCGTTAAAAACTGCTGCTTTGGTAGGCACTATACCATGCTTGATGGTGATGTTCGATGTGCTGCTAATGACAGCACTAAATAAGTCTTGAATACCTCGTGATCCTCGCAGTCAGTGGTTACCATCTGCATGCACATTGAGTCATTTATTGAACCCCAAGTAACACAGTGATTGGCTGTGTAATGAGCGCACGTTTAATTGACTCCGTGTTTATCGCGGCTCACCCTGATTTATGCAGAGAAACAGTACCGCTGCTTAGCAACAAGATGACCGAAGCCTTGTTGTAAATTGCTGGGAATTTGACACATTCTCTTTACGGTTTGTCACAATTCACACACATTTGTCACAAGTGCACCACTGGTAGAATTGCAGAGCATGAGTGAATGGCTACATGGAGCATATGCCCAGTTAGTTATAATAGTGAAAGAATGAACTTATCTTTAAAAGGTCAGCTAATACAATAGCCGGTGTCCTCGTCATGCTTATGTGACGCCTCATTATGTTCTATCAATGTCAACAGTGATTGAGGCATGTCAGATTGTGGTGTTATCACAGCCTTGATTTTCCGTGCCTCATAACAGTCACACTTGATCAGATAAATTGTGAAATGTGTTGTGATATGAACAACAGGAAATGGAGATTGTCATTTCCTTTTATAGGGTGCAAAGGAAGATAAGAGACAATCTGCGGATAAGGATTAGCTAGGGAAGGGGATCCTGTTGCAAATTGTTTATTGAGTGACACGCCATGAAATGACGCTAAAGATATGTACAAATATTTTATGCACAGACATATGTTGAACAGTTGTAGATGTAATGTTAATAGAATTGGATAGCCAGCACTGCAACCACAGTTGACTTTTCACGAACACTTGGGTCTATTTAAGGAGTAGTTCCGAAACCTGGCGTGCCTTTGTGGTAGAATACTTGATCGCTGCACAGAATGCTGGGGTTCGATTCCTGCTGGGACCCTGACATTTTTTTTTTTTTTGCATTTGTTGGTTCAACGCTGCTGTTGTCAGCTTTTTCTTAATGTTCATGCGTTAAAATTGCCCACGTCTGTTCTCACCGTTTTTAGATAGATACAAATATCAAATCACCTGTGACACATACCCGCCCACAAGTATGTGCCACTGTCTGGTGGTAGGTAAGTGTCTGACGACGCACGCCATGGTATTTGGACCTAATTCATGTTTTGACCAGCGTGTCATATTCGCCAAACCATCTTACCCTCCAATGCAAATTTTAACGCGACAGCGTTAAAGGGCTCGTTTCACAGAAATTCCGGTGTCGGCGTTGTTGGTTGAGAGCAAAAAGTCATCATCTTATGCATGACCAAAAAATTGAGAACGATGCAAATAAATTAATGATAAAAAAATCCTGGGTCAGAGTGGGTATTTAACTCTGGTTGTTTGGATCCGAATGGGGATCGTACCCGGGTCATTTGCTTGGCAAGCTGATGTTCTACCGCACGGCCACGGATATGTTTGTGAATGCAGTGAAAATAACTTCCTCTGCTTGAAAATGCAGTGAAACTGACTTTCATGTTTTACAAATACTCGCGTCCTGTAGAAATGCTTGGTATAAGCGCCCATTGCAGTGGGCATCAGAACATGTGATTATCACAATGGCTTTGTGGTTTAAAGTCGGTCGCCCACAACGAAAGGCACACACGCTACTTGCGCCTATTTCCTTTTAAGGGCCGCGTAGTGGGTGTATAGCAAGTTTGAAAAGGTTTCATGCACTAAGCGTTTAAAGTGTGCTCTAGGAACAGGACATCACTTTCCCCTTCAACTCTTAATAGTGAAGCTTTGAGGCCCCCTAATTCTTTTTTTTTTTTTGTTCTAGCCAAGTTAAGGAGGTGAGGGGAAAATCACAAAAGCATCTAGATGTAAGCAACTAGATAGATGGACGAGAGGCGGGCGGATGTTGATATACGTGTGGCTTCACCACGAGTTGCCAGTGACTCAATTGTACTTAAAGACAGCATTAACGGGAAGCTTAAGGATTGCATTGTTGATAATTAAAAGGAAGATTTCATGCGCAGCCTTAAGGAATAGAGAGAAAACACAGAACCCAGTCCAAGTGCGTTCATGCAGTGTTCAAGATGAGATTCAGATGAAAAAAAGAGGTATTGGTCAGGCCATGCAATGTGTAGAATGAGTAACCAACGCAACGTCGAGTGGGTTTTGTGAATATGTGAACATTCTTCACGATGATATGAGATTAGATTAATAGGTATAGCTTTTTTGTGCGAATGTTTCATAGGTATAACTTTCTTTGTGCGAATGCAGTACAGGTTGATCCATGGAAGGTACATTTGTCTTGCATTGGGCATAGAATGAGCTAGTGATCCATGCAACAATGCTTATTTAACTGTGAACATGTTTAGAGCAAAATTGTTTATTTTGTGACCATTATAAATTTGGTGCATTTCCTCTGCAGTTATTGCTTTTATGCGCACACATTTCATTCTGAGGGCACGTAGCAACTGGCCCTATTTAGCCGGGGTAATACTTTGGTGCCTAAAAACTTGAATTACAGGCCAATCAGCTTGCTATTCGTCTTACACAAAGTATTTGCAAAAGTAAATGCTAATAGAATAAAACAATCAACCAGGATTTCATACAGACTACTCAACAATTGACCACATTCATACTACCAATAGGGAGATCGAGAAATGCTCAGAATACACCCAACCACTATACATAGCCTTTACAGGTTACGAAAACATATTTGTTTCCGTAGAGATATCAACAGTCATGCAGACACTGGAATCAGGGCATCAAGGAAGTATATACTAACATCCTGGAAAAAAGTCTACAGACATTGCCTTCTGAGTAACTCAGGTGATGAATTGCAACTCATGATTACTGAATTAGACAAGAAGAGCAGAAAGGTAGGTCTTAAAAATAATGTGCAGATAACGAAAGGGATGTACAACAACCTCGGAAGAGAATAGCGCTTCAAGATAAGTAGCAGTGCATTTGAAGTTGTAAAAAGAGGACGTCTACTTGGGACAGGTAGTAACTGCAGAGCCGAACCACGAGATAGAAGTAGATAGAACAATAAACATGAGGTGGAGCACATTTGGCAAGCTAGTCTAAAATCATGAATGGTAGATTGCCACTATCCCTCAAGAAGAACATGTATAACAGCTGCATCTTGCCAGTACTTACCTACGGAGCAGAAAACCTGGAGGCTTACAAAGAGGGTTCAGCTTAAGCTGAGGAGGATACAGCGAGCAATGGAGAGGGAAATGAAAGGTTGTAACCCTAAGGGACAAGAAAAGAGCAGAGTGTAACAGGGAACAAGTGGGTATTAAGGACATGACATCATAGTTGAAGTCAACAAGAATAAATGGTCGTGAGCAGGGCACGTGGGGTGAAGGCAGGATAACCACTGGTCATCAAGGTTCACAGACTAGATTCCAAGAGAAAGCAAGTGGGGTGACGGGGAGACAAATTTAGGTGAGCAGATGAGATTAGGAAGCTTGCTCGTGTAAAGTGGCAGCAGCAAGTACAGGACCGGGTTAACTAGCGGAACATGGGAGAGGCCTTTGTCCTGTAGTGGGCTAGTCAGGCTGATGATGATGATACTTTGGTCGCACAAAAATTTTCTGTTTGCTGGTAGAAACAGCTTGCCTCCTGTGGTGACTGTGCCATTTCGCTTATAGTGCATTTGGGTGGTTATGTCAGAGCATTCCAAGGGTTCTCGAAAATTTATGTAAAAATTAGGGGGACCCTTAGCTTCGTCTTTAGGAGTTGAACGCGATAGCGATATCCTGTTCCTAGTGCATATTTCGAACACTTGGTGCATCTTTTCGAGTTTAATATGAACCCGCGATACATGGCCTTAAGGGAATAGGCACAGTAGCGTGTGTGCTTTTGTAGTGGGGCACTGGCTTTCAACCATGGAGCCATTATGATAATCAGATACTCTGAAGCCCGTTCGCAATGGACACTTGGCCATTTCATTTGCATTGTGAAGCATGTATACAGGACACGTGTGTTCGTGAAGCATGAAAGCTACTATCACTGCGTTTCCTAGCAGAGAGTTCTTTTCACTGTCTTCACAAGCAAGGGCATGGCCGTGTGGTAGAACATTCGCTTGCCACTCAGACAACCCGGGTTCGATTCCGACTAGGACCCCAACAACCCTTGTTCTGTCCCCACTTTGCTCCAGGTTTTTATTATCATTTATTTGTTTTATTTGTATCGTTCTAGATTTTTCGGTCACGCATAAGATGATGATTTTCACTCACAACCAACGACGCCGACAGCGGAATTTCTGCAAACGAGCTCTTTAACGCTATCCCGTTAAAAGTATAACTAAGCGCTCTAACTGTCAGAGAGTGACTGAGTGGTTATTAATAAGAAGAGATTGATTAATTTGAATTTAAAATAAAACTGTTTGAATTTAAAATAAAAGCTCATTACATGGAGAACACAGATGGTAGGTTTTTTTTTTTCATTGATGCTGCTCGTGGTTCTTGTATATACGCCACTCAATCTGGACAAATTTATTTCCGCCTTTTGCTGCAAAGCTCATTTTCTTTCGTTGTGTCCACGGAACAAAGATCTGGCACATGCGTCATGCCTTGCATAGTCTTGTCCGATTTTGCAAGCACAGCGTTCTCGATCTGGGCTACGCAGCCCAATCACCGCTGACACTACTAAAATAAGCATTCCAAGACATGATCAGGAAGGAGGAATACGACCTTCACGCCTACTTGTTATTATTGCAGAGCTTCAAAGCTGTCGAATTCGTGCCTATTCAAATCATGCTCTCGAACGAGCATCTGAATGTGCCATTAGACATCCCATAGAAGAGACAGATTTGCGGGTCGTTAAACTGGTTGTGCTGCGTAGAGGCTCTGCACCCTTTCACTGACTCATTCTTCCTGTTGCAGCTGATGCAGATCAGTTGGACTTCACTTGCGACTTCTGTAGGGTCCAGCTTGAATGAAGAGAAAGAGTTTCGGGACCACTGTAACTCGCTCGAGCACCGGGCGGTGCTTGTGTCCGATGGCGGCCGCACGTGGAAGCACCGGCCACCGCCACGCGGCATCCCAGCCGACGTACTCTCGATTTGTCAGAAGTGAGTGGCGTCCCAGCTTATTTTTGTGACACACTTTGGTTTTCATTTATTAGGCAGTGAGAATCTTCGATGAAGTTTCACAGTTCTTGCATTACAACCTTGAAATGGTAGCCTAGTTGCTAAGCATTTGCACTGCTTGAGGGCGTTTGTTTGCTTCATGACCCTAGTGGGCAACATTTTAGCACAATCGAAGTGTGGAAAGAGACCTATAAGTGCACATTAAAAATCCGAGGAATCAAAGCCAAGGGGGGGACATGGCTTTTTGGTGCCAACTTTTTCTTCATAGATTTTGATAAAAATTGGGGCACTTGTTTGAAATGTTTTTCAAATGCTACTGATAAATTTTATGAAAAATATTTACTACAACTCTATGATGTGCAATATATTTGTTCTCCTGGTCTTTTTCCTCGTCTGACTCGCTTAAAAAAACATAATTGAAAACTCGTCGAAAGTGCTATCCAGTCTAAGACGTCTGATTGAGGACATGTCATTCATAGATTTTTTTTTATTTGCAACACAATTTTCTTTTCAGTTCTCATTTTTCATGATGGGTTTATGCATCAGGTGTCGAGGCTGTGTGCGACATGTCAAATAGCTATTATCAAAGGCCACAATGAGAAAGCATAATTTCATGCCCGGCACAGCATAGAGTTTCAGAAATATACACTAGAGGGAACTCTGGCGCTAGTGTCTATGAGAGCTGCAATGCACGGCGCTTCAGCGAGCATGGGAATGATGAGTAATATATGAATTTGTCTAATCTCCATACTTCTGGCTTCGTGCTTGTTGCTGTGGCTCGAAACTGTTTTTCACAAAACGAAAATTAGCAAATGATCAGCTGTTGCGCTTCATCATCTTAGGCTCGCCATTTCAACTCTGGTCACGAACTTCAAAAGGGTTGTTCTTTCCTTCAGAACAACACCGAAGCACAGCAGTAAACGACAGCCACAAGTGCGATTCACCTTCCACAAGTACAAAGACTAGGCAAATCCGTGTACTATCTATGCTTCCCATGGTTGCTGAAGGATCGCTGCGCCAGAGTCCCCTCTAGTTAATTTGAGAAAAACTCTATGTGGCACTGTACATCAAGGAATATAGAACAAAAGACAGAATGGACCTAGGCCCAGCAGTAGCTAAGAAATCATCGGAAGCAGGAAGCAAGATAAATCATTTTGAGAAAGTGGCTTTTGATGTTGTACAACGATTTTCCATCATGGAAAGGCTCTGGGGTCATAATAGTTTCAAGTATTTTGCAATGTGCAGTTTCTTGAATGCACTGTTGGTTAGAAGTGCCTTGCTTCACTAAAATCCAAGAAGAATATTGTCGCAACGTGCAAAGAGCAGGACACAAGGCTTCCTTTCGATGTTAAAAGCAATGTTCTATTCACATACAAAAACAAAGCGCAAGAGCAGACGCGCAACGTCGTCTTCCTCGAAAAACGCCAGAGACTGCGCTCGTGATGCTGGCTTCGCCCTTTTGTGTTTACGGCTAATAACCGTGACATTAGCCTCCCTCTTAAGAAGGCATCGTCCTGATGCTTCATCATCATGGCGGAAGGGTTTGTAGTCACTGGCAGACCACGGGTTTATTCGGACAAATAAGGTTTCATCCGAAACACGTGCACAACTTCTGGTGCATGTCTTCGACGTCTTGAACAATGGGGACTGTCGGGAATCACCTCATAGTTAACATCACTGAGACGACGGAGGACTTTATATGGCCTAAAGTACCGTCTCAAGAGTTTCTCCCAGAGGCCACGACGGCGAACTGGAGTCCAGATCCAAACTTTCTGTCCTGGTTCATAGGAGACAGGTCGGTGACGAAGATTGTAGCGCCTTGTGTCATATTCCTGGTGGCAACGAATACGTACGCGGGCAAGTTGGCGGGCTTCTTCAGCAAGCTGAGTTAGTTAGTCTGCACTGGTGTCAACGCCATCACTTTCATGCGGCAACATAGCATCGAGCATGGTTGTGACGTCACGGCCATAGAGAAGACGAAATGGTGTCATGCGTGTTGACTCTTGCTGTGTCGTATTGTAAGCGAAAGTGACGTAAGGCAGTATCTCGTCCCAGTTTTTATGTTCCACATCGACGTACATGCAAAGCATATCCACGAGTGTTTTGTTCATCCGTTCCGTCAGACCATTTGTTTGTGGATGGTATGCCGTTGTGCGCCGGTGAGATGTCCCACTTAGATTTAAAAACTGTGCGTAATAGCTCGGCTGTGAACGTTTTTCCTCTGTCAGTTATTACTACAGATGGAGCGCCATGCCTCAGGACTATATTCTCAATGAAAAACTGGGCTGCTTCACTTGCTGTGCCCCGCTCCAAAGCCTTGGTTTTGGCGTAGCGAGTAAGATAGTCTGTGGCTACAATTATTCATTTGCGACCAGCAGCCGAAGTTGGAAATGGTCCTAGAAGATCCATTCCGACTTGAGCGAATGGAGTTTCCGGTACACTCAATTGGATGGAGGAGCCCTGCTGGTTTGACAGCTGGCACTTTCCTACGTTGGCACTCAAGACAAGTCCGAACGTGCTGTTGATTGGTTGCCATCAGTTTCGGCCAGTAATACTTCTGTCTCACTCGGCATAGTGTTCGTGTGGGCCTAAATGACCGGATGTTGGTTCGTCATGGCACGCCTCTAGTACTTCTTTCCTGAGTGGGTTTGGGACGACAAGTAAGTAGGTGTTGCCGCTCGGAGAAAAGTTCACCTTATAAAGGACCCTCGTTGCGCAACAAAACGATGCTATCTCTCTTGCGAAGAGCTTTGGCATAACAGATGTGCGTCCCTCTAAGAAATCAATAAGGGGTTGCAACTCGGGATCGTCACGTTGCTGCTGTGCGATTGTAGACGTGTTGACTACACCGGACAAACGCCGCATCGTCATCATCTTCAGCATTTGGGTCTTCTAATGGGGCGGGAGAAAGGCAATCGGCGTCTGTATGTCGCTTTCTGGATTTATAAACTATAGTCATATCGAATTCTTGAAGCTTGAGGTTCCAGCGCGCTAATCGTCCTGACGGGTCCTTCATGTTCATCAACCAACAAAGCGAGTGGTGATCGCTGATCACTTTAAATGGTCGGCCGTACAAATATGGACAAAACTTCATGACCGCCCACACCACCCGCAAGACACTCTTTTTCACTGGTAGAGTAATTCTCCTCTGTACGGGAGAGTCCGACTTGCATAAGCAATTACTCGTTCGGGCGGCCATCTTGCCACTGAATGAGCACAGCGCCTAAGCCGACATTGCTGGCGTCGGCGTGAACCGCTGTCGGAGCGTCATCGTCGAAGTGACCGAGAACTGGCGGGCTTTGAAGACGTTCTCGCAGTTCGTTGAACGCTTCCTGCTGCTCTTCACCCCACACAAACGTGACGTCTTCCCAGGTGGAGTTTTGTTAAAGGTGATGCAATACGCGAAAAATTCTCAATGAAGCGTCGGTAATAGGTGCACAGGCCTAAAAACTCGCCGCACTGCCTTCCTGTCTGATGGCGTAGGAAACTTGCAACAGCGGCTTTTTTGTCTGGGTCAGGCCGTACACCTTCACTGCTGATAAGGTTGTCCCAAGAAGAAGAGCTCTTCGAAGCCAAAGTGACATTTTTCCTGGCTTAAGTGATAGTTCGGCCGATCGTATCGCTTGAATACCGAGTGTAGTTGCTTCAAGTGCTCGTTAAATGTCCCTGAAGATACAATTACATCGTCCAAATATACCAGGCACGTTTGCACTTTAGACCTGACAGGACTGCGTCCATGAGCCGCTGAAACGTTGCCGGTGCTGAGCACAAGCCGAACGGGAGAACTTTAACTCATAAAGCACCATCGGGTGTCACGACTGCTGTTTTTCTCGACCTCTTTCCTCAACTTCTATTTACCAATATCGGCTTCGTGAATCCAATCGAAGAGAAATACCGGGCATGGCGTAGTCGATCGAGAGAATCGTCGATACGAGGCAGCGGGTAAACTCCTTTTCGTAACCTGATTGAGCTTGCGGTAATCAACAGCAGAAAGTAAAGTGCCATCTTTTTCTTCACCAATACTACCAGTGATGCCAAGGACTTTTTGACGGCTCAATAACGTCATCCTGAAGCATCTTTCGCACCTGACTTTCTATGGCCTCACGTTCCCGCGGAGCTACTCGGTATGGGTTCTGCCATATGGGTCTGGCCGTTTCATCCGTAATTATGCGATGTTTCGTCCAACGGCGTTTGGCGAACTCTGGACGTCGAAGAAAACAGTCCTGAAACTCATTAATAAGCTTCAGAAGGCTTTGGCTTCTGTGGGGGCAGTAAACTTGGCCAACGTCGACGGATAGAGCGGCAGACCCGGTGACATCGGCTTTCCTCCACAGTCAAGCAGCCTGCAACCTCAATGAGCTCCTCGACGTACGCGACTGCCATGCCTCTTGCAAGATGTCGTCGCTCAGTACTGAAGTTTGTAACCAGAACGTGCGTGCTGTCCGCAATTGAGGCTTACGACGGCTCTTGCAACAGACAGGCCATGGCTGAATAGAAATGCTGGGAATTTGCTCAGCGATGTGGTCGAAGTTGCCTGGGTGGTCGCATCTTACAGCTACGAGAGCACTTGAACGGGGTGGAAGGGTCACGTGATCTTCGAAGACGCGCAGATGTTTACGCCGCTGGTCGTTACATCTCATATCTGAAACTTGATCCGGAGCCATCAAAAATGTAACTGACCTGTCTGGAATGTCTATGACGGCGCCGTATTCACAAAGGAAGTCCATCCCCAATATCAGGTCTTTGCAGCACTCGGACAAAATCACGAACGTGGCAACGAAAGCTGAATCACCGATACTAATTCTGGCAGTGCACTTTCCAGTAGGCGTCATCAGTTGGCCCCCCGCGGTTCTCCTGCTAGGCCCCGTCCATGACGTTTCAACTTTTTTAAGCCAATCGGCAAGCTTTCTGCTCATGATAGAGAAATCTGCGCCAGTGTCTACTAGTGCTGTCACAGGGCATCCGTCTATAAACAGCTAGGTCGGCGCTTACGATTTCTTGCGGGGTCGGCGGCGTTGCATTGTTCGTCGTATCGTACTAGTACTGGAGGTATTGCAGCATCTCGACGAGTGGCAACCTTTCCTCCAAAGGTCGCGGCTGTTAGTTTCCCCGGTGGAGGGCTTGGGGACCTGCCCCGGACAGCGTTGGCGTAACTACAACGGTTCGGCGAAGAGCTCGGCGAGGGTGACTGAGAGCGGGATCGACGATACAGAGCGAATGGTTGTCTTTGCGGGTGCACGCTGTTACGTCGGGTGTCGAAATGAGGCCGTGAAAAACTCGGCGCATATGTCGGGTATCTTTGTTCACGATATGGACAGACGTGGTAAACATGTCCAGCTTCTCCGCAATTGAAACACAGTGGACGGCGGTCGACGGTGCGCCACAGATCAGTCTTGCGAACGAATGGTCGACTGGTAGGCCCTCGGCGACCAAGTTGCAGGTGTCGGCGGAGGGTACAAAGGCGGGTAAAATGGAGTTTCGATAGGTGCGTTATATTGCAGCGGCGGCGTCGTTGGTGATGGCGGTGGCGGTGGCATGTTGTAGACTGGTGCCGTCGGCGCGTTGTAGAATGAGCCAGTGCAGACGAGTTGTACGGCACTGGCGATGGACGACGGGTGGCTGCCGCATAGTTAATAGATCGCTGGGCTGGTAGTGATTCGGGCTGCGAAAATGCTTGCCTGATTTCCTGCCGCACAGCTTCTCCAACTGAAGCCATCGCCCGTTCTTGCGGAGTCGCAAGGAAGCTGCGGATTTCCTCACGAACAACCTCGCGAATAAGCTCACGCAGAGAACCGTCACAGCCGGCAGTCAGAGCAGAGACGCTCATTGAGGCACCGTTTGGTCGGTCGTAATAGCGACACCTTTGCTGCAGTGTGCGCTCGATAGCTGTAGCCTCTTTGACGAATTTCGCACCGGTCGTCGGTGGATGGCGGAGAAGGCCGGCAAAAGCTGTTTTTTGACGCCTCGCATCAAATGACGGAGTTTCTTGGCTTCAGGCATATGCACGGCGAAGCGGCTGGAAAGATGCCGCTAACGAAACGCTTCTTTTTCGCTGTACAGGCGTGTTTTTCATGCTCGCCGGGCCATCGGAACCTTGCACTACCGGAATGAAGTTGCGGCGACTACATCTGTCTCTGCTAACTACTGTCCATTGCCTTCATCGAATTTGGACATACTGGATACGCCCCCTCTGGAACATTGCATGCCCGTGACGTCATCGTTGGATCGCCCTTTTAAAGACAGGCCACACAGTTGGACCTTCAGTGGGCACGGCGAAGCGGCTGGAAAGATGCCGCTAACGAAACGCTTCTTTTTCGCTGTACAGGCCGTGTTTTTTCATGCTCGCCGGGCCATCGGAACCTTGCACTACCGGGAATGAAGTTGCGGCGACTACATCTGTCTCTGCTAACTACTGTCCATTGCCTTCATCGAATTTGGACATACTGGATACGCCCCCTCTGGAACATTGCATGCCCGTGACGTCATCGTTGGATCGCCCTTTTAAAGACAGGCCACACAGTTGGACCTTCAGTGGGCACGGCGAAGCGGCTGGAAAGATGCCGCTAACGAAACGCTTCTTTTTCGCTGTACAGGTTAGTTTTTCTCTTTCAAATCATAGGTCTGGAGACGAAATTGTACTTCTCATTGTGCCGTGCCCACGGACATGTTATTATATTGCATATGAATGTTATTTTGTTTGCAAGTTATTGTTGTGTGGAGATGTCGAGCAAAACCTGGGCCAACTGTTGATGAAATGTTTCATGAGCTCTTGAAGGGACAATCTGATATCCGAGCAGAACTTGTAAGCCTTAGAGCACGTTTAGACTCAACAGAATCATTAATAAGCACCTTTGGAGTGCGTCTGAATAATTTAGAAGCAAATGTAAGCAACTACAAACTCAGAAGGGCGTGAGCGAATCGATACAGGAGTCTGTAGATTCCATTCAGCAGTTAATTGATATTCATCAGTCCAAGCTGGTTGACCTTGAGAATCGCAGTCGCCGGAATAATCTTCTTGTATTTGGTATCAGCGCTGCTGGGAGTGAATCTGAAGCAGAGCTACGTGAAAAGGTAGTGAAGGGCATATTTCATGATCGATTAGGGGTGAAATGCACGACAATTGCGCGGATTCATAGATTAGCAAGCCGGTATCAAGCAGAAGTTACTATGAATTCCTGCATAAGTTTAGCAGTGGGTAAGAGCAACTTCATATTTAATGATTAAGAAAGGCAAATTGTTTAGAAGTAGCGTCATAGTTCAGTTGCATTACTGTTACAAGGGAGATTAAAAGTCTTAATTCAATAATGCTACGTTTCGGTTGAATTTTTCAAGATTATACGGAAAAGCAAGCTGTGTTGCGTCAAGCACATAAGCTGAAGGGAACCAAAATTTATCTTAAAATGACTACGTCATGCACACTCCGTAAAAGAAAACACTGATGGGCAACTGAAAAGCAGACAGAGAAAGCGGTAGCAAGGTTGCTCTTGTTCACGATAAGCTTCGTATTGATCACACCTTTTTCTTGGGGACGACTCGATTAATGCGCGTAGAAGTGTCACATGAGAGTGCCGTAGGGAATCCCGCTAGCACTTAGGAGGAGCACATACTTCGTTTGCTTTGCTTCAATGCACGGAGTATAACAAATAAAATTGAAAAGCTGGAAAATATTGCTCAGCGATCCACATGCTGTGTGATAACAGGTCTTGGTTACATGAAGCCATGGCGATAGCGAGATAGTTCCGCCGAACTACCAACTTTTTCGATGTGATCGTGGTTCTCGGGCGGTGGAGTGGCTGTCATTATCAAGTATGGCATTGATGCTTATTGTATCTGAGCGGTTTCCAGTGAGAGAGAGTCTGCTTTTAAAAATCATTTGCTGATATGTCATTTTCTCTGTGCGTCGTTATCGATGTGTCCTAATGCTGATGATCTTTTATGAGCGGTTTGTACGATGAACTACTACGTCTACGAAGCAAAAATTATTTTAACGGGTGACTTCAATCTGCCAGCCATTAATTGGGATGATATAAATTATGGTACTTCTTCTTCAGCTGACACACTCTTAGACATAATGTTTTCTCTAGGCCTTGAGCAAATGGTAGGACACCCCACAAGGGGGAGTTCGATACTTGATCTGCTATTTACAACGGAACTCTTTACCGAAGCGACTATCACAGTTGAAACCGGTATTTCTGACCATAGATTAATATCATTTGTTGGGACAGGCATGGACGTTGTAAATCAGTGAAAACGCCAGTGGAAAGTGTTGTAAGAGATTTCAATCGAGCGGATGATGTTGCAGTAATTGATTATTTAGAAACACATCTCCCCACATCTGTTAGTGATGTTGATAGAGCCTGGCAACGCTTCCGTGGTATTGTGGACTTCTGTACAAAGAACTTTGTACCGCTTAGGAGAATACGCAGGCGTTCACATAACCCATGGATAAACCGTGAGATTATACAGATCAAGAGAAAGATAAAAAGGTTACGAAAAAACACAAGACTAGTACGCAACATTTTTCCGATCTTAAAGAAAAATTATTAGAGAGTGTTAGTAAGGCTAGGCATCAATTTTTTTAACGACACACTACCTGAATTCATCAGGACAGATCCTGATAAATTTTGGCGCTATCTTAAGCAAACTAAAGAAGGCGTTTCTGAAATACAAGTTGATGAGGTCACGATAACAGATCCGGCACTAATTGCTGATCATTTTAATAAATACTTTCAGAGCGTCTTTTCCGAACCACAGTATTATGAACTGCGAGACCCGATGCCCATAATCACGGATGATGTTCTGATAACTCGTGAAGGTGTTTTACAAATGTTACTTAAGGTTAATCCTAAGAAATCGTCAGGCCCTGACGGCATTGGTAATTCATTCCTACGACGCTATGCTGAACAAATCACTGACTTCCTTACTGCCCTTTTCAATGTATCACTCAAATATGGTCAGATACCAGCCGATTGGCGTAAAGCTCGTGTTGTGCCGATCTTTAAAAAGGGTAACCGCTATTCCTTGACAAACTACCGTCCTGTTTCTATCACTAGTAGCTGCTGTAAAATGTTAGAGCATTGTTGCAAATTACATTAACACATTTTTATCAGAAAATAATATTTTGTCGCCTAATCAACATGGTTTCCGAAAAAATATGTCTACGGTAACACAGCTTGTGTCTACAGTACATGAATTCGCACGGGTTCTAGATATCTGGGCAGACTGATGTGTTCTTTTTAGATTTTAGCAAAGCGTTTGATAAGGTGCCTCATGGAAAACTTTGTTTAAACTCGAAAATATTGGGCTACCTTCGGGTATCGTTAAATGGATTCATATGTACTTAAATAACAGAACTCAATTTGTTGAGGTCAGGGGTTGTTCTTCTTCTTCGCTAAATGTTTCTTCTGGTGTGCCACAAGGTAGTGTGTTAGGCCCCTTGTTATTCTTAATTTTTGTCAATGATTTAGTTGATGTTGTACATAAGGACATATCCGTCAGATTATTCGCGGATGATTGTGTTATTTTAAAGAAATATGTTGTGTAAATGACCACATATTACTTCAACAGTCTCTTACAAGTATAGATGAGTGGTGTCAAAACTGGGGCATGGAACTTAATAGTGACAAAACAGTTCTCTTGAGAATAACAAGAAAACGAACTCCCAGCCTTTATACTTATTTTCTCCGCAATAACCCACTCAAAGACGTAGAAAAATACAAATATCTAGGAGTCACTTTGACAAAGTCACTTACGTGGTCAGACCACATTACAAGCATATGCACGGCTGCACTTAGGAAACTGTGGTTTCTTAAGAGGAAACTTAAATCCTCAACGAAGGAGACCAGATTATTGGCATATAACACCTGCATCCGATCAAAACTTGAATATGCCTCGGTTGTTTGGGACCCTCAATGTAAAAAAGATATTGCCTTGATTGAAAAAGTTCAACGGAAGGCTGTCAGATTTATATTTAGCAAATATAAAAGATATGATTCGCCAACACAACTTATGCAACTGAACGACATCCAAACACTGGAAACTCGCAGGAAAATTAATCGGTTAACGTTCCTACACAAAATTCTTTCCGGTAAAGTTACAACAAGTCTGCCCAACTGTGTGAAACCTCTATCTTCTAGAAAAACAAGACATAAGCATAAATATTCATTGGCGCCAGTTTTTGCACGTACCACTGCTTTTAAAAATAGTTTTTTCCCTAGGACTATTGCTGACTGGAACTCTTTGCCAATAAGTGCTTTTCAGTCCGAAGATATTGAAAAACAGCTTGAAACTTTTTTTGTTTAGTTCTGAATGATGTATCCATATGGTGTGTTTTCGCAGTGCCCGAGTAATGTAGTTAGTTGACTTCTGCTGCGCATGAGTGTTCTGATCACTGTTTATGTGCCGTAACACTGTTGTGCAAGTGCACTATAAGTTGTCTAATTAAGTGCTGTGACATTGTACTTTTTTTTGTTGTTGTTGCCCCTCCTGCTTGGGCCTAAGTATAGGCCTGCAGAACCTGTAAATAAATAAATAATAAATAAAATATCAGGGTCAGCCCGTCCAAATAGGCGCGTCATGTCCTCCGCAAACATTGCGACACACTCATTCGGTTTCTGGACCTGAGACTCGATGAGTTGCTGAGCGAAGTCACGGCGGTCGTTGTTTGCGAAAGTGCTGATAATTTGCTGCCGAAATTCATCCCATGAAGACAGCGTTGCCTCGTGGTTCTCATACCACGTACGAGCGCTGTCCGCTAAAGCAAAGTAGGCGCGCGTAAAAGCTTTAGCTCGGTGGTCCAGCGGTTTGCCTTAGCGACTCGCTCATACTGGGCTAACTAGTCCTCGACGTCTTTGTACGCCTCACCATAGAATGTCTCCGGAATCTGAGGCTGCTCAGAAGTCAGCTGTGAAGCACCTGCAGTTGTCATTTCTCCAGGCGGAGTGCTTTGCTGGGAAAGATCCAGGGGAATCACCTCAGGACTAAGGCCTCGCTGTCGGCGACTGTAGCGGTGGACAGGGTATCCACTAAAGGAACGGGTTCCGGTGTTGGACTTGAAGTGCCGGACCGCGAAGAAGTCTTGAGCATTAGTCGTAGAAGCCCAGCACCTCCACCAGTGTCGCAACGTGCAAAGAGCAGGACACAAGGCTTCCTTTCAACGTTAAAAGCAAGGTTCAATTCACATACAAAAACAAAGCGCAAGAGCAGACGCGCAACGTCGTCTTCCTCGAAAAACGCCAGAGACTGCCGCTCGTGATACTGGCTTTTTCGTCCTTTTGTGTTTACGGCTAATAACCGTGACAATATGATCTTATGATGCTGGACCTCCTTTACATGTGACCCTTTCTCTGTAGGGCTTTTATTCTTTATCTTTTATCAATATCCTTTTTGATCTACAAAAGAACATATAGCATGGATATTGAGTCAAGTTTTCTGTACGAACTGGTGCAATCGGCATGATGGAAAGCAAGATAACGTAATCTGATTAGGTGATATACTGTGGCAATTTACAAGCTTTCTTGTATTCATGCTGTCACTAACATGATTGGCGGTCTGGTTCATTGAATTTATTGAATGATATTTGGATATTAAGAAAGAGTGGCCGTCATCACTTCATCAGCAGATACCCTGGTTTTGCATTCGATAAGCACCGCGTGTGGAAAGAATTTTTATAGAGTTTTTGCTTACATTTTCAGTGTTCTTCAGTGCCATCTTATGCAGCACCGTGGCGGCAAGACATTTGCGGGGTCACAGCCGTTGGCCATCGAAGCGCCAACCATCTGAAAATGCTCCGAGTTGTTGAAAATGGGATTTTGTGGGAATTTGCAAAGCCTGTGTGTAAGCCAGGTGCATTCAACTGTGATGTGTCGACTGTTAAGTTCACTTCCTTTCCATAAGCACTGTTTGCAGTCAAATTTCAATTCACTGAATTACCATACATAACAATGCAATGAAAAATTGTGTCATTGCAATTGCAGTCCTGATATTACGCTTTGTTGAGCCAATCTTAAAAGGGGCTCATCGTTGATAAGAAGGCCATGCGAAGACTAACACAAGAAGTTGTTGCTTTTGTGCTATGTGGGCCGCAACTCTTGTGTTCCTGTTTGTTTATACAATTATATTAATTATTATAACATGGGTTGGGGCTCCTGTGTTTTCACTCATGTGATAAGGTTTGGTCGTATGCGAACTGGTAAACAAATGGTGCAACTTTCCTTCCTGCAAATAATGTGACGTTCCTTTCCGGCAGTCACCATCTGTACGGTCAGTGTCGGCTGGGGAGCCAGTGCTGCGAGGCCCATAGCGAGGACGAGCTGGCTGAATGGCAGGAACGCCTCAAGTACCGCAGGGAGAGGCTTAAGAAGGCTCAGCAGAAGCACCTTGAGGTTTGTGCAAGCCAAGCCATTGTGTGCTTCGACACACCTGTTCTGTTCTGTTTCGTTATAACTGTGTAGCTGTGGAGAGGTTACGTTCCATGTTACCTCGGCCACTTCGTATTGATTAAGTTCTGCGGGGAAAAAAAAAAAAGCATCGCACGCTGAAACAAGTTGAATTGGCATGGCACTGTACAGTTCGCTTGCAACAATTCATACTGCAATAAAATGCTCACATGCGCTTGTTTGTGTCTCTTCTCTTCGTCCCATGAGTTTGTGCGCTGTTTCTGCCCATAATCACATGCACACTGACAATATGTGTCTTTTAATGAGGGACACAGCTTTCTTTCGTATGTGAAAAATGGCCAAAAGATTGATTTTTTGAAAATCTCATTTTCAGTTTCTGCAGCCCTTCTATCCGATTCCGAAATATCCCCTAAAAACTGCCTAGAAGTGCTTTAAAAATTGGTTGCGCTTGCAAAATTGACAATAATTATTGTGGAAATCGTGTAAAAACGCCAATTTGTTGTGATGGTTGCGCAGGGTTATCAAGAGTACGCCAAGGATCTGGCTGCGGTACTCGGAGCTCGCGAGGCGGGACCCCATGGACATGCAAAGGGTGATGACTGAGAGCATGAAGGGCTTCGGCTAACTTGCGGCAGCAGCTCAAGCGAACGGTCACCTCCAAGGAGAGCGAGCTCGTGTGGGAGTTTGAGCTCTGCACCATCGTGAGTACCGACGGAGTTACTGCGTAACCTCATTACAACAGACCTCCATAATTAGAAGTATGTCATAAAACCCAAGTACTGTTACAACAGACTTTTATGAACACACTGAATGGGTGTGTTATAACCGGGGAGAATTACGATTAATATACGGATTTATTCCCAACGGGGCACAAGAAAATCGATTGAGTGAACCGACGAAATAAGGGATAAGCTATTTCTCATGTAGGTTATACTGGTAGTGCGGTATGGTAGGATTTCGTTCTTTTTTTTTTATGCGTTCTTGCTACAAATTGTATAGAAGGGTTATACTAACTTGACCGCAACCTCTTCCCCGTTTTGTGAGCAGACACCCCTTCAGCGCCTGGTTCTGCTGTACGACGCGTATCGGGGCCACTTTGAGCTGAGGCTGGTGGAGAAGTCTCCGTTTAAGTTTGTGCTTGCGCCGGGCTGCCAGGAGTGGGTGAACAACCTCCAGACACCTGCCAGCAAGGATGTGCTCATCTACTACATCCAGGTAAGGACGGCAGAGTAAATATTAGCAGGCATGTGCGAATATTCGAGCTTGTCAAATAGCAGAACGAATACAGTTGAACCCGTTTACAAGAGATGCAAAAAGTTGCATTGTGGAGCAATTCGTTTACACCCGCCATCAAGGACGTGCTCATCTACTACATCCAGGTAAGAACGGCAGAGTAAATATCAGTAGGCATGTGCGAATATTCGAGCTTGTCAAATCGTAGAACGAATACAGTTGAACCCGTTTACAAGAAATGCAAAAAGTTGCATTGTAGAGCAATTCGTATACAGTTGATCGCGGATATATCAAACTCGGATATATAGAATTATTGGCTATATCTAACTGTTCAGAAATCCCCTTGAATTTCCCATGCAAAAGTGTGGGACCGGTGCACTCGTATATCAAACTCTCGCACAGCGGGGCATCTGCTATATTAAAAGCTGCGCCGTGCCAAAGCTTAGAATATGTTTTTTCCTAGCTAATATTGATCAATTTACGGCTGTTTTCTAACGAGTTTCAATCCTTTTTTGCGCGCAGGTGACAACAAGGCAGTGTTATTTCAGCATGCTGATCTGGTTCATTATGTGGTGCTTGCAAGTGCACCATTATGTTTGATGCGCGATCTGCAGGTCTTAACGTGCAGCTGTAGTGTTTTTCAAAAAGACCGATTGCTGAGGACACCAAATTGAGAATGCAAAGTGACTCGGCGATCTCGTTGAATGTTTGCATTCCCTTCTTTGTTTGTTAGTGCATAATGGCATGCGATGGGCATGCGAGCCTCAAAAGCATGGCCTTCAAGATGTGCAACCTTGTTACTTATATGTAGCGTTTTCGGTTTTAAAACGTATGTCTCGGAAACTACACTGTTTCTAGCTTTTCGCATCAAAGCAGCTGGAAGCAGCGGCTGCCAGCTACAAAGCCACAAGTGATATCGATATCACTAACATGTCAACGCTGGGAACTCCGCGTTGCCTTTGCGGCTTGTGGACTTGTGTACTTCTCTACTCGTTCCTGATAAATCCTTATTCGCGAGTTGAACAGAATGTTGACCTGCTTATAGCTATAAACATTATAACTGGTGCTTGGAGCGACGTCAAGTAAAGCACCATCGTAAACTTTCCTTGCGATCCAGGTGATGACTTGGGGTGTGTCATGACGGTTGATAATGGCATGCGGTTCCTCAGTGAAATCTGCGACTTATCAGCGTTTTCGGGCACCATCTCGTACAGTGAGAGATGTCATCAGTGCAGATGATGACATAGCTGTTTCTGACTGCATCGATGCCGAAATCATGGTTGCCACTGCCACGGAAATGTACCCGGGCGATTATGAATATGCCACTGCTTTCACTGCTGCCGGAACCAACCTTTTACTGCGCTATAAAGTTTGCATCGGCGTTCTGCGTCAATAATGCTGTTGAGGCCGAATGGCGAAGGGTAGCCGCGCCGACACCGAGCTGCTTCTAAACAGACCACTTCGTTCTCCTCTTCCTCTCTTCACACGTTGAAGCTTCAGCGTAACAATATTGAGCATGTGGCCTCGCGTGTCGGAGAATCGAAGCACGCGATGTGTGGTTCTTACAACCATTCAAACTCCGAGTTACAAAAATTTAACACTTGTGCCGCCAACAAAATGAATTCGAAAGTGGGGGGGAGGGAGAGTCCAGCTAGAGAAAGCACCATTGTGGAAATTCGTCGACTACTTCTCAGACTGCCTCAATGATGTGCATTACATAGAAACTATTTCGAGTCGGGTCTAAAATTTTACTTGCTGAAAGACACCAATCATTCAATTTAACGGGCAAGCACTCGATTTCAAGACATCGCAGTCGAATTGCAAACCACCATTAGAATGCTACACGTGCCACCCTCGTTTCAGTTAACGATAGCCACCACAAGCAGTTTCGTGGATTTCATACAAAACCGCTAGTTACATAGCACACGACTGCTACCAAAATACAACCAGCACTGATTAGGCCTAGCCTGCCGTACGGCGTGTTCCCGCGAGATGTTTGTCCAAGACATAAAGACCGTGCGTCAAAAGATTTCCCTCAAGCACTGAACCAAGAACAGCATGTGTGGTATAAAGTTTGCGTTCACAGTTGGGAGATCAAGGATGACGAAAACCCGCCAAGCCTATGCAAGACTGTGCCCTGGCAGCAAAGGTGGTGACACCGCGGCATGAAGCCAAATATTTTGTAAATTTACGGACGAGCTAGCAAACGCGATATTTGTAGCAAGCTCGATAACAACGCTTTTCTCGACAGGAAACTCCAAGCACACTTCATGAGGATGGGGTTGAACTTGCCATGCTGAGCCGCGCGTAGCCGGCGGCAAGCGGCCGGAGCCGTGCTAGCAATGCTAGTACACTGTAGCCGCGGTTGGCATTGATGCAAAGGGTTGCCTACGCAACAGCCCTCCTCCTTTACTCGGTGATACCACCCAGCATGCTGCATTTTTTTCCCCTTCCTCTGCCCTTTATTTTTTACTTCGCGTCCCCTCTTCCTTCATAACAGCCTCTTTGTTCGCTCCCTGTGGTGTGCTCGCCTCTTTGTAGATGCACTCTCGCTATTTTGTCACAATGATTTTCCGGCAACCGTATTGTAACCGGTGTTTCGTATTTGGGGGACTGCACGTTAGGCGGTACTGTATGCATATATGTGATATTTTGTGGGAGCGTAAAGAGGAGTTGAAAAAGACTGCATTGTAAGCAGCCCTTGACTATAATTGGCTACGTTGTAAATGGTCTGCTCTGTAATATGCGATATATACTATTTGAATTTAATTTGAAATTATTTACCGAAGTCGCTATTCGCTATGAATCTAGCATTCATTATTCGTACAAGCATCAAGCTCCTGGCTCGAGGCTAGTCGGTATTTTATACCTGAAGTGATTTTCGTTTCGCATGCTTTAGCATATGTTCTAGATCCTCTTGTCTCTCCTTTAGGTTGGCTTCAGGTCGACCATGTATGCCACGTTTGTACAAACGCTGGCCTTCGACTTCGGTGGCTACCCCGTCCTGATTCGAAACTTTAGCGTCGACACGGTGGCTCCAGACACGCTGAGCACAATTGAGCGCAGCCGCCATCTCATTCTGACGGGTACAGGACGCTGGAACGCATCCGCCATTGATCTCGTAGCCTTCACGGAACGAAGGAGGTATGTGACTGTTTTCTGGCATGACAAATTTCTGCCTAAATGAGTTGATAGATGGATGACTTAAAGTTAAACTCGTCCATGTAAAATTTGTTTACATTGAATGATCCATGAGTCATCGTTATCAGTGATTGAAATCATCGATATCATCGAGTGATTGAACCCGCCACAGTGGTCTAGTGGCTAAGGCACTCAGTTGCTGACCCGCAGGTCAAAGGATTGTATCACGGCCGCGACTGCCGCATTTTGGATAAAGGCGAAAATGCTTGAGAGACCCGTGTGCTTAGATTGGGGGCACGTTAAAGAACCCCAGGTGGTCGAAATTTCCGGAGCCCTCCACTACGGCGTCTCTCATAATCATATGGTGGTTTTGGAATGTTAAAGCCCAGAAATGTTTATTATTATTAATGAGTCATTGAATCACTGAATGGTCCTAGTCGTAGATAACAGTCATCGATATCAGTGAGTGGACCGAATTATTAATCCTTGTGGGGGACACCGCCCGTCGCCAAGAGTGGAGGCGGGTGTAGTGTGCGGATGGTGCAGCAGCAAGGAAAACTTGTTCTCAAGAGGAAAAAGAGCGTGTCATCTAGCATCATTGAATTACGTAGTGTTCATAGAACTATTGAATAATGTCTGTGACTGTGAACTCATGCTTGGTAGCTTAACGTGTTGTCCTTGTTGCAGTGTCAGGGCACAGAGCCTGCTAGAGATGTATCCGGCTCCCGACATGGACACGTTTCAGCTGACGCAGGCAGTCATAGGCGAGGTGCTGACTCGGGAGAACTACAAGCCCCGGATGCACGAGCTGCTCTATGTTGAGGAGATGGCACGTGCCGACATCATTGCCCAGTAAGTTGGCTGATGTGGATTATGGTTAGGGTGGCACATCAGACCTGTGCACCACTTCTCAACCTCAACCCTTTCCTGTCCGGTCTTCTTGGTTGAAAGCAATACGGATTGTTTTATTTGCTTTTTTAATTTTACGTGTTTTGTAACAACGTGAGAAATTTATTCGAATGTGCTTCATACGAGAGATACAGTAAAAGCTCGTTAATTCAGATTTCACGGGACCAGAAATACCGTCCGAATTAACCGAATGCCGAATTAACGAATGAACAGGGAAAACAACATTAAAATCAAACTGCAGAAGCATACCTTATTTGTTGAAGTATTTTGTAATTGTCGTCTGCGTTTTCGCGCAAATTCCGGCTGACATCACAATTTTTCTTAACTGTTCCAAATGGCCAACAGCATGCAAGCTGTCGGAGTGTTTAGGCAAGCGTCCTCTAATATTGACAGCACCTCCGAGACTTCCCGTGAGGTGCGATGAGGTCGCGGCTGTATCTCCTCGCATGATTCTTCGTCGAAATCGTGGTTCATGGGCGCCCGGGACATCATTAATAATCTCTTGATCGGTCAGGAGACCACTCGTGGCGACACCATGATCAATCGCGATGTAGTCCTGAAAGGTCACATCTGTGGGAACGACAGCATCGAAAGTCGGGCAGTCATCGTCGGTGGACTCGGCTGACACTTCTCGATGCCATCGTCAGCTACTGCTGCATGCTCGGGCCTCACAAAACCGCTGTGCCGAAAACAGTTGGCGATGACTTGCGGCAGAGTGTTTTTCCACACGTGGGCGGTGATGTGCACTGCGCGAGTAAGTCCACTTGATACAACTTTCCAGCTTCTGAGCATGGGATCATTCGCTCTAGCAGGTGCTTGCGGTACTTCGACTTCACGTAGTGAATGATACCCTGGTCCATAGGTTGAAGAGCAGACGTAGTGTTGGGCGGCAAAAAAACTACTTGATGCTCTTCAGTTCGACTGTACAGTTATGGGCACTGCAGTTGTCAAAACCATAATTATCTTGCGGTCCTTCGACGTGAAGTGCCGGTCCAACTGCTGCAGCCAGCGCGAAAAATGTCCGATGTCATCCATGCCTTCCTGTTCACTGTGTACTCGACAGGAAGGCTTTGGAAGTTCTTAAAACAACGTGGCTTAATATTTCGTTTAGTGAAATCGAACAACAACAAAAAAATAGCCGACCTAAGCTAGCAAGACAAAGGGCTTTTATTGCCAAAATTAGAAAAGTGTAGGCTGCTTCCCTTTTTTTTTTTCAGCAGCGTCTAGACGCAATTCTGACACATGCAAAGTGCCACCATGTTGAAAAGCGCTAAATGAATGGCCTCAATGGCTTTCGTGAATAAACCTAGCAGTCGCACTATTACACTAACACCAGCAGCTGACCGCCGACACAAGGTATTCGACAATGATTAGATGCAGGCGTGGTATGTGTAGCGGTGACTTATGCCATGTTTTATGCTATTCTTATCATCCACTAATAGCGGATAGCTTATCTTGTTGATAACACCAACGAACAGCCACTCTGACCAAGGACCACACTGGTCAAACACGAAAGTAACCAAAAGCACTGGCATCAAAAAGGCACCATTCCGCGATTGCACCCAGCAGCAGCGTGTAAGAAACAAAGCTTCAGACTTGGATTGTGTGCGCCTCAGAAGCAAG